>CM061918.1:116836246-116856247 GCA_031002005.1 Vandiemenella viatica
CAACCTAACTTCTGATAGTAAACGATCAACACAATCATTCATTACATTAACGAATAGCAATGGTCCCAATACGCTACCCCGTGGCATTGTCATTTTCACTCCCACCTTTGATACTACATTTCCTACCCTAACTTTCAAGAATTCTTCTACCCAGCAAATCACTTTTTCATGATAAGCTTTATACAAAAAAAGGAGACAACGAAGAATTAGAGTACAAGGCAAGAAGAGTACTCGGGCTAAACAACAATAGAAATAAGTGTAAAAAGTTTATTACAGAATTTATGCTTTATATGGATACTATCGAAAAAAAGGAAGAACTTGTTGTGGGCTCTCAGTGGGAATGGGTCCAGATGAGCTGACAAAAAGATTATCACACCTTTTGATCAAAATTCAAGAATACAAATTCGTTGAGAAAAATATCCTGTATTGTACATAATCCGTTGTTTTAGTGAAGCCGAAATAAATCTTAAGAAGTACAGAATCTACAGAAGTAATGTAGAAATATCAAAAAAATTGTTGGACCCATGTAAAAAATAATAAGAAATTGGGCCGAAGGAAAAAGAATAAGGTCTAGTACTGAGTAAAAAAAAAAAAAACAATTAAAAAACAAAAAACAACAACAACGCATGAAGTTAGAGGGGTTGATATTTGTTTGAAATCGAATAGAAATGTGAATTAAGTTAACCTGGTGTGGGATTATTGGAGGAGAAAACTAAAAGGAAAGTTCGAACATCCAGATGTTAGGTTTTCAGTTTGCTGCAGAATCCACATCAGTCGCCGCTAATCTAAGGTAATCCCAGAAATCCAAGAACGTGCTAGCCTCTAGACAAAATAAAGCGAAGCATTTCCAGAGGGAAAGTGCCAGCAGAAATTCCTCTATAAATCGGAATTAGAATGCGAGTTATCTAGACGCGCAGCTTCGGAACTTAACCACTGAACCAATATATCTACCGAAGTGGCTCTGGCCTCGCATTAGGGAGAATGCGGGTTCGAATCCACGTCCGGCTATCCAGATTTAGATTTTCCAAGATTTTCCGGAGTCACTCTAGCCCAATGTCGGGATGGTTCCTTCAAAAGGCCATGGTTGAATTCCTTCCCTTTCCTAACCCCCAGTCTTTTCCCCTTCTCTAATGACCACGAAGTTGACAAAGCGTAAAGCCTTAAGCGAAAAAAAAAAATACCTACCGAAATGTTAGTATTACAGCTAGGTGTTGAGGAGTTATCTACGGAATTCCGAGTGGTTCAGTGAGATTATAAAGCAATCAGTTTGAACTTCGGTCATCTGAGACTGTTGTATCTGGATAAATGGTAATGAATTATCGCCAAGCGATCGGTTTGTTGAGAGTTTGGGGTTTCCAAGAACACTGTCTCCGCGAGCAATGAAACAGTTAAACTGATAATCATACACCTAATGGTATTATCAATGCCTTGGCAAACTCCAGGCAACTTTAACGGCAGTTCGCATGCTGAAAAGAAAAAACCATTTCTACCTTAGCGAATTTATTTCTCATTCAACATGATCTAGCATTTGAGTTACGAGCCTATGCTACGGAGATACGATCCTGATACAATCTATCCATAACAGCATACGTTTTTAATGAATTAATCATATATATCATTACTGAAAGGTGTTTTTTTTTTTAAGGCCGCAAGTCGACAAATGAGGTATCATTTTTAAAGATTATAGTCTCCGCTTTGGTCACATCTTACTTTAAGTAAGGAGTTATTCGGAATTGGAACCTTAATAAGCAAAAGTATCATTATTACTTTATTGCTGAAACCAGTTTTTTGTCACGATCCCTTTATCTCCCTTGACACCAAACCGAAATCAAGAAATGAGGTATCATTTTAAGGACTAAGGTCTCCGCTTTGATCACATCATATTTTAAGAACGGAATTTTTTTCGAATTTCAACAGTTAAAGGGCTAAAGCATCAATATTTTTTCAACGTGTTTTTCTGTCACGAGCCATTTATCTTCCTTGATACCTATCCGAAGTCGAAGAAATGAGATTAAAGATTAAGGTCTCCGATTAGGTAGCGCCGTAAATTAAGATTTTTTTTGTTTTTTTTGTTTTGTTTTGAAATTGACCCTTAAAGGGCGAAAGTAATAATTGTGAAGATCGTGCTTATAAGACAGTTCAGACCCAAGTCATTAGATAGCAGATATCATCATTATTATTATCAGCCAGTTTAATCTTTTACTGACGTGGCCTCTTAAAGACATGATTTCAGGCAGAACTTGAGCTCTTTCCTCCAGGTCGCACGATCTTGGGCGATCCTCTGCCAGTTAACTCCGACAACCCTGCGTATGTCCTTTTCACATCGGTCTGGTGATCTCCCTCTCGGTCTGTGGTGATATCAGATATATTAATTTACTGCTTCACTGCATCGCTTTACCGATAGATAGAAGCACCACATATTACAGAGATATAAATAAATTCTGTTTTCTCTACAATAAGTAGCTTTTCGGATTTATTTTCTTGTTACAGAAACATTTCTGTTTTGGTATACAATTCCTATATAAAGATTTTACTGTTGAAATTTTCTCTCGGACCATTTAGTTTACTTTAATTGCGTTGGAGAATATACCGGGGTATAATTGCTTTATTCACCCAATTTCACATTTCGGAATAATTATTTATTTTAAATTCTTTTAGCGCAATTTTCCCATCCATCTGCCTTTACTGATTTTAATTCTAAATTCTTTGAGTGTTTCGAATAATCTGTTCAGAATTTTCTTTATTAATTTACTCCGTTTTTTCACTCTCTTATCTCTAAGAAAATTTTTACATTAATGTCTGAAGTCAAGTACTAACATGGAGACATCTTCTCTTTTCCAAGTTCTTCTTTTACCAATATCCGTCCTGGCATCTTCTCACATATGTATATATATAGTACTGGCAGCGCGTAAAGCGTTTATTGACAACGAGACTTGGATAAATATCCGTAGAAGAATTGAGATTAGTGCGCGGAAAGGAAGACATGACCAGAAGATGGCTTATTATTTCAGATTTAAAGAAGTTCGAAATTTTTTTTTTGTAAGTAAGATACCCAGATAATGGAATAAATTACCTAGGAATATGCTCAGAAATTTACCTGGGACACTGAAATAATTTAAAGTTAAAATTCGAATCAGGCAACGGTGGATGGATAGTTAACTTGTCATCGAAAAATTTTACTTAATTTTTTTTTTTTTTTTTTTTTTTTTTTTTTTTTTTTTTTTTTTTTTTTTTTTGTATAGTGGTGTAGTTTGAAATCCACATTTTAGATATCAAATAAATAAATTTCAGGCGGTGCAAAAAGAGGGCAGACATATTAATTTTGACTGCGGTGGCAATTTCCTTAGTCACCTATTTATCCATTTTTATTTTATTTTAAAAAATCATCTTTTATAATTGCAGTGTTAAATTCCTCCCCCATTTACTTTTCCGATTTACAAATTTTAATTTTAAATTCCTTAAGCATTTTTAGTAAATTATTAATCACTTCACTTGGTAATTTGTACCAATCCCTGACACCCTTACCAACAAAAGATAATTTTCCCGCTCCCTTATGCATGAAATCGAGAGCAAGCTTGTGGTCATGGTCGTCTTTCCACTTCCACGAACTATTCTTAATTCTTTGACCAATTTCCCTCCAAGCCCCATCACCAACATACGCAGAGATTACCGCAGAACTCTATCAGCAAGTAATGTTATACAGTGATTGGGTTTTGAATCACTGGAAGATAGGAGGGGGGTGAAGAGAGTGCTGGGGGTGTACAATGCGTATATTGGCTATTGCACCTGGTTAGATACTAGTGGCAGAATTAATAGTGGTGCAGGGAAGGGATAATACGACCACCAACACCACTAAGAGTATGGAAAAACGCACCTAACACATATTTTCGTTTTTTTTTTTTTTTTTTTTTTTTTTTTTTTTTTTAACTGCTTAACGTCTCTCTAACAGCGAGGTCTTTAGAGACTGGAAAGGATGGTGGCAAGGAATGGGAAGGAATTCGGCCATGGCCTTTTTAAGGAAGCATCCCGGCATTTGCCTGGAGTGATTTGGGAAACCATGGAAAACCCAAATCTGGATGCCCGGACGGGGATTCGAACGGCCGTCCTCCCGAATACGAGGCCAGAATGCTATCCGTTTCACCACCACGCTCGGTCATATTTTCATGTGTACGAAAATTTTCACTAGGGAATTTTTTAAGTAATTTAATTTAATTGCAATGGAGCGCTTTCTCCCGTTGCAATAACCCTACAATCCCATTTATCCTATTTCTTGCACTCGGCTACATTTTCCCTCTAAGAATTTTAACTTGAAATTCTCTTAGGTTTTTTTTTTTTTTTGTAAATTATTCATCACTTCCCTTGGGGCACCGAGCGTGGTGGGTGAGTGGTTAACGCTCTGGCCTCGCATTCGGAAGGACGCGCGTTCGAATCCCCGTCCGGGCATCCAGATTAGGGTTTTCCATGGATTCCCCAAATCACTCCAGGCGTATGCCGGGATGCTTCCTTCTAAAGGTCATCGCCAAATTCCTTCCCGTTACTTTTGCCCTGACTTTTCATGCTTCTAATGACCTCGAAGTCGACAAGGCGTAAAGTCATAGGTAAATAACCTTACGTTCCTAATTAATTCCAAAACCTTACTGCCTTAGCTACGAAAAGAAGTTTTCGAGTACGAGCCTGTGTTCATAGGCATAAATTCCTTCGAGGATTACTGTATGTCATATGCCGATCTTTGATTCTTCATTGCAATTAACAGCCTGGGCTGGAATAACTGTTGGACGTACGCTTGAGATAACAGTTAAATTTTATGTGTTTCTGCTATTGTAGTTTAACAACAAATTAAATTAAAGGGTATTGGGATGATCTATGAGTCTCTGTTCGGCTATTAGGCGAGGCCGCTGTGTTACCGTGTGTTGTCAGATTGTCTTAATCTCGTCATATCGCGCGTGACTCGCAAGGTCGCGCGTTAATCCAGCATCGTTCACTGTACGTCAAGTGGAAGTATTTATGGCGCCTCAAGTCGATACGGCCAGGTATGCAAATCAATCAGTCACTGCCAAGTCCAGAATATCCCGCTATCCAAAATCAGTTAGCTACGTGTACTGTCACTGTCTGAATCATCCAGATAGATCAAAATTCAAGATGGAAGCCAACCAACTATGTCCGCAGCTCATATGGCCCACATAGTAACAATTTTGAGATCAAAGCGAATAATTTACTGGTCAGGCAGAACATTATGACTACGTATCGATATACACCCGTCCAAGCAGTAACGTCACCTGACGAGAAATGACTGCTAGTCAGACACATGCACGATGCATATAGTATCAGTGAGCGTGCTATCCGTGTTTAGAATGGGGAAAGCACGCGATCCATCAGAGTTTGACCGAGGGCAGATTGTGATGGCCCGGAGGCTCGGCACGAGCATTTCGGAAACTGCACCATTTGTCGGGTGTTCGAGGAGTGCTGTGGTGAGTGTCTTCAACAAGTGGCGAAATCAAGGTGAAACCAAGTCCAAACGTCGAGGGGTTGGCTGGCCACCCCTCATTACAGATGTCAGATGTCGTAAGTTGGGCAGACTGGTAAAACAGGTCAGGTGGCGAACTGTGGAGAAACTAACATCAGACTTAGTACAAGTGTGTCTGAACTCACAATGCACCGATCACTCCTAACGATGGTCCTCCGCAGCCGACGACCCATGCATGTGCCAATGTTAATACCAGGACATAGACAACTACGACTGAAATGGGCACGTGACCGTCTTTACTGGACGTTGGCACAGTGGTAGAGCGTTGCGTGGTCTAATGAATCCTGGTACCTTCTTCATCGTGCCGATGGGAGGGTGCGAATCCGTCGTTTTCTAGGGGAACAGCTTCTTGACACCTGTACTGCGGGGCGGAGACAAGCTGGCGGCGGCTCAATTATGCTGTGTGCAACATTCACGTGAGCATCCATGGGTCCAGTGGAGCTCGTGCAAGGCACAATGACGGCCAATAAGTATCATACACTGGTTGCAGACTATGTACACCCCTTCATGACGACCATTTTTCCAAACAGCAGAGGCATTTTTCAATAAGATAATGCGCCATGTCACAAGGCAAGGAGTGTGATGGAGTGGTTCGAGGAACACAGTGGCGAGTAGAAATTGATATGCCGACCCATCAACTCGCCAGATCTGAACCTGATCGAACACGTCTGGGATGCGATTGAACATGGCGTCAGAGCTCATCACCCCCCTCCCCGGAATTTACGGGAATTAGATGACTCGTGTGTGCAGATGTGGTGCCAACTCCCTCCAGCGACGTACCAAGGCCTCATTGCTTCCATGCAAAGACGCGTCGCCGCTGTTATCCGTGTAAAAGGCGGACATACCGGCTAGTAGGTAGGTGGTCATAATGTTCTGGCTGATTAGTGTAATTACGACTATGTTACCGTCTAGAGGTTTTGTTTCCAAAATCAACTTTAGGGTTGTCCATTAACCACGTGGGTTCAAAATAGGGAGGAGAAGGGATTGGACCAAATCTCGCCAGAGGGATCAACAGAAATCTCACGTCAAATTTTTATATCATTTTTCTTCTTATTTAACAGAAAAAAAATTAGTAAATAATAACGCTTGGATATTTAGTGGTACGATTCAAAATACATGAACATATGAAATAAATTTAATTGCCTTGGAGCACTCACTGTTGTGGCAATTACTGTACACACAGATTTCTTCCATTTTTCTTCCCGCCTGATTTTGTACTCTACGAATTTTAATTTTAAATTGTTTCAATATTTTGGTAAATTATTTGTGAGTTCCTTTGGTAATTTATTCATATCGGTGGTTTCCTCACCTAAGAAATAGAATTTTCCGACTCTCTTTCTCTTAAAATCGAGTGGCAGCTTGTGGTCATGGTCATCTTTGATTCTTCCACCAGTATCTTCCCACGCATCGTCACCAATATTCGCCCCGACACTCCAAGAACTCTCTCGTCCACTGCCACTACCATCCTACTGGGAATACAAAACGATAATGCACAATGTGCCGTTGTCTTGCTAATAGACATGCCTCGACTATATTGGTCTAGCTCCGTGGTTATAGTTTACTAGCTGATACCCGCGACTTCGTACGCGTGGATTAAGAATTTCTTTGCCAGAATTGAATATAGAAAGTTGTTGGTAGCGAAGGATTGGTCCAAAACAACACCGAGTTGGCATAATATGACCTGAAACCCATCACTATATCATTCTACCGTCAAACCAGTTTCTTGAAGAGAATCAATTTCCGACATATTTAAAAACAGAAAAATATATGAATGTGAGGGGATGAGGGGGCGGGGGTGTTAACTAAGTGCAGCTTTATTTCAGCTTGGTCTTTTCTTCTTTCTTCAGCATGAGCATCCGATTCATGGGTTCTAATAACTTTAGCTGCTCGTGCTCTGCTAGAGCTACAACTTAGGCCAGTTTACGCCCGCAAGGCATGTAAAAAAAAAGGGCAAAATGAACTGGTGCCAGAAACATTTAAGCAGACACAAAGTAATAGGACAGAGAAAATCGACGTCTATACTAAATAATACGTTTTTTCTCTAAACGAAATTTATTAACAAATCATACACTAACATAATGCGCGAAAAGCACACCTTGAGCAACCAACGTAACATTACAGACTGACACACACATCCGTCTCTCTGTCACCATTCGATAAGTTCTCAAAATTCGTGACTACAACTGTTAATCATACCGGAAAAAATGTCCTGTGTCCTTTCTACAGATTTTCTTGTCAAATTCCATCCATATCGATATAGCCATTTAGTCGTCAAAACGTAACAAAAGACAGAGACTTACTTCCGCATTTATAGTATTATTACTGTAGATCACACACACACTGACTGCGAATCACCCCTGAGGGATCAATATAACGTAAAAAAGTGTACACCTACAGCATTGCAAGATTACCTACGATTTGCCTACAACATGTATTATTAGTACAGATAATTTTTCAACCAAATGTAGACAGTATTTTTCTCCTTGTTTCAAAGGATAAGTGTGCAAAGTTTCATCGAGATCGGATGAAAACTGTGGATTTGTATGAAGAACAAACAAACAAACATACATACATTCATCTTTATATATATAGATTGCTGACCATGTGGTGTGTGACGCGAGAGGAAGCGTTTAGCTGGGAGTTATGCAACCCGGGAAGCGCCGCCACTTGCTGTGTGACGTCATCCCTCTTCCGGCGAGTTATCTGCGAGCACGTGGTCCACTGACTGCTGCGCTGAACGCGAATTCGCAGTGGAGAGGCACCGCAGGAAGACGTGTTCAAGAATCAAGGACACGATACAGCTAGCTGAAATCGATAAAGAACTGAAGCAAGGCTGTTGCGTTTCCGGGATGAACGTGCAAACATCCAGTGCACGATAGAAAACTCGTGAACATAAGAATGAACGTGGAAATGGGAAGAAATAATTTATATGATCTGTTGTTTGCGGAAAATCGGTTTGAGGGAGCAGGGGATGAAGAGAGATTAGCGTGCATGAATAAGAAAGTTGGTAGAAGAGTACTATTAAAAAAAAAAAAAAAAAAAAAAAAAAAAAAAAAAAAAAAAAAAAACACAATATTACCCGCCAGTGTTGCACGTTAAGGAAACGCAATCTAGATCTTGGAGATAAAACGCGACCAGTCTTTAGGCGTTTCTCCGCAATCACCACTGAAACTTTATCATCCCCACGTGTTTGTTTTTTGTTTATGATTTTACGCCTCGTCGAAATCATTAGAGGCGCGAAAGGACTGGGGGCAAGGAACGGGAAGGAATTCGGGAATGGACTTTCATGAAGGAAACTAAACATTTTATCTACACGATAGATTGTAACTGTCTGCGTAAAATCTGCCGCAACTACGTTGCCAGAATTTAAATCTTATATATATACAAGTGGATGTTGGTATAAAAATATCTGACATTGATAGACTTCGGAACCGTTTGTCCGATCATCAAGGAAGTTGGCATATATATATATATATTTCAAGGGGAAGCCTTCTGACAAAAAAAAAATAAAATAAAAGTCCACTCTTCTCATCCTTTACAACTATTAATTTTTATACAACCAACTATTTGTATCCGATTTCGACGGAGCTTTGCACAAGTAGATTTTAAAACAATGAGAAAAATACTGTCATCATTTGGTTTACAAATCATCCCATAAAGAAAATTTACACATGCAACGATTCAGTTTTTAAAAAAATATTTCGGAAATGGTAGAGAAATGGGCCAAAGTTAATGGTGATATAGAATATTTACGACAATCCTATCAACCGATATAAAACATCAGAACTCTCATCCATTCGCCTGAGAAACGTATATATATATACTAACCAACTTAATTCACAACCAGAAAGTTGGTTGGATCCTCCTGAAGGAGACTAAGCATCTCGGCAGTCGCCTGGAGTGATTTGGGGAAACCAGAGAAAACCAAAATCTGAATGACTGGACGGCGATTCGAACCCGCATCCTACGGAATGCGAGTGCAGAAATTTACCACTCATCCGCCACGTTCGGAGAACGTTTCCCAATTTCCACCTCATAAATTACACATTTCACAAACAAAAAATCGTATAGAACACAAAAACTTACACATCTGACAGTTCATTAGTTGGTTGGGTCAAGAAAAAAATTTCCATGTTCCACTGATCTTGTATTAAATGACAATGATTCTTCCGAACTACTTTTGCCATGTTGTAGGTAGCAACGCTTTACTAAGCACAACTAATTCCCGGTCTAGAACGTTCAGTGTTCTGGAAGGTGTGATCCTTCCAGCCAATCAATGACCCAACAACGTGGCATTTAATACCAGGATCATTGGGAGGAGGTATTGAAATCATTTATTGCGTCTGTGGAAGTCTTTGATTACAATGACTGAATTATCACTACAAAAAGGAAAAAAATCGGATAACTCAGTCATAAATGCATCTGATTAGTATACATACGGCCCACGCCGTTGTTTCAGTTGGTTGCGGCGCCGTGATGGTGTCCGGCGCTGACACGGGGTTAGCTGGTTCCAGTCCTGGTGGTGAACTTGCCCGCCCCCTATTGTCTCAGTTGGTTGTGGCGCCGTGATTGTGTCCGGCACTGACACGGGGTTAGCTGGTTCCAGTGCTGGTGGTGGACTTGCCCACCCCGTTGTCTCAGTTGGTTGTGGCGCCGTGATGGTGTCCGGCGCTGACACGGGGTTAGCTGGTTCCAGTGCTTTTGGTGGACTTGCCCGCCCCGTTGTCTCAGTTGGTTGTGGCGCCGTGATGGTGTCCGGCGCTGACACGGGGTTAGCTGGTTCCAGTGCTGGTGGTGGACTTGCCTGCCCCGTTGTCTCAGTTGGTTGCGGCACCGTGATGGTGTCCGGCGCTGACACGGGGTTAGCTGGTTCCAGTCCTGGTGGTGGACTTGCCCGCCCCGTTGTCTCAGTTGGTTGTGGCGCCGTGATGGTGTCCGGCGCTGACACGGGGTTAGCTGGTTCCAGTGCTGGTGGTGGACTTGCCCGCCCCGTTGTCTCAGTTGGTTGTGGCGCCGTGATGGTGTCCGGCGCTGACACGGGGTTAGCTGGTTCCAGTGCTGGTGGTGGACTTGCCCGCCCCGTTGTCTCAGTTGGTTGTGGCGCCGTGATGGTGTCCGGCGCTGACACGGGGTTAGCTGGTTCCAGTGCTGGTGGTGGACTTGCCCGCCCCGTTGTCTCAGTTGGTTGTGGCGCCGTGATGGTGTCCGGCGCTGACACGGGGTTAGCTGGTTCCAGTCCTGGAGGTGGACTTGCCCGCCCCGTTGTCTCAGTTGGTTGTGGCGCCGTGATGGTGTCCGGCGCTGACACGGGGTTAGCTGGTTCCAGTGCTGGTGGTGGACTTGCCCGCCCCGTTGTCTCAGTTGGTTGTGGCGCCGTGATGGTGTCCGGCGCTGACACGGGGTTAGCTGGTTCCAGTGCTGGTGGTGGACTTGCCCGCCCCGTTGTCTCAGTTGGTTGCGGCACCGTGATGGTGTCCGGCGCTGACACGGGGTTAGCTGGTTCCAGTCCTGGTGGTGGACTTGCCCGCCCCGTTGTCTCAGTTGGTTGTGGCGCCGTGATGGTGTCCGGCGCTGACACGGGGTTAGCTGGTTCCAGTCCTGGTGGTGGACTTGCCCGCCCCGTTGTCTCAGTTGGTTGTGGCGCCGTGATGGTGTCCGGCGCTGACACGGGGTTAGCTGGTTCCAGTGCTGGTGGTGGACTTGCCCGCCCCGTTGTCTCAGTTGGTTGTGGCGCCGTGATGGTGTCCGGCGCTGACACGGGGTTAGCTGGTTCCAGTGCTGGTGGTGGACTTGCCCGCCCCGTTGTCTCAGTTGGTTGCGGCACCGTGATGGTGTCCGGCGCTGACACGGGGTTAGCTGGTTCCAGTCCTGGTGGTGGACTTGCCCGCCCCGTTGTCTCAGTTGGTTGTGGCGCCGTGATGGTGTCTGGCGCTGACACGGGGTTAGCTGGTTCCAGTGCTGGTGGTGGACTTGCCCGCCCCGTTGTCTCAGTTGGTTGTGGCGCCGTGATGGTGTCCGGCGCTGACACGGGGTTAGCTGGTTCCAGTGCTGGTGGTGGACTTGCCCGCCCCGTTGTCTCAGTTGGTTGTGGCGCCGTGATGGTGTCCGGCGCTGACACGGGGTTAGCTGGTTCCAGTGCTGGTGGTGGACTTGCCCGCCCCGTTGTCTCAGTTGGTTGTGGCGCCGTGATGGTGTCCGGCGCTGACACGGGGTTAGCTGGTTCCAGTGCTGGTGGTGGACTTGCCCGCCCCGTTGTCTCAGTTGGTTGTGGCGCCGTGATGGTGTCCGGCGCTGACACGGGGTTAGCTGGTTCCAGTCCTGGTGGTGGACTTGCCCGCCCCGTTGTCTCAGTTGGTTGTGGCGCCGTGATGGTGTCCGGCGCTAACACGGGGTTAGCTGGTTCCAGTGCTGGTGGTGGACTTGCCCGCCCCGTTGTCTCAGTTGGTTGTGGCGCCGTGATGGTGTCTGGCGCTGACACGGGGTTAGCTGGTTCCAGTGCTGGTGGTGGACTTGCCCGCCCCGTTGTCTCAGTTGGTTGCGGCGCCGTGATGGTGTCTGGCGCTGACACGGGGTTAGCTGGTTCCAGTGCTGGTGGTGGACTTGCCCGCCCCGTTGTCTCAGTTGGTTGTGGCGCCGTGATGGTGTCCGGCGCTGACACGGGGTTAGCTGGTTCCAGTGCTGGTGGTGGACTTGCCCGCCCCGTTGTCTCAGTTGGTTGTGGCGCCGTGATGGTGTCCGGCGCTGACACGGGGTTAGCTGGTTCCAGTCCTGGTGGTGGACTTGCCCGCCCCGTTGTCTCAGTTGGTTGTGGCGCCGTGATGGTGTCCGGCGCTGACACGGGGTTAGCTGGTTCCAGTCCTGGTGGTGGACTTGCCCGCCCCGATGTCTCACGTTAGTTGTGGCGCCGTGATGGTGTCCGGCGCTGACACTGGGTTAGCTGGTTCCAGTCCTGGTGGTGGACTTGCCCGCCCCGTTGTCTCAGTTGGTTGTGGCGCCGTGATGGTGTCCGGCGCTGACACGGGGTTAGCTGGTTCCAGTCCTGGTGGTGGACTTGCCCGCCCCGATGTCTCAGTTAGTTGTGGCGCCGTGATGGTGTCCGGCGCTGACACTGGGTTAGCTGGTTCCAGTCCTGGTGGTGGACTTGCCCGCCCCGTTGTCTCAGTTGGTGGCGGCGCCGTGATGGTGTCCGGCGCTGACACGGGGTTAGCTGGTTCCAGTCCTGGTGGTGGACTTGGCCGGCAGGGTAGCAGAGGTCACGGTGCACACTTCCTAATCACCAGATTGTGCACCAAAGTCCTGGGTTAAACCTCTCCGCAGTGCGTATTGAGTGACGGCATACCACACTGTTGATTGTGATTCGTACGTCAGATGGGGAAATTAAGCCTAGTAGCCCCTGGGTGTCTTTTGGAAGGGTAGGCCTGAATG
Organism: Vandiemenella viatica; assembly: GCA_031002005.1. Classification (NCBI taxonomy): domain Eukaryota; kingdom Metazoa; phylum Arthropoda; class Insecta; order Orthoptera; family Morabidae; genus Vandiemenella; species Vandiemenella viatica. The sequence continues at coordinate 116,849,196 of CM061918.1, forward strand.
TGCCGGCACCGGTTTCTACCCCCTCGCTTCTTCATATCTGATTTCGTACAATACAAACAACAGAGGAACAATAGCGAACAAATACCATGCCTCGATCAATGCAATTGACTGGAATAACGCACTAGATCTAGAGCGTGTGGTGTGCACATTTATCACACCGAAGACATACTCATTATCACAATCAGCCTTACCTATAACGACGCAGTGGGGAAGGCTGCCCCGGTACATCTCCCATGGAAGGATACACAACGCTCGTGCAGGCACAAGTGTTTTGGAGCACGCTCTGGTGTCAGATCTGTTACAGATCACCGCTTATCCCGCTTTACAGAGTGGGCAAGTTTCCGACCTGAACGATCTGTTTTTTTGCTTGGGTTTTACGCCTCGTCGACGGCGTGGTTATTAGAGGCGGGATGGGATGGGCGACAAGGGACTGGAAGAAATTCGGCCATGGCCTTTTGAAAGAAGCATCCCGACATTCACCTGGAGTGATCTGATGAAACCATGAAAAACCCAAATCTGGATGCCAGGAAGGGGATTCGAACCGGCGTCCTCCCGAATGCGAGGCCAGAACGTTAACCGTTCACCCACCACGCTCGGTCCCACTATCTGTGATGAGGCGAGGACGTCCACTACATTGTCGCCCAGTCGTGGTTTCACCGTCCTTCAACCACTCTGCGTAGATGCTCACTATACGCGAACAGTCGACCAGCCTCGCCTTTTCCGAGATGCTCGTTCCCAGCCGACGCGCCCACAAACCAGCGGCCCGTAATTTAAGGGAACTGCGTGACCTGTGCGTAGACATCTGGTGGCAGACAACTCCGGAAACCTGACAAGGACTTTCCGAATCGTGGAATTTAATACCAGGATGATAGGGATGTATTGCGTTCCAAAGATGCACCAACACATAATGTTTTGGCTTATCAGTGTATATACTCCATCGGACAGCCTTCATCAGAAGAAGAAGTATTTTCTTGATGAATACTTCATGGTTTCCCTCGTAACATTGTACGAGCGGTACCACTGGTTGGTTGTTAAGTGTCTACCCTTTGTGTACTACAGACAATAGGCAACAGTTGGCTCCATATTAATCCCAGAAACGAGTTACTCGATTTTAGAACTGAATAAACGTCAAGTGGTATGAAGGAGATGGTATCGATAATAAAGACAATCGGCACGGATCTTTCCGAATCATTTGGTGAGATCATCGGTATGAGTACTGGGAAATGGACTTTCCTTGAGATTATAGTCCTCATCTCGTGCCAGTCCAAATGCCTGATGGAGGTGTCACCATTTGTTTCACCAAACACATTACTGACGCAGTCCACCATGATTGGTAAAACTGTCTACTTCAAACGGAGTTTCCCAAGCAGTAACGGAAGTTTTGACGCAAGGAAAAAAGACTGTCTCATTCTCTTCATTGCATAATACTTGAATACAACTTTTTCCCGATATTGATCCCTTAAGAAGATGATAAATTTTTCTGCTTAGCATCCATTTCAATAGAAAGGCGTTATTCCTGGAGACTGGACTCGCCTCAATGGCTCGGTAATCTTCGGCGAGCCTCGATAATGATCGCCACCTCAGCGCTGCTTGACTAACCAGGAACTTTCAAACGAATAACTGCATTGACTTTATTTGCGCTTATATTGTGAAAAAGATGCTTGGGATTTTCTTGTACCGCCAGGAACCGGACCAGCTGACCCCGTATCAGCACAGCACACCACCAACTGTGCCAATGGGACGGGCATTAATAATTGAAGATAATAGTAATTGAAAGAGACAGTGGAACGGTTCATTTGCCGCTCGCGGTTGTTGAATCGCTGGCTCCAGTTGGGTCTGTGTTGTGGGAGTATCCCGCATCCCATTGTGAGTTCCTCGGGGAATACGCCTACACGCTTCCGCTGGTAACACCAGAAGCCGAATGTACAGTACAGTACGTTACCAACCACAGACGCCAACTAAGCAACAAATTCCTGACTGACGTAATCTACCCTCCTCTCTGCTTTTATGTTTTATCCATCAATCATAGACTATATACTATTTCTATAAGGTGTTTTCTTTGTCACAAGCCATCATCCCCCTTCATACCAAACATTAATCGATAAATGAGGTGTCATTTTAAAGATTGCGGAATCCTCTTTAATCATATCATATTTTACGACAGTAATTTTTTCTAATTCGAACCGTAAAGGGCAAAAATGTTAATATGTCTAATATGCTGATTTTTTTTTGTCACAAACCATTAATCTCCCTCTATAACTAACTGAAATCGTTAAATGAAGAATCATTTTAAAGATTAAGATCTCCGCTTTGGTGGCATCATATATTAAGACAGGAATTTTTCGGAATTCGACCATCAATGGGCATAAGTATCGATATTTCTAGAACGAGTTGTTGTGGCTTGAGCCAATCTCCATTGATATGTAATCGATATAGATAAATGAGGTATCATTTTAAAGACCAAGGTCTCCACCGTTGTCACATCATATTTTAAGAAAGAATTTTTTTGGATTCGACCCTTAAAAGGCAAAATTATCATTATTTCCACAACGTATTTTTCTGTCACGAACTATTCTTGTTCCCTTGATATCTAACTGAAATAGATAAATGAGCTATTGTATTAAGATTAAGGTCTCTTCTTCTGCTTTGGTCACATCATATCTTAAGAAAGGAGTTTTTCGGAATTGGACCCTTCAAGGGCAAAAAGTATCATTATTTCAATTTTTTTTTTTTTTTTTTTATTGTATTTACGTCTCTCAACATCTAGGTCTTTAGAGACGGATTATTTCCAAAACGTGTTATTTATTTATTTATTTTTTTGACCCATTTATCTCCATTGACACCTAAATCGATAAATGAGGTATCCTTTAAAAAATTAAGGTCTCCACTCAGGCACCGAGGATGGTGGTGTAACGGTTAACGCTCTGACCTCGCATTCGGGAGGACGGCGGTTCGAATCCCCGTCCGGGCATCCAGATTTGGGTTTTCCATGGTTTCCCAAATCACTCAAGGCAAATGCCGGGATACTACCTTCAAAAGGCCATGGCCGCATTCCTTCCCATTCCTTGCCCCCCATCCTTTCCCGTCTCTAAAGACCTCGCTGTTAGAGAGACGTTATGCAGATAAAAAAAAAAAATCCACTCAGGCAAAATTATGAATTGAGAATGAAATTTTTCGGAATTTGACCCTTAAAGGAGTAGCACATATCACAGAGATATTAATAAACTGCTTCACTAGCGTCGACTTTTGTAACGTACCTATTACACTAAACAAGTAAACAATTGAAACAAATGAGGCTGTTCTTCTTTCAATTTATTACAAACCCCCGACCTTACTGTTCATTGTATTAGCGAAATTTTCGCATGGGTCATCTAATCAGAGAAATTATTATTATTATTATTATTTGACGGTACATGGTTTCTAGACCACACACCTAGCACAAGTATTATTTTAATTCTTAAAGTATATGTGATTCAACTTAGTGTATTGTTTTAGTCAAGTACAAACAAAACAGGAAGTAATTACACAACATTTAATTGAAACCACCCATGCTCGATGCTTAACTCGAGCGGCGACCCTTGTAAAATATATTTCGGGATTAGAAATGAAATATTCTTACAGACATTGATACATTGCAAACTGTGAAATGATAGTTCGTATGAACTCTAAAAAGATGTGTGGGAATTACAAGCAAAATTATAATATCCACTGCGATTTGTGTTTCATTTCAATGCGTAATTGGGTTTTCGGTTGTGTTCTTCATAACATGTTGTAACAGCCCTCATACCTAAACTTAAATGGAATTGTATTTTATGAAGCATTTGTAGTAACCTAGAGTTTGGTTGAATATGATCTTGTATGTTTATTTTGCAATTTCCTGTAAATCAATGTATATAGATTTTGTTATATTAAAATAAATTATTTAGAGTCCATTTAATATGTCTAAGGACAGAAGTGTACAAGAGAATTGCTTAAATGTTTGTAATTGTAGGTATTAAGGTAAGTTACGATGTCTAAAGGATAATTTGCTACAGTTTAAAATTATTTATGTGGATCATTTTGTGTTTAAGAATTTTTAATTTCCATTTCTAACCATTTTGTAATGATTGTAAATTATTATGTATTAATTCTGATTGTTTTTAATACGTTTCAATTGTTTAAGTATTGTTAATGTTCGAGAAATATCTGTCGGAAGCTTTTGTAGTGTTCTGGAAATTTCGATGGAGCTTATATAAAGCTAACATGCGAGACAGGGAGACAGATTTTACAGACTCACTTTACGACGGCCAAGGACTGTATTGTCTGTGGAAGAAGTGTTGTCTGCAATCGCTGGATTGTATGTATGCATGTAAACAGTATCTTTGAAGCCGTGCTTCTGAAAATAAAAACAAGTTTAAATTGAACTACATGGTGGACTGGTTATCTATCATATTAATTAATCCACGAACCATCTAACAATGTCATCATTAGTTATTAAGATTATCCGATTTCATGACGACGTCAAGCAGTGTTGCACATCGTCATGAGTGTTAGTGCATCTGATGGAAGCGAACTGACGTTAATTGTGACGGGAACCTAACTCCAATACACACCTTGTCGCTAACTGGTTGTGTACCTTTTACAACGTAATCAAGCTAAAATTACAACAGATAAAATAGACCAACTAGTTATAGAAGTATATTACAGTACTTAAAACTGATTTTTTTTAATGACTGTCCTTGTAAACCTTCTGTAGTTATATAGGTTACAACATTGAAACAACGCTTCTAACATTAAAATTCCGCTAAGTTGGTTGTCTGCAGATCACATAATATCATATAGTAGAATTTAAGCATAAGAGAAGTGAAAACATCTACAGGGGGATAACTAGCTGGGTATGTCAACATGGAAAGAATATAAATGCCAAAAAGAGCCAGTTTGTCCGGTGCACAGACAGAAGATTAAGTTTTGGAACCGGTGATGGCACCACGAACTTTCTGACAAAAAGGACTGGTGCATATGTTAGTGTGTACACGCGCAAAAAGTGAAACTTCTATTTATTTTTCTTATGTATTTTTTCATCATTTTTTAAAAAAGTTTTTTATGTTACTTTCACACTACAATGGACCAATGATACTATTTTTAATTTATACAATACGCTGGTACTTTGTACAAGTAATTCTCATATATATATATATATATATATTAAAACGTTAAGACATAGGCCTACTACCCTAAATTATAGGTTGCATCGACCATTAATCTGTTTTTTTATTTTTTTTATAGCTTTTATATGGGTAAATGGAAAAAAAAATCATCTGATAACAGTTCATACAATCAATTTTCATTGATAACTAGTTTCTAACATCGTCAAAAATGGCGTGTTGAACGTAGATTTCCGGCTAATAAGTTAAATAAATTTAAAAGTTTAAATAATACTTTCCCTCTGCTGTAAAACGAATGCTAATATTTCTGCATGAAAGCTTTTATCGCACGCATATTAATACATTTACTATATCACGGTATAAACGTGACTTCACATTCCTTTACTTAGTGCAACAGCGATCAGAGAATGTAATGAAACCATCTACATCAAATAGATATAAACAAACAATATCGCACGAGCATCAATACATTAACTGCATTGCGATATAAGCGTGATTACATATTTCTTTTCTTACTGTAACAACGATCCAACGAATATAAATAAACAAAAAGCAACTAATTAAATATCAACTAAAAATACTCGTGTACAAAATAGTGTTTAATAATGGCGAATGTTCTATATACCCTGAGACGTAGTCACGTGATTTTAGTAATTATTAAAGCACTTTAAGCTTTAAAATTTTAAATGCGCATGCGCAGAACGTTGTAGCGCATGCGCTCTTACCACGTAACGCGTTACTCTAAACGCGTAACTTGTAACTCCTAAAACGCGTAACGCGTGACTCGTAACATGTAACTCGTAACTCCTAACCCGTAACTCCTAACCTGTAACTCCTAAACATTAACGCTTAACTCGTAACGCGTAACTCCCAACACGTAACGCATGAATTGTTACGCGTTACTCTAAACGCGTAACTTGTAACTCCTAAAACGCGTAACGCGTGACTCGTAACATGTAACTCGTAACTCGTAACCCGTAACTCCTAACCCGTAATTCCTAACCCGTAACTCCTAACCTGTAACTCCTAACCCTTAACGCGTAACTCGTAACGCGTAACTCCCAACACGTAACGCATGAATTGTAACGCGTTACTATAAACGCGTAACTTGTAACTCCTAAAACGCGTAACGCGTGACTCGTAACATGTAACTCGTAACTCCTAACCCGTAACTCCTAACCCGTAACTCCTAACCCGTAACTCCTAACCCTTAACGCGTAACTCGTAACGCTTAACTCCCAACACGTAACGCATGAATTGTAACGCGTTACTCTAAACGCGTAACTTGTAACTCCTAAAACACGTAACGCGTGACTCGTAACATGTAACTCGTAACTCCTAACCCGTAACGCGTAACTCGTAACGCGTAACTCCCAACACGTAACGCATGAATTGTAACGCGTTACTCTAAACGCGTAAATTGTAACTACTAAAACGCGTAACGCGTGACTCGTAACATGTAACTCGTAACTCCTAACCCGTAACGCGTAACTCGTAACGCGTAACTCCCAACACGTAACGCGTGAATTGTAACGCGTAACTCGTAATGCGAACAAATTTCTCCCTAATATGCTGAAAGAAGTTTCACTTCAACAAGCCCCACAATCTATGAGCTACCAGACCACTCAATCATAGTAATAATAACAATAATAATAATAACATTCGTAGCAAGAGACGCGTATTAAAAAACAAAAGAAATGATTTTTCTTATCAGGAGAAAGCAGCTGTCCACAAAGGTGTTATGGCGACAATAAAATTAAAGGAAGTGAAGTAAAGATTGTTAGAACAACCACTCTTTCGATCCTATTTGACTCCCTATTACTTCCAGGTATTTTCAAAACTAAAGAAATTTATGGCTGGAAAACGTTTTGAGTCAAATGAAGAGATATTATCTTGGTCTGGGTGGAA
>CM061918.1:116857247-117033244 GCA_031002005.1 Vandiemenella viatica
TCACTTCAAATCGACGCATCAATATTATTATTTATTTATATTTGTTCGATGTAGATATTTTCGTTATTTTCTATGTCCATAGATGTGGCTGTTATATCGTGCAAGGAATATAGGTTACCTATTTACGTTCTTGGTCATTCAATATTTTGTCCCCTTCAAATTAAAATTTTATATCAACCGTGAAGAAACGTTTCGTTTAAAACTGCATGTTAATTCCGAAGAGAATTGTGTAATGGAACGAAGTGGAGCAAAAATATATATAATATTACATTATTACCAAAGTTATTTGACACCAACTCTATTCAGCTAAGCAAATTCGAAGAAATGAATTGCCATAACACTGCATATTACCTGTCATATATGATAGGATAAGAATCTCGATGTGGTCGATGCAGACGTTTTGTTATATTCTCTATTCATAGACTTCTCTGTGATAGTAAGTTAAGTAATACAGTATGTACAAATCAAGATGATGAGCGTTATTAGACAACGAGTACTTGCGTGACAGATCTTTGCACGGCATCTTTCGATTTCCGTTTAACATGCCAGATTTTTGGTAAAGTTTGATTAAAGTTAAATGTTTTTCTTTGAAGGCTTCATAGGCATTTTAAAGTGCACAGTTACTTGCTCTAACCAAAACCTGAAACTTCTGCGCGATGAGATTAGAGCTGTTTCTTAGTTATCAATACCAAGATTTTTTTTTGTAAAATCTTGCTAAAAACTTTAAAAGTTGAAGGTTAAATACATCTGAAATTTTATCCAAATCGCTAGAACCATTTCCGAGATCGTCCGGTTTACTGCAGGACTGTATTAACCAGAGCCTGTTGTTTTGTATGGTCACCTGTACGTAACATTTTCACGAGTTCGTAGATTCAGTAATATTTACGTTTGTGTTAGAGACACATACGTAAACGATGATCACCGCTAATATTGTTTTCAAATAAATTTTGTAAAGTAAAGAAGTATGAAAATAATCACATCTCACAAATCCAATATAGATTTTTAAATACCATCAAACATGTAGTATTAATTGATAACGACTTTTTTTAATAAAAGTGACATTTATTACTACTCTTCAAAATAAAATACCTTTTATTAGTAAATATACTTGCGTTTATTTATTTCCACATCATTACATTACCATTCGGTGGTTGACCATGACATTGTGTGAAATATTCGCAAGCATCAGCTAGTGTACAAGAATTCTTCGTTTAAAATGTATAAGAGTTGATGCGATGTTGTTGCAGGCCGTGTTTCCACAGTTGCTTAATTAATTACTAGTTGAAAGAACACGCCAATGCAAACTGTTTAGTTTCTCAGTGTTGGAGCTGAAGGATTTGTCTGTGTGATGTGTTGCTTTTGGCTGTCTGTAAGAATATTTGTTTTTTTCAGTAGTTTATTCAGTTCTGTCTTTCATAAGAGTTCCTTGCTCTAATCAAAGAGAAACTTAAGTAACATCAGTAGGCTTACAGGTACGTGAAACCTCTACGAAATGGCGTTATGGCCATTTTGGAGATACCAAATACAAGTATTGCCTTTTTTATATATTTTATTATTATTTGTAAAATCGCGTTTTCGCAGGAAAGACACCTATTTAGTTATATTTGGAAAGCAAAACGTTATCTAAATATGAAATTTAAAAGCTAGGTTTATTTTTTTTTTTTTTTTTTTTTTTTTTTTTTTTTTTTATTGATCTGGCTAGCTAACTCTATGCGGAAAGGCTGCGCTGTCTTCTATCTCAGAAAGATGTAACTTTCCGCGTTCTGTATGATAAGTGTATTTTTTGTTTGTGACATGTGTAGTTTATGAAGCGGGATTAGGGACCGTCCCAGTATTCGCTAGATCAGTGGTCGGAAAACTTTAGAAGCTAAAGAGTTAATTACAACGGGAAAAATTTATAAGAGCCACAAGGTTGTTAATATTTTAGTAAATATTTTTTATTATAATTTATTGAATAATCAATGCTCAGTGCAGTGAAAAACATTCAAATACGAAAAATGTCGTTAACGTAAACCAGTTAAAAAATTTAACAGCTTCTTTAACCTTTTAATCGTTGATGAAGAGCTGCCAAATTACGACGATTTCACTATTTTTAGACGCTTTCAGAAGATCTGATATGTACGTACTTATATTCAGCGAATATATATGTAACGTATTAAATTGGATAGTGAATTGCGTTAGTACAAAAAAATATCGAATTGGCCCTTAAAATTGATATTCCAAATAAAATATCGATTTTTGATATTTCGATAGTAAAAATATCTATTATTTTCTGAAAAATGTCGATATATTTTGCCCAAGTCTACTTCGAGCTTCCGTAATACATCCGGAATCACAGTCTGTCCTCGATATTTTAAATTGTGCTGCTGGGATTTTTTTTAAATTGCTTTTGGGCTGCATGGTTGTTCTTCTCAATACTCGTTTCTTTGTGAGTATTTGATGGGCAGGACACATTGGACAGGTGGTAGGAAAAGGTTTCAAAGTTCTGCACTTGTTGGAGAGAGTGATGAGGGGATGTACGGGAGAAGTAAAGGATTTGGGTTACAAAACTTTGATCAGACCATTGCTAGAATATGGTAGTGTAGTATGGGAACCTCATTTTACGTATCAAATACAGTAGTTGGAGAGGGTGCAAAAAAGGGCTGCTAGATTTGTTTCTGGAAATTATCGCAGAATGCAATCAGTGACGGATATGATAAAGGAGCTGGAATGGGATTCATTGCAAGACAGGAGGAGGATGAGGAGGGTCATGGGAGTGTACAGGGCATATACTGGCGATGAGGCATGGAAAGATATTGCAGTAGGTATGAAAAGTAGTGCATGGAAGGGAAAAGATGACGATGACCACAAGCTGGCACTCGATTTCAGGCACAAGGGTGTGGGCAGATTCTCTTTTTTAGGTAAGGGTGTCAGAGATTGGAATGAGTTACCAAGAGAAATGCTGAATAATTTACCGAAAACTTTGAAAGAATTTAAAGATAAAATTTGTAGAGGGCAAATGTAGGTGGGTGCAGGATAGGGGGAAGATGGGTGTGTTGGGGAATTGCCACCGGAGCCTGTGCTCCATTTCAATTAAATTAAATAGTTCCGCATGGTAGTACATTCCATTGTTGCCACTGATTCCACTATTAAACAAGAAAGAATCGTTCATATGGCTCCTGGGTCAATTTACACTCCATTTTTGAAACGGAATAGCTAATAGTTTTTTTTTTTTTTTTTTTTTTTTTTTTTTTTTTTTTTTTAAAGTTAGTCTCATTCAGAACAAACGGACACATTACTTTGTTCCACGCAGCAGTGTAGACAATGACGCCAACTAGAAAATGTTTGGGTGACGTGTACTGGTGTTTGTCCATTCTTGTAATCCAGGTAGCCAAGAGGGCGCCCATTAATAAAACATATCTTCAAAATCACGAGAGGTTGACCTCACTGTATGCTGTGCTGGACTTGTTGGTTGGTTGGCGCCAGCTACCGACATTGTGTTGTCTCTGTCTGGGAGTCCGCCACCCCAATCAGCTGTTATCTCCTGGCGCGAGCTGCCCATTAAACGATCTGTCCAGCGAGCCGTCAGTCCATTAAGGCCAGTCTGAATGGAGATACGCGGCGGGAAAAACACGGGGGGATCCAACATCTCACTCAACACCTCCATCAGCGGCGATCAAAAACCACCCAACCTGCTTGACGTAGATCTCTAGCTAACCGCCTTGGGATCGTGTTTTCCAAACATTTAGATTGACGATTGTTGCATAGCTATCTCGCAATGTCTCCTCGGTGTTATTTGAAGAGAGAGAGAGATTAGGAAGCCCACTGAAAGAGATGCTACGCAACATCTACATCCGTACTCTGCAATTCACAAATATTTTGGTTTGGAAAAAGTGCTTTGCACCAAAACTAACTCTGGGCATTCCAATCTCGAATTGCCCGAGGAAAGAAATTTTTTTTTATGGCTTCTCGCACCGTTGAGAGGTGTGATGGAGCAAGAAACGGGAAGGAATTCGCCCATTGCCTTTTGAAGGCACCCCTTCATTCGCTTGAAGTTAATTGGGGAAACCTTGGAAAACCCAAATCTGAATGCCCGGATGGGGATTCGAACCGGCGTCCTCCCGAATGCGAGACCAGAGCGCTAACCCCTCACCCAACACGCTCGGTGGGAAGAAAGAATACATATAAGTATCAGTACGGAATCTCATTTCTCTAATCTTATCTCTCCTGTCATTACGACCTAAATAGGTTGGTGGATAAAGTATTTCATTCCATTCGTAAATGAAACAAGAATTTCGCATTTTCGCCAACAAAATTCAGACGAAATTCAGACAATCCCAGCCCAATCTATGTGTCAATTCTGTGACGCTTTAGTAAGGGCCGAAGCAAACAGTCACAAATAGAGCGGCTCTCTTCTGAACTTTTTCTAACACGTTAGTCAATACCTTGCCCTAAGGATACCAAACTCCATAAGAGTAATCCAAATGCGGACGCACGAGAATTTTATAACCTATTCCCGTACTATAAGCGTTGCAATTCTTTAAAATACGAGCTATGTATCTTAACTTAGGTCGGTCGTCCACTGGAACCGAAATTCGTCCGAACTGCATTCGTCCGAGTAACTAACGCCCGATTTGACGGCCGTCCAGTTCGTCCTATTGACCCCGTCCACTGCAGCCGAATAACGTCAGACACACATTGCCGACCCGTCATTGTTTCTTCAACACCAAGCGAACGGGGTGTTTTTATAAAACGTTTACTGACCTACATTTTGTAAAAGTAGACTTTACCTTGCCCCCGCGAAATGTTACAAGAGTCAGGGCCGTACTTAGGATGTGTAGACCCTTGGGCTGAACCTGTGATGCGCGCCCTGATCCGAAAATATTTCGAAATTCAACCTCGCATTTTATAGTTTTTTTCTAAACAAAATTCTAAAATAAACATTTGAAATTTATTATTTAACTGTTGAACATTTTACTATATCGCATCCAGAAGAATATGGAATTGTTGAGATAAAATGGAAACAATTTAAAATCATTAAGATATTTGATACAATTTGCTAACAACGCTCTGAACAATTAAGGTAGAAAAAGAATGCCAAGTGAATAGCTTCGTCCATGCTGCTAATTTCTCGCAAAAGTCAATATTTCAATTTAAAAAATAAATGAACATACAAATAAAAAAGGAAAAAAGATACGAAAAGAAGAATTATAAGAAACAAGCAAATTTTATTTTTGTGATGCGGACTCATAGGCTGCATCCGATATATCCTATGCCTAAATGCGGTCCCGATAAGTGATATCTGATAATCGTTTGAGAATATTCCAGGACGAAAATCAAATAATTGTCTGTACTGTACAAATATTTAATAAAATACTTATAATACAAGGGGCGATCAAATGAAAAGGTACGAAACGACACGGTGGGTACAAATGTAGACTTTGTTCAAAATATACACCATAGGCCTGAGCACAACGATCCCACTGATGAACAAGCCTCAGGATTCCTTGTTCCCAGAATTCCTGTGGCCGTGACGAGACCCAGTCCTTCACAGCGTCCTCGAGTACGTCGTCCGAGTTGAAGCGCTTCCCTTTCAGGTGTTTATTCACTGGACCAAACACATGGAAATCGCAGGGCGACATGTCCGGACTGTAGGGCGGATGGTCCAACGTCTCCCACTTGAACTTGGCCAGTTCCATGTGTGTGACTCTGGAGACGTGTGGACGCGCGTTATCATGGAGCAGAACCACACCCTCCGTGAGAAGCCCCGGTCTTTTGTTCTCGATGGACCTGCGTAGGCGTCGGAGTGTCTCACAGTACACATCCCCCACCTGTACGCCATCCTGTCCTCATACGGACTGCCGCATCATTTGGACGCCGCTTTTGATAAGAGCCTCTGCTCTCTACTGCGCATGCGGGCGCCCGCGCATGCTCCGATCCCAGTCAGAGACTCCAATCGCATCCCGAGATGTCTCGCTACGTTATCCCGTGGCGGAATATGCAAATATTTAACTGTTACGTTTTTGCGTCGTTTCGTACCTTTTCATTTGATCAGCTCTTGTAATTGCGTTGACGCACTTTCAATAATTGTCCTTTCCGTAGATATTTTTACTAAAATATTTAAAATCACAGCATACCATCACAGTGTATGATAGAGTTTGAAAAAATACAAATCAAGATCAAATAAAAGATAAAAAATGAAGAGTTGTTTATTAGGAGCGCAACATACCTTTGCCATTCGGCCGAATACGTCCGACTAATCCCATTTCAATGGGATCGGTCCTTCACTCGGCCGTATTCGGCTGTAGTCGGCCGAACGGGTCGTGTCCAGTGGACGCGTGACAATACCTTTACCTCTTTCGGGATTAGTCGGTCATATTCGTCCATACTCGGCCGAACAGTCGGTCGGGCGAATTTGGCCTTAGAATTGCCCTTAGAATTAGCTTTATCCACAACGTAAGTTATGTGCGGGTCCCATTTCATGTTGTTTTGTACTTTAACCCCCAAATACTTCACAGAATCAACCGTGTCGATAACTGAGCTGTTTATTTTGTACTCATGAACAAACTGATTCTGTTTGTTAGTAATGCGCAATACTTTGTACTTTATGCAGTTTAACGTAACTTGCCATTTACGGCACCATGCCATGGACATAATGAAGAAAACAGGTGATCACACACAACACCACTTCACAGGTTACATGCTTACCTGGAATTGAGGGAAGCAGACTACCTGAAAATAATGAGGAAAACGCACCGACGCTTTCATGCCAGTCATGCAGTATTCTTAACATAATATTAAGGATAAGTTAAGCATAGCCTTCAACCTGACTGAGGCATACAAGGCCTAGTGTCAGTGCCTTTCCTCCTTACATAACCCAAACTGGTAATCCTACCGGGTACAGGGTACCTGCAGTTTAACGAGGAATCCGAACAACGGAAGCGTTCTGGTGTACTTCACATTACACAGCAAGCCGTGCCAGAAGTGAAGGTCTGGATAAGGACTTGTAAAAATCGCCGCCGAGACAGGATTCGAACCGGGCACCTTTCGATCTCCACTGGGCTATCATATCGGTTCTGTTAATTTAAGTGCGGCTATTGTCGACAGGTTAATGATATTTTTTTTCCAATTTCGAACTTTATGACCATACTGTGCATTTTAAGGCAATTTTCTGCTTAATTTTTTTTTTTTTTTTTTTTTTTTTTTTTTTTTTTTTTTTTTTTTTTTACTTATGGCTTTTCGCCTCGTCGACGTTGAGATCATTAGGGGCGGGGTGGGACTGGGGGCAAGGGAAGGAATTCGGCCATGGCCTTTTTGAAGGAAGCAGCCCGGCATTCGCCTGGAGTGATTTGGGAAAACCATGGAAAGCCCAAATCTGGATTCCCGTACGGGGATTCGAACCGGCGGCCTCCTGAATGATTTTCTGCTCCTTGAATACTTCTCTTTCGTTATACAGTGTATAACAGTTACAAGTAAATCATAAGCGTAAACGAATAAAAATGAAAATAAAATAAAAACATCTGCGTTTGCTCCAATAGCCGACACTTTGAAAAAGAAGTGATCCCAAATTCGACACAATTTGTATCTACCATATAGTCGACACCCTTTCCACAACCCTAAAATGTTATCAGGGTCAGGAAAAAATATGAGCTAACTAAGGAAGATAAATTTGAAAGTTGACAGTGGGGAGCTGGCCAAAGTAGCCATACCAGACTCGGATGGGGGCCCATGGGTGCCAATGTAGGTCCCATGCAACCGAGCGTGGTGGGTGAACGGTTAACGCTCTGGCCTCGCATTCGGGAGGACGCCGCGCCGGTTCGAATACCCGTCCGGGCATCCAGATTTGGGTTTTCCATGGTTTCCCCAAGTCACTCCAGGCGAATGCCGGGATGCTTCCTTCAAAAGGCCATGACCGAATTCCTTCCCGTTCCTTGTTCCCAGTCCCATCCCGCCCGCCTGTAATGACCTCGACGTCGACGAGGCGTAAAGCCATAAGTAAAAAAAAAGGTCCCATGCCCCGCAAGTCGTAAGACCCTAGGGATTTACTGTACTCAGAGAAGCAACTTTACACTAATAAATCCGGTCACAATCCAGTTCAATCTTGTTCTGGACAAAGTAATCAAAGCCTGGGAGAAACAAGTAGAAGGAATAACCAATGGCAGGCTACTCAAAAATAAACTCCACCTGCGGTGTTTGGCCTATGCAGATGATCTTGCTATTCTCTCCAACAACAGGCAAGAGGCAATCTACTCTCTTGAAAAACTCCATGAAATTTCAGCTAAATGTGGTCTCCAAATATCATATGCTAAACCCACCATACGGACGGATCTTCGCGATACCAAGATGGACAACCCATGAATGCGCGATTTTGCAATATCTCTCAAGTAACAAAATACAGATATCTAGAAGAAATTATTCAACCTGCAGGACTAAATCGTGAAGCAAACAATGAGAGAATATTTTAATTATCAAAAGCCTATAGAATCACCTGGAACAGATACAACATAAAGTCAATATCCCGCAATGCAAAATTAAGACACTATAAGGCTGTAATTAAACCGGAGGCGTTATACGCATCGGAAACTTTGATTATTGGGGGTAGATCATTGATAAAGGTATTGAAAAGTCAAGAAAGGAAAATTTTAAGGAAAATCTTTGAGCCAGTTTGTAAAGGAGGAATTTGGATGAAAGGAAACAACATCAGCATGCGGAAAAAATTTCAGCACATCAATTAAAGCGAAAATTTTTCGGCCCATATTATCAGAATGAATAACAACAGGACTAACAAGATAATTCTCAACCTGGCCATTTCAATGAAAAATCAGAAACAATTGGCTAATTGAAATCGAAAAGGATCTCCAGGAAATTGCAATCACAGATGATATCATAGAGGACAGATGCAGATTTAGCAGCATGATCTAATAGCCACCTAATTTTCCAACAATCAAAATATTACAAGAAGGAACAACTGGAAGGAGGAACGTAGGAAAGAGCTCTGCAAGAAGATTTTCGGAAAAGATGAAAAACAAATCTGCTAAATAAATTCATCCGCGCTCTTCAGTTGGGCATGACGACGGAAGAAGAAAACCGGTCTCAAAAATAAAAAAGCTTTTCAGATTTTTCTTTCTGTCGGCACTAAATGAAGTACTTACCAAGTGATGGATTTCACCAACTTCCAACGATATAACATACGTAAATACGGTCTCCTAAACATGACATCATATGTACCGAAGACGTTGCCATATGTCAAATTTAGATTTCTAGCGCCGCAAAGTAGTGTATAAAAACTGATAGTGATAAAGGCAAGAAGATTCGTTCAGGTTTTGATTAAAGCTTAATTTTTAGTGTGAAACATAATGCTCCTCTCGATTAAAGGATTTGTATTCGTCAAAGAATGTTATGCATAATAGGAAAATTATTTTAGTTTAAACTACGAGTGCTTACGTTAATTGATTACATCGCGATCATACTTACATATTCACGTTCAGTGGAAAGTAAATCAAATTTACATTAAATCACGACGTAGCCATTCTGCTATCAAGATACGCACAACCGGTTGTATAAAAATGGTTAACCATCGACAGACGAGACCATTAGGGAACATGTGACGCATTCTGGTTGATGGTAGTGTCACTGGCTTTATTCACGGTATTATGGATTATCGTAGGTCTTTAAATTCGAACTTGATGCAATTTAATATCGACTATAGGAACACCGCCGACAATAGGCATCCTTACCTTATTACCTTCGTCTCGAATACATAAGACCAAAACTGAAATCCAATACCTACGGTTCAACAACAACAATGAATTCGTGAAAACTATGAGCGTTTTTTTTTTTTAAATTGCTTTCGCCTCGTCGACGTCAAGGTTATTAGAGGTGAAAAGGACTGGGACAAGGAACAGGAAGTATTTGACTACGGCTTTTTGAAGTAACCATCCTGGTGTTCACCTGGAGTGATTTGGGGAAACCGTGGAAAACCCATATCTGGACAGCCGGACTTGTATTCGAACATGCGTCCTCCCGGATGCGACACCAGAGCGTTACCTCACACCCACCACGCTCGTTTAACAGGTCGTTAAGGTATACGTCGTATTACTCATAAAGCTGCGGAAAACGAAAACAGCCATCTTAGCCGAATAAAGAGTTGGGAAATAATAAGCACTAGATCTAAAACAATCCAACAGTCTTGAAGTAACGGTAAATATAAAAATAATACCAGATGTAGTTAAAAGTGAATCCTTTTATTCTAGAAGTGAAATTACAACTAATGAAAGCAGCGAGAATCATTTTAAAAGCAGAATAGCAATAGCAAAAACAAATTTTTTAAAATCTTCAAAAGCTTCAAATTTCGTTCTGTTAAACAATACTCAAAAACTATTCTAAAATTGTGTTTATAAAGTACAGCGCTTTATGGAAATTAAGGTTGGTCTTTAGGAATACCAAAAAGAAATATAAATGAAGCATTTAATATGAGGTGCTCCAGAACAATCAAGTGAAGAGATATGAACATTTTCTGGAAATGATAAGCGAAGAAAGATTTTTCTAAAAAAAAAAGACACAGATTGGTGGGTCTGATTTTCAGACGGAGTGAACTGGATGATTTCTTAATGGAAGGCTGAAAAAAAAAGTCGAATAAAAATCACAGTACATGAGTTGAGTCCGATGTGTTGAGATTATTTCAGGATTGGGTATGATGTGGGTTGGCAACAAACCAATAGAGAAACGACTGACACCTAGTTAAAGCCATAGAGCTTCAGTTGTTTGTTAGTAGTCCTCACAGTCATTACTAAAACGGTGTAAATACCTTCTAAAGGATTTAAATTTTATCTGTAGCGGTAGAGAACACTGCATATGGCAAACGCTTAGGGACACACTTGGGCTATGGATTATTGGATATAGATTTACTTCATAGTAAAGTTAATTTTAATCTTATAACTTCATACCTCATCAATGTTGAGGTCATCAGAGACGCGAAAGGATGCAAGAAACGGGAAGGAATTCGGCCACAGACTGTGAATGAACAATCCCGGAATTCGCTTGGAGTGATTTCGGAAAATTACGGAAAACCAAAAACTGGATAGTAGGACGGCGATCAGAACTCGTGACCTGCAAAATGCTAGGCCAGAGCGTTACCACTCACCCAGCAAGCTCTGTATAAGAGTATAACTTAAATTCAGAGAAAATAATTCTGTAGTTAATTCTCTATCTCCATAATTGTGAACAGAATGTTTTTTTCTAAAAAATAAAATTTACTTCGTCCAACCGTCTGAGCACGGATGTCACCTGTTATTGTGCGCCCTGCTTTCAAGTCTGAGATGTCGTTAATCGGTTCATTCAGAGACCAGCTCATGCACGGAACACAAATAGAAACGCAATCAGCATAACTCTGCATCGGAAATGTCTCGCACGAAAATAACAAACAACGCCAGCAGCAACAGGCACAACGATGGAAATATCTTCTGTTTGTTAAAAATTGTGAAATCTCTGCAGTTTTATAAAATTTTTTTTAGAAGAATCCGGATTTGGTTACTGATGAAAACTCTATATTAAATCTAATAAGCAAGCAAACGTAGCTAAGATTCATTTATTAACTTAAAATCGGGAACAATACCAATTCGAGAACTTCAAGGATCAGTTTGTGGTCCATTTTTGTTCGATTTACGTAAACAATCTTGCCCTCAGTCTTCGAACAGTAATAAAAATATCAGATGCGCGTTACAAGTATTCTACTAAACGCACCATCAATAATTATTCTACAGGTAGACTTTAAACGTGATAAGTGTTTATTTTGGAGTGAATATATTAAACTTAAAACCCCATCGAAACATTTTAAGCTGTAGACCGTCAAGTAACAACGACGAATGCATGTATGGTTCGATGAAATGCTTGCTTTGTTCAGGATCCGAACTAAAATTGTAAATTTTAGTTTTATGAATGAAAACTCTATCCTCAAACAACCGGTGAGTTTTTGTTTGTAATTGTTCCACAGCTGCAGAAAAATGGTATATAACAAGATTAATAAGTATTAAAGAGTAATGAAAATAAAGTAAATGGATTGAAGTTGGATTGAAGTTAGATATGCCATCCACACACCACACACACACACACACACAAAAAAGAGTTGAGCAAAATCCCGTGCAGTTACACAATGAGCCCCTCAAGGATTATTTCTGGGTCCAGTCTTCACTCTTGCTTGATACGCTAAAGTTGTATCACTGAACAGTAACAGTTGTATTTGCAATGAAGTCTTCACGGGTGTACCGCCGGATTGTGTTGTGATATTTCGACGACTAGCTCCGTCGTCTTCCTTAGGTGCGAAAACATCTGTACTTGTTGGCTGACCGACAGATATTTACGGAGCTAGTCGTCGAAATATCGTGTTTTCACAACATACGAGTAATCCGGCGGTACACCCGTGATGATTTCATAGCAATAATACGTCGCGAAAGACTTCGTTCTTAAAAAAGTTGTATTTGCTTATGGCAAACGTAAACCATTAAAACAATCATTAATAAATAATCTGGAATAATCCACCAAAAATATTCTAAACAAAATTTGTATCTGCTTTGAAATAAAAGAATGAAACTCTAAATCGCAAACCAAATATTTTAAAATGTAGACTGCCTTACGAAACGTGTTTAAGTGGTCTGTTGTTTCATAAAATCCTTACTTTTGTGTGTATAAACTATTAATCTCAACTGAATATTAAGGGTTGTGAGTAGAAATAAGCTGGCAAAAGATTTCAATAAAGCTGAACATAATACCTGTAAATCAGGAACAGTTACTTGAAGCATCAGTTTGAAACGTCTCGGTTCTCTAAGACCTTAAACATTCTCTTTTCCTCTTCATGAGATGCAATACACAGTTGTTAAAAATGTATATTTTTAAAATATTTTTGGTTTTCATTAATAGGATGTAAATTAAGCTTACACACTCTAATTACATGAAGATACTCGAATGCAGATTTTTTAAAAAATCAATTTATAAAATGTGTCGGATCGGGAGTACGGGGCTACTCTACTAGATGGCGCCACAGACGCAGCGAGCAGGATGCCAGCGCCACAGCGACTAGAGACTGATCTACGAGGAACTACTTAACGGCAGCGCACAGCACACGGAGTTCTCTTCATGCCTGACCATCGAGGCAACATCACTCCGCGGTCTGTCATTGTGTATTGTGAGACCGAGTCTAATAAACCGGATCCTTGTGTCAGCTGTGTTCTCGTAGTTACTCTCCACTGTTCGAGGGATATCCACAGCCTACCTTCGCTAGTAAGCCTTCAACCTCAAACCGGGAACGCCATTGACCCACCCGACTCCTTATCTTTCCCGGATGGATTTGACAAATATATCACTGTGAGAAATACATGTTTATTTTAACAGTACATCAAAAATGGACTCAGCCAGTAAATGCAATACTTTTAATGCTTAAATTGTTCCCGGCTAGCATCGATCAGTTCGATATTTGTTTCAGGGCCAAGAAAACTGGGCTGAAATAGGCTCAAATTAAATTGTCACTTATCAGTTTCGTCGAGACGGTGGCTGCAGACAACACTCTGGATCGGTCTCCTCTTGACCATCTGTTTCCTTCGAAACAGGCGCTTCTCAAAAAGTTCCCCACGCGGAGAAAACAATCACGACAAAAAGATGCCGTGACAAAACGTGGCGTCCACGTTGTTGTCCACACGCACACACCAGACGTGCGTGCTCTCCCTGGTTCCACCCGGTAATCCAGTATCCACACGTGCGTACAGTGCGGGGTCTCACCCACAAGTGTCCGCTATAGCTTGACCACTCTCAACGCTCCAGCCTTCGGGGCGCCATCCTACCTGCCTCAAACAAACAAAAGACACAGCCATGCCGGCAAACTGTCGCCAGACAGGAATTCGCCACATTCACCTGTCTCACAAAATGGCTGGATGAAATGTCTTAAGCTGCGTTCCCACTACGTCTCTTAACGGAGGCATCCCGGGCGGGCGGATACCCGACAACGCGCCATGGGAACAGGGCCGCTTCTGCTAGCGGGGACGAGACGCAGCTGCCCACTCTATGTCGGTAAACATCACAGGCGTGTGTAGTGGTGCGCTGTTGCCATCGGTTTGCAGCAGAGGTGCGCACCCCTTGTGTTGCTGCCAAACGACACTAAGCAACGTGGTGCGGAAGTGGTGGCGGGGTAGCGAGGGGCTAACCTGCGGCGTGCGCTCATCCCTACACTTCGGCGTGCAGCCTCCGTTACAAGACGTTGTGGGAACGCAACTGTAGAAATAGGTGCACGAAAAATTAATGACTGCGGAGGCTGGAAATAACATAGCCCCAAACTACTGGCTGAAGTCTTTCTTCATGAAGTCCGTGGTTTGATGTCCCATAATTGACCTCTCCCTTCAGTTCTCATTTCCTTCAAATCTTTTACACCACCATATAACTGTTAGAGCCCAACTGCCACTAGTAAACCAGTGTGAATATGGCCATATTTTGAAATGAACGGTGATGGGCCTGAAGCACTCTTTCACTTCCACTTAATTACATTCTTAACTGACATTTGGCTGAGTCCATTTTCTTATCTAACGGCAACAACATACAAATTATTGTAAACTAATCTTTTGCTTAGTCTAATGATCTTATCAATTACAACATACTTTTTTGCTTTCAAAACTAACCTCTGGCTGATTCTATAATCTTAACTAACTATTCTAACCTACAATTATTTTGTATATAAGATTAACACAAAAATTCTCGCAAACCTTTAGAATGTGTAAATCTTATTTCACACCTGTACCAGAAACCTTGATGACAAATACAATCATTTTAAAAAAAGTTGGCAAAACAAATAAAATCTTAATCTCATGAAAGAAAAATATAAAACGAGACGTTACTACTGACAAACTATTCCCGTTTGTATGAAAACTTAAATAGAAAGACAAATTCCCTCCCAATCCTACATACAAGCAATTATAAACTATACCACAATGGAATCTTAATAAATTTCAAAACGACGCCAATGTCTGAACAAAATAGAAATTACCATGACTTAACAGTAACAGGGTTTATATCCCCTCAAAAAATTCTCTTGAAAGAAAAAAAACCCAAAGTCTTTAATAGTGTTTCAACAAAATTAAAATATTAGTCCTCCAACAATAGAAATTTTAAACAATATAGTACTCTCTTAAGCCCCGAGCGTTGTACACCGCGACCAGTGCAATGTCATCTGTAAGTAAATAGGCGTTGGGATCTATCACCCTCTTCACGCGATATTGACCTTTGTAAATATGATAAAACTTGGAGATTTTTTTCTGCAGTGCATCCGATTGTGGGGCGTTGCGCATCAGTACCATATCATCAACTTTAAATTTGTGGACCTTGCTGTTGACCTTCCTCTCCCGTCGTCGCTTTGCTTTTTCAAGCAGGAATTCTTTGGCATGAGCCAGCTTTGACTGCAGTTCGGCATGGACCAACGGATCAGGGCGTCCGACCAGCTGGTCAACTAGTGAGGTCACATTGTTACCAAAATGGAGGTCTACTGGTCGGTAGCCGGTGCTACAGTGTATGGTGAAACTGAAATAATCTTGTATCTGGCTTAAGTATTTCAACCACGGGTTGCGGTTCTCCCAGACCAAAGCACGAAAATATGCTCCCAACTGGCTGTTATATCTCTCAACGATATTACTCTATGGGTTTCTAATTGAAGAAAGAATAAGTTCTATGCCCTCTTGGGACAAAGCATCTATCAATTTTTTACTCGTAAAAGTCGTTGTATTTGAAAAAAACAGTATATCATCCACATAAATGGCACAGAATTTTTTTACTTCGACAGGAAATATTTCATTCATTGCTCTAATAAAAGCACATGACGAGTTCCTTATTCCAAATGGTACTCTATTAAATATGTATTGCTTGCCCCCGAATGGAAAAGCAGTGAGCGATCTACACTCCTCGTGAAGTTCTATCTGGTTGAACCCGGACGTCACATCTACCGTAGATAGCCATCTTTTTCCACGGAATTTGCCTATTAGCTCTGTAACCAACTCTGGGCGTTCAGCATAACCTTCTATTCGTTTATTCAAATTCCTTGCATCGAGACAGATGCGTGCTGTCCCATCCCGTTTAGCGACAACCGTTACTGGGTTAACATACGGTGAATGCGCCCTGGAAATTATGCTTTCCCGTTGAATTATTTCCAGTGCTTTCATCGCGGCTTCTCTATGATTCATAGGATTCGGATAACTGTGTGATTTTAAAGGCTGTCTGTCCAAAATTCGGAATTTGTGTTTAATACCACAATCCTTCCGGGGCGGTAGGAAAGCACGGAGACATTGTTCTGTTGCATTTTATTCAACTTGGCTTTTTGCGGGTGATCTAATGCACTATTTGTGGTTGCGCGTTTCCGCAACTCGCTTATTATCTTATTTCTTTCGTCGAGAATCTCGCAGATTTCCATTAAGATAGGATACAATTGCGGCGTCGTTTTTACGCCCATGACCTCAATTTGCTTAAAGCTATATCCTCTACTGCTCTCATTCTACTTAATTGTCCTTTTCGTCAAACCAGTCACAGTGAAATTTTTCCAACTGATACATGCCTTTTTTCTTCTAGTACATCCGACTCATTGATAAAATCAACTTTAAGTCCAGCCACTATTATTGCAGTTATTTCTATCATCTCCAAAGCCATTTCTGTTGTCTCCGTACAAAAATCTACACCAATTATTACTTGTTCCGTCGCCGTCTTAACCTTGGAACCGAAAACAGGTACCAACCCAAATTTTTTTTGCTGGTATTATCTTAATTTCGACACCGCTATCAATACTTCGTTTCACAAAATCGTCAGATATTGCGCTAATGGCGCTTCCACTATCGAGTAGCAATACGTAATCTCTTCCATTGACCATACACTTAACCATGGGGCATCTACCAATTTCCTTGCCATCTAATTTTTGCTCTAAATCATTTTCTTCAAAGGAATTCAAACCATCTCTCAGTTGTGTTGGGAGAGGCCCTAGTACAGTCTCATAAATCCGTATTCACTTCAGTTTGTTCGCCATCTTGAGGCGAAGGAGAATTGTATCTCACTGTAGGCACACCCGGTTCATTTATTTTCCTGTCTTGCACGTTTCTTGTCGTTCAGTCTTAAACCATTCATCGACCTGCGGGCGAGCTTGGGATCCTCGGTTGTCCCCTTTGGAATGAATTTCTAGAATTTCCACCGTGTGAACCGTTCTGGCCCCCCCTCTGTCTACCTGATACTTCATGTCTGCCACCCCGGCTTTCTTGTGCGTGCAGTGCGGGATCTCACCCACAAGTGCTCGCAACAGCTTGACCACTCGCACCCTCCAACCTTCAGGGCGCTATCCTACCTGCGTCAAACAAACAAAAGACACAGCCAAGCCGGCAACCTGTCGCCAGACAGGAATTCGCCACCTTCCCCTGTCTCACAAAACGGCTGGACGAAATGTCTTAGCGGAGGCTGGACATTACAAGTTCTTGGTCCATTCTTATGCGATACACTTAGTCTCGCGTATATTTGGTGAACACAATAAACCACGAAATCAATCAACAATAATTATTTTAAAGTATTAATTAGTGATATTAATTATTAAATCAGCGTTTACTTTTCCCTGGATGTAAATTTCTAACTATTTTAGGTCTTAGACTGCCAAATGACAGATATGGTTTCTTAACTGCTAAATTTGTCGACCCCCTCAGCGTAGGTGTAGCGTGCCTGCTTCGCGTTGCAGTGGTCGCCGGTACGAGTCCAGCCTAGGGTATGGGTGGTTTTAATTAAGTGTTGTGTTTGTCTTGTATCGTCCTTAAAAAAGAGAGAAAACAATCACACTTGTATGAAATCTATACACTGTAAAACAAACAAACACATTGAGTTGGCTAAATGGCTAACATGGACGAATGCCATCTAAAAAAAAAACTGCTAAATTTTTTGTGCAATTTATAATAAAGAAATGTATAAACTGTCTGCTCCAAGTAAATTTTAATAAGACCTCGTTACATCAAAGATAAACACCCCTTTCGTAATCTGAACAGATAGTCGCCTAATATCACACCACACCAAAGATACACGTTTCACACTTTACTGCGGTCGTTGCATATGTAACTTTGGTTATCTAGTGTTTTTGTTGAAGTACCTGTTAATAGACGTTTCAGCAACGGCTGTCTACAGCTGTTCAATTCAGAAGTTTCATGTACCTACATTTTGAGCAGATGCGACATTATTATAAATACTTTCTAGAGTCCTGAATAGCTGTTTTATTGGTGCTACAACGATTCTATGAGTGCAAAATAGTTCCACGTTTTTCGTCTGTAGACGGCGATTTCCTGGTAAATCGTATAACGTTGCCAGAAATTTGCTTTTGTTTCTAATAGGTTTATTAAAAAAGAATTGTCAAATTTGTAAAGTTGGTCAATGTGTGAAGTGTTGAGGTTACAAATTTCGTTTTCCCATCATGAACAAGTTACTGCGACTGAAAAACCTGTAATGAACACACAGCTATGGTTTTTCCCCTATTTGTTTCGTGCAGTAAAGATGGCACCTGTCGAGATGAACCTATTAAGTGATGGACTGCTTTCTCTGCCGCCTGCTCTGATGGCGCTGGCTGTCTTCCGTCTGTTAGCCATTAAGACAGTCGGTGCATCACCTTCCACGCGTGCCACAGCATCAGCTGAGGTGAGTTTCGAAACCGTAATTTGGTCGCAGGATCCAGCTGGATTCCTCTGCGTGTAGTGGTCACATTGTTGCAGACAACTATTTAGAACGTTGCTTCGCCCTTCACCGGTGTTCGGTGATTCGCAACATAGGGCCATTACTGCCGATTAAAACAACAGGTGTTTCGCAACTAGGGATTGCAATCCAGCAAAGCGAGATCCCGCATCATTGGACAGTCTGGCGGATCCCGCACAAAATTAAGCGGATTCGCAATCCGCAAAATGCTGATAAAACGCGTGTCAGTGCGTGACTCGCTGCCCCACTCAGTCTCTATTGGATGTATTGCACTGTTTGCCTGTACCCTTGCAGTTGGCATTTGACTCGTGTCAAACCTTCCTCATTCGTAAGTAAATAGATCCAATTTTACTAATTCATTAAAATTGAAGTTATTTTTCAGTACACATCTCTATAATCTGAGTTATGTTGCGTGTTTAGTACGATTTTCTAACTATGTAATAAGTATTTTTTATGTGTCCCACACTTTATCTGAACTACACAGTTAAAGCTTTTTATTCACTGTTTCATTATTCCCATTTTCTGTTTTTGTAGATAAAGTGACAACTTCCTGTATTTGTGGCTGAAAATTTGATTATTCGTTGATACGAAATTAATGTTATCGTAATTTTAACCATCGCATACCTATTTATGTAGAATCTTTTGAATTATTGTTGTTTTTGCCGCCGTCTCAATGCATTTGGTACACATGTTTTTTGACGAAAGCCGCCTGCTTACATGTGCCGCTCTGGTTTTCGATTAATCCCTCTTGGGATGATTTGGTCAATAGCCACAATACACTATTTTTGAGTGAATGGCATGTGTCCTTTCAACTCCTTGTTATAATGAAGTTTTCACGGCTGTATCGCCAAATTGTGCTGTAAAAATATCATACTTCAACGGCTGCCTTCGCTGTCTTCCTCATATGAATTTTCATGTTTTTACAACGAAATCCGGCGATACATCCGTGAGGACTTCGCTGCAATCATGCGCCGAGGAAGTTTCCTTTCTTACAAAAAGAAATAATTTCCACTCTAAAAAAAGTCGTTACGCCACTTAAAGTAAAACTGAAATACTTGACAGTTTATGTCTTGGTGAGTAGTTTCTTTTAATATCAATGAATCAACTATAAGATCAATCAAGGAATCAGGAGACATAATAATGTATCCCATAAAAACAATTCTTGTAAAAATAGACCAAGTCTGGTGTACGTGCAGAGACACAAAGTTATGAGATCTTGTTCAGAGCCAAGTCTACACTTTACAGTGTGTATTCACTTCACTTTGTGGAATAGAATGATTTCTCTCGGTGTTATGAAACATTTATTTAGATCTACTTTTAGAAAAACCTCTGGTTACTTGGCCATTATGCATACCATGTTTTTTAAACTGTTGTGATGTATTGTAAGGCACATAATGTGACCTAAGACTTAACATTTTCCATTTTTGATTATTTATTTAAAATTGGTTTAGATTTAAAAACAAAAATGTAAAACCTCGATACATACTTAAGACATGCTAAAAAATTTTAATGTCATTTTGTTAATTAAAATATTGTTAACTGTTCATTTTTATCATTTAAAATTAAAATTGATTTATTAATTTAATTAACAGAAGTTTATTATTTGATTTATTAACGCCTTAAATATCTATTTTTTTTAAAAAAATATATACCTTAAAAAACTTTTGGAGCCACAGTTTTTTGGTGGAAATCCCGTAAAAATCCAGCGGGATTGAAAACGCTGCGGGATTGCAATCCTTATTCGTAACCTTCGTCCTAAAAGTCGATATCGGTGTTTCGCAACCTATGAAGCAGTTAAAATAAAATAAATTTTTTGTGATTTCCTGAAAATTTTATTCAGTTGTCGAGAACCATGCGAACAGCCAAAAAAACATCATCATACAAAACATAAAATACAGATTTGATAATACCTCAGCTTGACCGTAACTCTGGTCGAAATACCCATTTCTTTTTACTAGCGTGAGGTTGTCAATCCTACGGTCTTTAAATTTTTTAAAGTTAATTCGTATTTAGGCGTAGTTCCGAGTTTCCTCATTCTCTGTAGATAAATGTTGTCTGGAAGGATTGCTACGACATCATGGTCTACGAGGTCTAGTTCAAAAATGGCCTTTCTAATTAGCTTGTATGGTCGCGCCGAAATGTTGTCAAGAGCCTTTCGTTTTACAGTAGTTCTGACCTAAAATGACAGAATTGAAGAATAAAATCCTAATCCTACACCAGACACACAAACAAACACAGAAAAAATGTTGCTTTACACACATGTAATAGTTCAATTTCACGACATCATGGTTGTGGGCTCCAGATATTTTCACTATGTCACTCACTGCACTGTTAGTTGTCACCAACACTTTACACCGTTCTTTTGCACGACTTGAACACATCCACAATACTTCACCATTCACGTAGGCTAATTTGTTTTAAAAAATAAAAAATTTTCACGAGTATTGCCGTTGATCGTTTGCTCGACACATGTAGTATTGGTGAGAACTGATAAGTAACGTTGTGTGATAATATGATGAAGACTAGACAGGCGAACAGAACTATGATCCCATGCTTTCGTTCTCCTAGTTGCTAAGTCGGCTTTTTGTTTACTTGGGTTTCGAAACTCCGGATCAATCTGACCACCCAGAACAATTGCAGGTTGCAAATCACCGCACGCCCGAACCTCACAATTCATTGTAGTGATAACATTAATAGTGCCGGATTTAAGGGTGGGGGGTCAAACAGGGGCGCTTGCCCCGGGTGGCAAGTCCAGGAGGGCGGCAAAATCATGTTTGAAAGGCAAATTCGAATAGCGTCTTTCTTTTTTGTTTTAGCTCTACGGCCCCGAGCGGCAATCTCAGGGGGTGGAAAATCAAGGAATAGCTCTATATTGCCCAGAGAGACAAGGCGGCAAACTCAAGTTTTTGCCGCGGTTCTGAAAATTCCTAAATCTACCACTGACAATTCAACAAGAATTGAATATCCCCCTTGATCTCTAGGCACGGTAGCGGAAATTCGGCACCAAATGCAAGTGTTGGAACCACACTTTCCATTTTAAGCTACAACTTTTGTTGGTAGGGTTTGTTGAGGAATAGATTACAATGCGGGTAGGGTAACGCCTAAGGGGTATTTGACTTAACTAGAGGAGAATCGGGTAATATGGAATACCATTTATGTTTTGTTGTACAAAATAGTACTGAAAATAATTTAACACCTGAAACTAAAACCAATACAACCTTCAACTTCTTGTGATAACATATATCTAATAAAAAGCTGTCAAAACAAATTTTTTTTATTAGTATCATTTAGTTTTAAAAAAATTGTCGTTTGGAGGGTAATATGGAATAGGCGGGTAATATGGAATAGAAGGTTTCAAATAACGTAAACTATCTGGAATTAAGATAAACGGATATAATGATACTTTTTAGTCAACATCATCATCATCTTTGTCGGATTCAATAGCTATCGCTTCTTTCTTTTTCGGCTGTTCTTAAAACAAAACATATTTAATTAAGAAATATTTACTTTCTGAATAGTTATTTTATTATTTTCAATCAATATTAATAAAAATCGTATTACTGACATTATATTTGATTAAAAATGTATTTCAACTCAATAATTATTTTTCGGGTTGTATAAAATACCACAGTTTTATGTCTGGTTTCATGGAATACCAAGTATCTCATATTACCCGAATAGCTATCTTGGACAAAATAGGGTTGATGATATTATAAAAAAATATGGAAGCCAGAAAAAAGAACTGTACAAAAAACCATCACTCTTTTAGTAAACATTACACTAACACTAGCGATCAACAAAATAAATATAATATTTTATATATATTTCAGAAAACTAATCTGCAAAAATTCTCGAAAGTGGAAAAACAAACTTTGTTGGATAGCAAACACAGTTCAGCTCCCAAATGACCGACCTTCAGAACAAAGCATCAGAGTAGTTTTGAGCAGCAGTTGATGGGACTTCCACTATACAGCAGCATTCGGCAGAGAAGAAACCTCGGTATTCCATATTACCAGACTATTCCATATTACCCGATTCTCCTCTATATACACGTTGAGTCAAGAGGAATGATAAATATTGAAGTAGGTGGTAGTACGAACAATTTTGAGTAAAAAAAGTTCGTATAAACATGTGTCCGATTTCGATCCGTATTAGAGATACAGGTGCTGAAATATTATGCGTAAAATAAACCTCAGGAAATGATCAAGAACACACAAATAACGTATTGAATTACTTTATTCATGCAAAAACCCACTACATTAAATGTTCGAAAATGCAATCACCGGCTTCAATACACTTTGTATCTCTCTTCGCAACAGTACGTGTAGCTGTTGGTGTACTTTTATGAGGGTAGCAGTGTTTACAATGCGAGCGGGTAATTCGTATCTTGTGTTTTCTTAGTACAATTCGTTTTTCAATTATCGCCACACACAAAAATCTAAATCGGGAATATACGTGTCGACTTGAAGGAAGAATCAATAAAAATCTTCAATTTGTGTATGGAAGTCGATGCTGGAATTTTCGAACATTTAATTTAAACTGTTGTGAAATATGTATGTGTTTTTGCATGAATAAAGTGCTTCAATAAGTTATTTGTGAGCTCTTGACCATATTCTGAGGTTTTTATACACTCCTGGAAATTGAAATAAGAACACCGTGAATTCATTGTCCCAGGAATGGGAAACTTTATATACACATTCCTGGGGTCAGATACAACACATGATCACACAGACAGAACCATAGGCACATAGACACAGGCAACAGAGCATGCACAATGTCGGCACTAGTACCGTGTATATCCTCCTTTCGCAGCAATGCAGGCTGCAATTCTCCCATGGAGACGATCGTAGAGGTGCTGGATGTAGTCCTGTGGAACGGCATGCCAAGCCATTTCCACCTGGCGCCTCAGCTGGACCAGCGTTCGTGCTGGACGTGCAGACCGCGTGAGACGACGTTTCATCCAGTCCCAAACATGCTCAATGGGGAACAGATCCGGAGATCTCGCTGGCCAGGGTAGTTGACTTACACTTTCTAGAGCACGTTGGGTGGCACGGGATACATGTGGACGTGCATTGTCCTGTTGGAGCAGCATGTTCCCTTGCCGGTCTAGGAATGGTAGAACGATGGGTTCGATGACGGTTTGAATGTACCGTGCACTGTTCAGTATCCCCTCGACGATCACCAGAGGTGTACGGCCAGTGTAGGAGATCGCTCCCCACACCATGATGCCGAGTGTTGGCCCTGTGTGCCTCGGTCGTATGCAGTCCTGATTGTGGCGCTCACCTGCACGGCGCCAAACACGCATACGACCATCATTGGCACCAAGGCAGAAGCGACTCTCATCACTGAAGACGACACGTCTCCATTCGTCCCTCCATACACGCCTGTCGCGACACCACTGGAGGCGGGCTGCACGATGTTGGGGCGTGAGCGGAAGACGACCTAACGGTGCGCGGGACCGTAGCCCAGCTTCATGGAGACGGTTGCGAATGGTCCTCTCTGATACCCCAGGAGCAACAGTGTCCCTAATTTGCCGGGAAGTGGCGGTGTGGTCCCCTACGGCACTGCGTAGGATGCGACGGTCTTGGCGTGCGTCCGTGCGTCGCTGCTGTCCGGACCCAGGTCGACGGGCACGTGCACCTTCCGCCGACCACTGGCGACAACATCGATGTACTGTGGAGACCTCGCGCCCCACATGTTGAGCAATTCGGCGGTACGTCCACCCGGCCTCCCGCATGCCCACTATACGCCCTCACTCAAAGTCCGTCAACTGCAAATACGGTTCACGTACACGCTGTCGCGGCATGCTACCAGTGTTAAAGACTGAGATGGAGCTCCGTATGCCACGGCAAACCGGCTGACACTGACTGCGGCGGTGCCCAACCGCTGCGCAGCTAGCGCCCTTCGACGGCCAACACTGCTGTTCATGGTGTGTCCGCTGTGCCGTGCGTTTGATCATTGCTTGTACAGCCCTCTCGTAGTGTCCGGAGCAAGTATGGTGGGTCTTACACACCGGCGTCAATGTGTTCTTATTTCAATTTCCAGGAGTGTACATAACATCGCGTCACCTGTATCTTCAAAACGAATGGAAATCGTACAAATGTTTATACGAACTTTCTTACTCAATATTGTTCATACTACCTCCTCCTTCAATATTTACCATTCCTCCTGAATCACCCTGTACAGAACTTCCAGTAAATATAGTAAACCATACGGGGGCGTCTATTAATTACGTGAGGTGTTTTTCCGGAATTCCGAACCCCACGCCCCCTCTGGTGAAATTTGGTGAAATCTGGTCGGATCCCCCCCCCCCTAAGATGACGTGAGATTTTGAAGGGAAACCCCCCGTCCCCTGCTAATCGACCTCGACGTTTATGAAAATTTTTTTTTTAGCTCTCCTCGTTCCGAGGCCAGTTAAACCTCCACCCCCTCCCCTA
The DNA here is from genome assembly GCA_031002005.1 of Vandiemenella viatica. Lineage (NCBI taxonomy): Eukaryota > Metazoa > Arthropoda > Insecta > Orthoptera > Morabidae > Vandiemenella > Vandiemenella viatica. The sequence continues at coordinate 116,882,393 of CM061918.1, forward strand.
AGGTTTCCGCGTTGATTCTAGACCTTTCCCCCCCCCCCGGCTCTAAAATCGAAATTCGCGTCGTATGTAGACTTTACGGTTCTTCATGAGTTTCAAAACCTCATATGAAATTTCCGTCGACCACCTCTTTCCCTTGGTGAGATTTCGGTGGACCCCCCCCTTTTTCCCCTATTTCACCTCACGTAATTAGTGGACGCCCCCTTAAAGGCGAACAATCTGTATATTGAACACATGATTTTTTTTTTCAAATGGTTAGGAGCACTTTTAAGAAGCTACAGAGAATCATGTACTGTTTTGAAATTTTTATAAGTCTGTCTGTTCAGTTGGCCGCAATTGACGAACCGAGCTATATGGGTGAGCGGTAAAGCTCTGGCCTCGCTTTCTGGAGGATGCGAGTTCGAATCCCCTTCCGGGCATCCAGATTTCGGTTTTCCATTATTTCCCCAAATCACTGCAGGTGCTAGTTTCTTCAAAATGCCACGACCGAACTCCTTCCCAATCCTCGTCTCCGATCGCATTACGGCTGCAATAACTTCAAACTGGACGAGGATTCAAGTCGGAAGAAAAAAAGCAGAAGTTTGAAGTGAGACCGGTGTCCTTCTCGGGCCACTGTGCTCCCGTTTGTGGTGACGTCAGTTGGTTCTAAACAGCTGGACAAACCAGTCACTTATCACCGGGAGCGAGAGGTGACAAGTGGGAGCCAATCAGATGAACGCCCTCGGAAAAATCACCCGCCATCGAGGCAGTTCATCAAAGATGGCTTGACGGATTCTAGATGGCTGGTTGACCGAAGTGAACAGCAGTGAAGCTAGTGAAGTAGTTTGATGAACGAGAAAAAGTGAACGAATCTCTAGAATCGAGGTGTAGGATGATTCGCGAAGAAATAACAGGTTTCGCAGCAAAGTCGATGGTCGTTTAAGACAGTGATTCTCCGTAACATTGTGCGGCGAACGATAACCAAAGGAAGCAGTGGTGATAAAGTGTGTGTTACCAGAAGAGCCAGAATCCAGGACACCGTCTCATCTGCTTCAACAGGTGAGAATAAAATGGCAAAGTCCATTCTTAAATTAACCCTCTGGGCGTTAATGATGATTTTTAAATGAAACTTTAAATTATGGGGAGTAATTAAATTGTGTTTCAGGGACATTTGACTCTGCCCTCATACTATCTACCTGTTCGTGAGTATAGGGGAAGGATGGGTAGCCCCGGACATTTAAAGTTCTAACAGACCAACCACGTTGCGTCGGTAAAACTTTATTGTAAACTAGCAGAGCTCCCGGCGTTGCCCGGTATGATCTAGGATGATTAGCACACACAGTAAATATTGAAGTTCATACCAGAGGTCAGTATTTTGCACTTCATTTCATGTCAGTCGCTCCATTATCTAAACGTGTTTAAACGACTAAACCCCGGTGTAGCAGAAAGGAGATGCGGTTGGGGTTGATTTATTCCTGCAATATTTTTAGCCATCCTATCAGGAAAATGTGTACTAAGGTTCATCATAATAACCATAGCGATTCGTTCAATCAAGAAACAATTATTTTTTCAGGAAATGTGGTAAAGACAGAATCGTTCAAAAATAAATTACAAAAATAGTATTATGTCGACACTAAAGGTTTTAAACAGTTCACTTTCACGTTAAAACCCATCAGATATGCATTACTTACTATTAACAGCGAATTTAATTTCACTTCCAAATATCAGAGATTGTAGCTGTGCGGCCTGAGATTGTAGTTTCAAAAAGCAAAAAATTTCTCGGAAGGTTCTACACCAAAGATTTTAAGCAATTCACTTTCAAATTCAAACCCATCAAATATGTATTACTTACTATTAACAGCAAATTTTATTTCACTTCCAAACATCAGAGATTGTAACTGTGCGGCCTGAGATCGTAGTTTCAATAAGCAACAAATTTCTCGGAAGATTCTACACTAAAGGTTTTAAACAGTTCACTTTCATATTCAAACTCATCAAATATGCATCACTTACTATTAAGAGCAAATATTATTTCACTTCCAAACAGCAGAGATTGTAGCAGTGTGGCCTCAGATAGTAACTTCAAGAAGCAAAGAAGATGTCGAAAGATTTTTCATTACATTATTAAAATTAATTTACATATTTTCCACTTAACTTGGTTTCCTCTTCGCATCGATACGGCCATCTGTGGGGTTTAATGACTAAAAACAAAAATTTAAGAAAGGAAACGTTACATGCAATAATATGGCTATTATTTGTTTACTTTGTATGACGTAGGCATCGTATTTCTGCTGTTTCATGCAATACGTTCAGATTTTTATTTACCTCTCCGGCTTTATGTTACGTCGAAGGATAAGACATACCAAACAGTTCAGTCGAGATTCTAATCATTAAAACCGTGAAAACCCCATCGAAATCTGCGCAGTATTTTTTCATTTTCTGGAACAAATATATCCGGTTTTCGTTTTATATATATAGATATGCGCCCTGTAGTGCAAAAACAAATGCAGCTGAGCTACGGCTTAAGCGTCCAGTGAGTTCCACACTAGTGTGTGTTTTGTTGCTGGAAGAAATTATTCGTTAATCCTTTCAAAATTCGTTGGAGATTATTGAACATCTTACGTCAAATAAACGTATAATAACGCGAACTCGAAAAATCCAGAAGAGTGAGATTTTAACATATTCACCGTATAAAAAAGGGGGGAGAGGACGGGCAAAAAAGTAAAGGCAGTAAAAAGGGCGAAGCGAAAAAATAAAAAACGCTCTATAAAGACGTCTAATACAATGTAAAGTAAACCAATCAAGTAAAGCAGACCGAATGCATCGTACGTGGAGAATTTTTTTAAGAAGACTGGATTCGGTACTATGAAGCAAAGACATGGCTCACGAAGATTGTGTTTACATAGATTCTTGAGATATCCATTATTGTTGTGACTTTTGGAGTGCAAAATAATAATAATAAGACTAGGCCACCATGTATTACTGTGTCCGGGCTAGCCGACAACATTTTTGCTGCCAGAAAATTAAGGCGAAAGTGTTTTCAATTTAATTCGTTTAAAAAAATGTAATGAATACCAACTTCTAGTTAACATGACTACAGAAGTTCCCAGTTTAATTTTAAGATTAAAATAAAGACAGAAAATATGTTTATTTTAATTTTATTTGTAACTAATTTTAAGTGTCCGGGGCTTCCCGAACTTCTCCTGCCTGTCGGCTAGTATTTTCTTAATTCTTATAAACTATCATGGTGACAATATACCGACGCTGGATCTTATAAGTTGGTGCAATACTTTTGGATTTTCAGATTATTAAAAATTTGGCTTAAGAGATCTTTTCCTAATTTTTATAAACGATTTAAGTAACAATATGAAAGAGTAGACTTATATACTAAGATAAAACAAACGATAAAAGATGATTAAGATCACAAAAGCACGCAATAGAGAAATATCAAAAACACAATATTGATGATTCACACCCGCATGTCAACAGGAAGACAGTGCGTAAACTGTTTTTAGTCAGCGCTCCACTAATCAAAGACTTCCCAAGCCGCACCAACGATCGAGATTCCTGAATGCCGAAATAAAGCTTTGAAGGAAATAAAAGGTTATCTAAAACAACAAATTAAATAAAACCTAATTAAAAATTAATAGTGAATTCTAAATACACCTATTTCAATAACAAAAACGTATGTAATTATTTTAGAAATACTTACTTTCAAACAAAACGTTAAAACTTGGACCTCACACCCAGTGGCGTAGCTAGGCCAACAAGGGCCCCGGTGCAAAAAAAAAATTATTTTGGGCCCTCGGGCCAGATGGGCGACTTTTATTTTTAGCTCTGCTGAGTTGCTGGTAGAAGCCCCCTGAGCAGAGCTTGGGACCCCCTGAGCTGTCCTTAGGGGCCCCCTTAGAAGTAGCATATCTAGGTTCACAAGGCCCCCAGAGCGAAAAAAAGGGTCACCCATTTGCCCTGAAGGCCTGTGAGCCCTCTGGGGGGCCCTGGGATGCGCTTGGGGGTCCCCTCAGCTGCGCTAAGGGGCCCCCTGAGCGTGGGGGCTCCGGTGCACTGCACCGCCCAGCCCTATAGTAGCTACGCCCCTGCTCCCTGTTTAAACCGTATACAAAATGAATTTATCTTACCTAACTTTCCAGACATGAAGGCTAGGGAATATTAGTTCGCATTGCAGGAGTACTGAATTGATTTCAATCTACATTCATACGCCCCGACTACAATATATATATACCGATCGTGGTAGTGTAACGGTTAGCGTTCTGGCCTCGCATTCTGGAGGACGCCAGTTCGAATCCCCGTCCGGGAATCCAGATTTGGGTTTTCCATGGTTTCCCAAATCACTCCAGGCAAATGCCGGGATGCTTCCTTTAAAAGGCCATGGCCGAATTCCTTCCCATTCTTTCCACCCCATCCATTCCCGTCTCTAAAGACCTCGCTGTTAGGAGACGTTAAGCAGTAAAAACAAAACAAAAATCTTGTAGTACAGCTGTACTTCAAAGAATTGAACTACGCATGTCAGAAGATTGTTTTATTTTTCACGAGCTTTTTAGGACTTTCGATGCCAAATCTGTTCCAGAAATAGGGTACTTTCTTTTCACATGTTTGATTATTGATATTAGGCTTATTATTATTATTGCATGTGGTGCGGGTCTCAATGTGATGCTGGCCTCTAGGCTACAGCCTATGTAGACTACGCCTAAATGCGGCCCTCATAAGGAGATATATTACAAATACCTTTGACATTTGGATTTCTGTTTTTCCGTTTTGAATCCGTATCGTAAGGCATTGACTGATAACATACAGAAAGTAGAGAGGAGAGCCGCTCGATTCGTGACTGATTGTCGCAGTCAGAATTGATGTACAGATTTGGCTGGGATTGTCTGGAAGAACGACTACGTAAGTTTAGTTTGAATTTATTGGAAACATACGAACAACACCTTCAAAATCCCTCACCTGTTGGAAAGAGTGATGAGGGGATGCACTAGAGAAGTAAAGGAATTGGGGTATAAAACTTTGGAATATGGTGGAAAAGTTTGGGATCCATATTTTGGGTATCAAACACAGGAGTTGGAGAGGGCTGCCAGATTTGTGTTTGGAAATTACAGAAGAACACAATCGGTAACTAATATGATAAACGAGCTGGAGTGGTATTCATTGGAGGATACAAGGAGGGTGAAGAGAGTCATGGGAGTGTACAAAGCCTATACTGGTGATGAAGCGTTGAAAGATATTTTTGGGAAAATTAAGAGAGGTGCTTGGAAGGGTAAAGTTGACCATGACCACAAGCTGGCACTTGATTTCAGGCAAAAGGGTGTGGGAAAATTTTCTTTCATAGGAAAGGGAGAGAGGGACTGGAATAAATTGCCAAGAGAAGTGATGAATAACCTACCGGAAACACTGAAAGAATTTAAAGCAAAAATTAGTAAAGGGCAAAAGTAGGTTGGAAGAGGAAAGGGAGGGGGTGTAGGGAGATTGCCACCGGAGCGGGCACTCCATCGCAATTTTATTAATTATTATTATTATTATTTTCGAGTGCGATGAAATACTTCTTCCACCAAGCTAGTAAAGGTAGATTAAAGAAATAAGGTGATATGCTAATGCTTGTATGTATTCTTTCTTCACCCCATTCTGTTTACGATTGGAATGTACGGAGTTAGTTCCGGTACCCACAACTTCGTGGACTGCAGAGTTTAGAAGTAGAAAACTGACAGATTGCGTTAGGCTGCAGCAATGGGAGACGTGAGTTGTGTTTATGATCGTCGTAATGTCATACTAGCAAATACGTGGAAAAGAAGACTTATGAGAAAGAGGAAATGAACTTTAAGCGCCAGTAAAACAACAAACGATGCAATTCCAAGCATGGAAAGTGCGGAGCATAAAAGTGTCATCGACTGTAAACTACAAAGGTCTAGGCCTGGCAGTGAAAAAGTATTAGTGTTTTTGCTCGAAACCGCATATATTTTTTTTGGATAGCCTACCTTCAGTTTAACGTACTTGTGTACAACGTTTCTGCAATTAATAGAGTCCACGCCTGAAGCACGATGTTGACAGGTGTGGAAAATCACACTCTACCCCCTGCTATCAACTCTTCGTTTAAGTGGTGCGTAGTCTTTTTTTTATGCCTTGTCGACTGCTAAAGTCATTAGAGGCGGGATGGGACTGGGAACAAGGAACGGGAAGGAATTCGACAATGGCCTTTTTGAAGGAAGCATCCCGGCATTCGCCTGGAGTGATTTGGGGAAACCATGGAAAACCCAAATCTGGATGCGCTGATGGGGATTCGAACCCGCGTCCTCTCGAATGCGAGGCCAGAACGTTAACCGTTCACCCACCACGCTCGGTGTAGTCTTCCGCGGTGGTTGTGTCGATGTTATCTTGTTTTTCCGGGTGGAACCCCGTCAATTTATTGAAACCTAACGTTTCAGCTATCATTCTGTTACCTTCTTCGGGGGACTGACCTCTGAAGAAAGCCACAAAATGATGGCTGAATCGTTAGGTTTTGATAAATTGACGCGGTTCCACTCGGAAAACCAAGATAAAACCCTCTTCATTTGACTCAAAACGTTTTCCAGCCATAAATTTCTTTAGTTTTGAAAATACCTGGAAGTATTAGGGAGTCAAATAGGATCGAAAGGGTGGTTGTTCCAACAATCTTTACTTCACTTCCTTTAATTTTACCGTTGCCATAAGAGCTTTGTGGACAGCTGCTTTTTCCTGATAAAAAAAATAATTTCTTTTGTTTTTTAATACAGGTCTCTTCTACGAATGTTATTATTATTGTTGTTATTATTACTATTATTGAGTGGTCTGGTAGCTCACAGATTATGAGGCTTGTTGAAGTGAAACTCTTTCAGCATATTAGGGAGAAATTTGTTCGCATTACGCTTTACGAGTTACGCGTTACGGGTTAGGAGTTACGAGTTACATGTTACGAGTCACGCGTTACGCGTTTTAGGAGTTACAAGTTACGCGTTTAGAGTAACGCGTTACAATTCATGCGTTACATGTTGGGAGTTACGCGTTACGAGTTACGCGTTAAGGGTTAGGAGTTACAGGTTAGGAGTTACGGGTTAGGAGTTACGGGTTAGGAGTTACGGGTTAGGAGTTACGAGTTACATGTTACGAGTCACGCGTTACGCGTTTTAGGAGTTACAAGTTACGCGTTTAGAGTAACACGTTACGTGTTAAGAGCGCATGCGCTACAACGTTCTGCACATGCGCATTTAAAATTTTAAAGCTGAAAGTGCTTTAATAATTACTAAAATCACGTGACAACGTCTCAGGGTATGTACAACATTCGCCATTATTACACACTATTTTGTACACGAGTATTTTTAGTTGATATTTAATTAGTTGCTTTTGTTTATTTATATTCGTTGGATCGCTGTTGCAGTAAGAAAAGAATATGTAATCACGCTTATATCGCAATGCAGTTAATGTATTAACGCTCGTTTGTTTGTTTATATCTATTTGATGTAGATGGTTTCATTATTTTCTCTGATCGGTGTTGCAGTAAGAAAAGAAATGTGAAGTCACGTTTATACCGCGATACAGTAAATGTATTAATGCGCGTGGGATAAAAGCTTACATTTTCAAGCAGAATTCTTTACAGCAGAGGGAATGTGTTATTTAAACTTATTTAACTTATTAGCCGGAAATCTGCGTTTAACACGTCATTTTTGACGGGGTTAGAAGCTAGTTATCAACGAAAATTGATCGTAAGAACTGTTATCAGATGATTTTTTCCAAGATGTTTACCCATATAAAAGCTCTAAACAAAAAAACAGATTAAGAGTCGATGCAACCTATAATTTAGGGTAGTAGGCCTAAGTCTTAACGTTTTAATATATATATATATGAGAATTACTTGTACAAAGTACCAGCGTATTGTATAAATTAAAAATAGTATCGTTGGTCCACTCTACTGTGAAAGTAACATAAAACTTTTTAAAAATGCTGAAAAAATACATAAGAAAAATAAATAGAAGTTTCACTTTTTGCGCGTGTACACACTAATATATGCACCAGTCCTTTTTGTCCGAAAGTTCGTGGTGCCATCAACGGTTCAAAAACTTAATTTTCTGTCTGTGCACCTGACAAACTGGCTCTTTTTGGCATTTATATTCTTTCCATGTTGACATACCCAGCTAGTTATCCCCCTGTAGATGTTTTCACTTCTCTTATGCTTAAATTCTACTATATGATATTATGTGATCTGCAGACAACCAACTTAGCGGAATTTTAATGTTAGAAGCGTTGTTTCAATGTTGTAACCTATATAACTAGAGAAGGTTTACAAGGCCAGGCATTAAAAAATTTCAGTTTTAAGTACTGTAATATACTTCTATAACTAGTTCGTCTATTTTATCTGTTGTAATTTTAGCTTGATTACGTTGTAAAAGGTACACAACCAGTTAACGACAAGGTGTGTATTGGAGTTAGGTTCCCGACACAATTAACGTCAGTTCGCTTCCATCAGATGTACTAGCACTCATGACGATGTGCAACACTGCTTGACGTCATCATGAAATCGGATAATCTTAATAAGTAATGATGACATTGTTAGACGGTTCGTGGATTAATTAATATGATAGATAACCAGTCCACCATGCAGTTCAATTTAAACTTGTTTTTATTTTCAGAAGCACGACTTCAAAGATACTGGTTTCATGCATACATACACTCCAGCGATTGTAGACAACACTTCTTCCACAGACAATACAGTCTTTGGCCGTCGTAAACACGGAGGAAGGAAATATTTGGAGGAGAAGTGACGTTAAATTGGTGAAGCAGGCTCGCGCATGCGCAGTGGTGGCAGCGGCGATATTGCGCTTCCAAACAATTGCGATGTTCCCAGTATATCCCGAAAACTAAGCAAGATATCGAAAAATTTTATTCTTTATTTTCGATTTGTCTCTTCTTTTTACATAAGAATCGATCATTAAATTTGACTTTTGCGAAATTTTTCTTCTCCATTTCAACTCAAGACACCTCACTTTTGATACAGTATAGCTCTAGAATTAGGTGAGATATCCAAAAATTTTATTCTTTATTTTTCATTTGTCTCGTCTTTTTAAATAAGAATCCATCATCAAATTCGACTTTGACCAATTTTTTCTTCTGAATTTCAACCAAAACCATTTCACATTTGGGACAGAATATCTCGAAAATGAAGCAGGATATCAAAAAATTTTATTCTTCATTTTTTATTTGTCATATCGAGTTACATAATAATCCATCACCAGATTGCGGCGTCACCTTTATCCTAGAGTCCCCTTGAGGTTTTTGTACATATTCCTTGTGTCTGTATGGAAGCGGCGATGCCCCCTCCACTCCGGCCATGCCCCCCCACTCCTTCCCGCCTTGCTTCACTTCAATGCGTGGTGAAGGTCTCTTGCGTCGTCTCCATATATTTCCTTCCTCCATGGTCGTAAATTGAGTGTAAAATCTGTCTCCCTGTCTCGGATGTTCGCTTTATATAAGCTCCACCGAAATTTCTAGCACACTACAAAAGCTTCCGACAGATATTTCTCGAACATTAACAATACTTAAACAATTGAAACATATTAAAAACAATCAGAATTAATACATAATAATTTACAAACATTACAAAATGGTCAGAAATGGAAATTAAAGATACTTAAACACAAAATTATCCACAGAAATCATTTTAAACTGTAGCAAATTATCCTTTAGACATCGTAACTTGCATTAATACCTACCATTACAAACATTTAAGCAATTCTCTTGTACAATTCTGACCTTAGACATATTAATTGGTCTCTAAATAATTTCTTTTCACAATCAAAATCTATATACATTGATTTACAGGAAATTGGAAAATAAACATACAAGATCATATTCAACCAAATTATAGCTTACTACAAATCCTCCATAAAACACAATTCCATTTAAGTTTAGGTTTAAGGGCTGTTACAACATTTTATGGAGAACCCAATTACGCATTGAAATGAAACACAAATCGCAGTGGATATTATAATTTTGCTTGTAATTCCCACACATCTTTTTAGAGTTCACAGTTTGCAATCTATCAATGTCTGTAAGAATATTTCATTTCTAATCCCGAAAAATATATTACAAGGATCGCCGCTCGAGTTAAGCATCGAGCATGGGTGGTTTCAATTAAATGCTGTGTAATTACTTCCTGTTTTGTTTGTACTTGATTAAAACAATACACTAAGTTGAATCATATATACTTTAAGAATTAAAATAATACTTGTGCTAGTTGTGTGGTCTAAAAACCATGTACCGTCAAATAAAAAAATTATAATAATAATTTCTCTGATTAGATGACCCATGCGAAAATTTCGCGAAAACAATGAACAGTGAGGTCGGGGGTTTGTAATAAATTGAAAGAAGAACCACCTTATTTGTTTCAATTGTTTACTTGTTTAGTGTAATAGGTACGTTACAAATGTCGACGCTAGTGAAGCAGTTTATTAATATCTCTGTGATATGTGCTACTCCTTTAAGGGTCAAATTCCGAAAAATTTCATTCTCAATTTATAATTTTGCCTGAGTAGAAACCTTAATCTTTTAAATGATACCTCATTTTTCGATTTAGGTAAGGTGTCGATAGAGATAAATGGCTCGATTTAAAAAAAAAAAAACACTTTATGGAAAAAATGATGATACCTTTGCCCTTGAAGGGTCCAGTTCCGAAAAATTCCTTTCTTAAAATTTGATGTGACAACGGCGGAGACCTCAGTCTTTAAAATGATACCTCATTTACCGGGTGTTTCAAAAATGACCGATATATTGTAAAAATCAATAAAAACTAAACGGGCAGCGATAGTAATACACCGTTTGTTTCAATATGCTTGGGACAACAGTAAATTATCAGGCAGACAAACTATCGAAATTAGTTACAATTTTCAACAACACATAGCGCTGCAGGCGATTTGAAAGATATACAAGTAAACGCAATCTGTGAGTTCGCCATTCTGTAAGTCGTCTTTTTGCTGTAAGCGTGTGCTGTTCACAGATTGCTGTGAAAAACTGGTGGAAAATATAGTACTTCAGATTTTTCCAGACAGCAGCGCAATCTGTTGTTGAAAATTGTAACTAATTTCGAAAGTTTGTCTGCCTGAAAATTTACTGTTGTCCCAAGCATATTGCAACAAACGGTGTATTTCTATCGCTGCCCGTTTAGTTTTTATTGATTTTCAAGTATACCGGTCATTTTTGAAACACCCGGTATCTATATCGATTAAATATCAAGGGAGATAAATGGCTCAAGCAATAAAAAATCGTTCTAGAAATATCGATACTTATGCCCTTTGAGGGTCGAATTCCGAAAAATTCTTGTCTTAATATATCATGCCACCAGAGTGGAGATCTTAATCTTTAAAATGATTCTTCATTTAACGATTTCAGTTAGTTACCCAGGGAGATAAATGGCTTGTGACAAAAAAAAAAAAAAAAAAAAAAAACCAACAAAAAACCAGCATATTAGAAATATGAACATTTTTGCCCTTTACGGTTCGAATTTGAAAAAATTACTGTCTTAAAATATGGTATGATTAGAGCGGATTCCGCAATCTTTAAAATGACACCTCATTTATCGATTAAGGTTTGGTATGAAGGGGGATGATGGCTTGTGACACAGTAAACACCTCATACAAACAGTATGTAGTCTATGATTGATGGATAAAAGCAGAGAGGAGGGTAGTTTTCGTTGCTTAGTTGGCGCCTGTCGTCGGTAACGTACTGTACTGTGCATTCGGCTTCTGGTGTTACCAGCGGAAGCGTTAGGCGTATTCCCCGAGGAACTCACAATGGGATGCGGGATACTCCCACAACACAGAACCGACTGGAGCCAGCGATTCAACAGCCGAGCGGCAAATGAACCGTTCCACTGTCTCTTTCAATTACTACTAACTTCAGTTATTAATGCCCGTCTCTTCGGCACAGTTGGTCGTGTGCGGTGCTGATACAGGGTCAGCTGGTCCGATTCCTGGCGGCACAAGAAAATCCCAAGCATCTTTTTCACAATATAAGCGCAAATAAAGTCAATGCAGTTATTCGTTTGAAAGTTCCTGGTTAGTCGAGCAGCGCTGATGTGGCGATCATTATCGAGGCTCGCCGAAGATTACCGAGCCATTGAGGCGAGTCCAGTCTCCAGGAATAACGCATTTTATTGAAATATATGCTAAGCAGAAACATTTATCATCTTCTTAAGGGATCAATCTCGGTTAAAGTTGTATTCAAGTATTACGCAATGAAGAGAATGAGACAATCTTTTTTCCTTACGTCAAAACATGCCCGTTACTGCTTGGGAAACTCCGTTTGAAGTAGACAGTTTTACCAATCATGGCAGACTGCGTCAGTAATGTGTTTGGTGAAACAGATGGTGACACTCCCATTAGGCATTTGGACTGGTACGTCTTTTACGAACAGCTACCGTCAGATTAATCGATGGATTAACCCGGCGATAATTACTGTAGGCTGCCTGTCAGACTTCATAGAAATTTCAGACAGTAACTGCAAGCGTGACCTCAGAATGACACGCCCAAATCATAGCAGACCTCCGTATCATTGAAGCGAAAAGTATCGAGTTAGTATCAGAAACACTGGGAGTCGCTTTCAGAAGCACGAGATGAGGCCTATAATCTCAAGGAAAGTCCATTTCCCAGTACTCATACCGATGATCTCACCAAATGATTCCGAAAGATCCGTGCCGATTGTCTCCTTTATCGATGCGGTCTTCTTCTAATCACTTGACGTTTATTCATTTCTCAAATCGAGTAACTCGTTTCTGGGTTTAATATACAGCTAATTGTTGCCTATTGTCTGTAGTACACAAAGGGTAGACACTTAACAACCAACCAGTGGTAATACCCGTACAATGTTACGAGTGGAAGCATGAAGTATTCATCAACAAAATACTTCTTCATCTGAGCGAAGATGGTTACCATGGAGGACCACATTGATCAGCCAAAACTTTATGACCACCTGCTTATTGGTGTCTTGGTCCATCTTTGGAGCCCAGTACAGCAGCGATTCGGCGTGGCATGGATTCTACAAGTCCTTGTTAGGTTTCCGGAGTTGTCTGGCATCAGATGTCTACGCAAAGGTCACGTAATTCCCTTAAATTACGGGCCGGTGGTGTGTGGGCGCGGCGGCTGGGAACGAGCATCTCGGAAACGGCGAGGCTGGCGGCTGTTCGCGTGTTACTGTAGTGAACATCTATGCAGAGTGGTTGAAGGACGGTGAAACCACGACTGGGCGACAAGGTGGTGGACGTCCACGCCTCATCACAGACCGTGGTAGGTTAACGGTTAACGTTCTGGCCTCGCATTCGGGAGGACGCCTGTTCGAATCCCCGTCCTGGCATGCAGATTTGGGTTTTCCATGGTTTCTCCAAATCACTCCAGGCGAATTCCGGGATGCTTAGTCTCCTTCAGGAGGATCCAACCAAATTTCTGGTTGTAAATTAAGTTAGTTAGTGTAGGCTATATACACACTTTCTCAGGCGAATGAGCATGAGAGTTCTGATGTTTGATAACGGTTGATCGGGATTGTCGTAAATATTCTTCATCACCACCAACTTTGGCCCATTTTCGAGATATTTTTAATAAAATGAATGGTTGCATGTGTAAATTTTCTCTACGGGGTGATGGGTATTTGTAAACCAAATGATGACAGTATTTTTCTCTTTGATTTAAATTCTACTTGTGCGAAGTTCCGTCGAAATCGGATACAAATAGTTGGTTTGTATAAAAATTAAAAGTTGTAAAGGGTAAGAAGAGTGGTCTTTTATTTTTTTTTTTTGGTCACAAGTCTTCCCCTGGAGAAAATATATATATATATAGGTGCCAACTATCTTGATGATCGGACAAACGGTTCCGAAGTCTGTCAGATATTTTTATACCAACATCCATTTGTATATACAGGGTGTTACAAAAAGGTGCGGCCAAACTTTCAGGAAACATTCCTCACACACAAACAAAGAAAATATGTTATGTGAACATGTGTCCGGAAACGCTTACTTTCCATGTTAGAGCTCATATTGTGGACGGCTGTGATACAATACGCCATTCTCCAGGGCTGCATCAGCGCATCAGGGATTCCATGCGACGGAGGGTGGATGCATGTATCCTCGCTAACGGAGGACGTTTTGAACATTTCCTGTAACAAAGTGTTTGAAGTCACTCTGTTGCTGTGTGTTTCCATTCCATGTTTAATGTGATTTGAAGAGAAGTAACAAAATGAGCTCTAACATGGAAAGTAAGCGTTTCCGGACACATGTGCACATAACATATTTTATTTGTTTGTGTGTGAGGAATGTTTCCTGAAAGTTTGGCCGTACCTTTTTGTAACACCCTGTATATATAAGATTTAAATGCTGGCAACGTTGTTGCGGCAGATTTTACGCAGACAATTACAATCTATCGTGGAGAGGAAATGTTTAGTTACCTTCATGAAAGTCCATACCCGAATTCCTTCCCGTTCCTTGTCCCCAGTCCTTTCGCGCCTCTAATGATTTCGACGAGGCGTAAAGCCATAAACAAAAAAAAAAACACGTGGGGATAAAAACGTTTCAGCGTTGCCTGAGGGGAAACGCCTAAAAACAAATCCCGTTTTACCGCCAAGATTAGAGAGTACGTACCACACCGGCGGATAATATAGTTTTTTTTCATCTACATCTACATCCATACTCTGCAAATCACAAACATTCTGGGTGGCAGAGGGAGCTAAGCACCAAATTCTAAACTCGTGCATTCCAATCCCGAATAGCACGAGGAAAGAAGGAATCTTATTTATCGAATCTTATCACTCCGGTCATTGCGACCTAAATAGGTTGGCGGAAGAACTATTTCATTGCACTCGTAATTTAAAGATTTTCGCATATTCTCGAATAAATTCAAAAGCAAGCTACGTCGTCTGTCTTCCAAACTATCCCAGCCCAATCTATGTATCAATTCTGTGATGCTTTCATGAGGGCTGTAGCAACCAGTCACGAATCGAGCGGCTCTCCTCTGCACCCTCTCCACTGAGTCAATCAGGCCCACAACAGTAATGCAGATACGGAAGCACTAGTGTTTTATACGCCATCTCCTTTGTATGAGCATTACAGTTCCTCAAAATACGACCTATGATGTGCAATTTAGAATTAGCTTTGTCTACGACGGAAGTTATGTGCAAGTCCCATTTCATGTTGCTTTGTACTATCACCCCCAGATACTTCAGGGTATCAACCGTGTCAACAGCTGAATTGTTTATTTTGTTACTTATTCGCATTGCCTTGCACTTTTTGCTGCCATTTACGGCACCAATCGGAAATAGCATCCAAATCACGCTGAATTTCTAAGCAATCGTCGGAGCACCTTATTTCTCTATAGATAACTGCATCGTCGGAAAACAATCGCAACCAGCATCTGACGTGGCCACCGAGATCGTTTATAAATATTAAGAAAATAAGTGGTCCTATTACACTTCCTTGAGGAACCCCCGAAGTAACGTCTATCTTAGAAGAGGCTTCCCTGTCAACAACGATATACTGAAATCGACCAGTTAGAAAATCGCGTATTCATTCGCAAATCTGTTCCGGTACACCGTATACTAACTACTCTTCTACCAACTTTCCTTATTCATGTACGCTAATCTCTCTTCATCCCCCGCTCCCTCAAACCGATTTTCCGCAAACAACAGATCATATAAATAATTTCTTCCCATTTCTAAGTTCATTCTTATGTTCTGCAGTTCTCTAAAGTGCTCTGGATGTATATCACATTGACTGCCACGTGAGCCAATGTTGGCTCACAGTTGCATGGGTTATGACGCCACGTGAGCCATATTTGGTTCACGTATACGTTGTGCAGTGAGCCGCGTGAGCCACAACTGGCTCATATGCAGAGTTGTGTTTAGAGGCCCCGTGAGTCTCATGGGGCTCACAGATAATGCGTTTCAACTATGGGTTTAAAAATGGTGGCTCCACTGAACACTCTGATGTTCTTAGCAATCAATATTTTTGCATTTGGTAGCCCTGGTGATTCCTAACTGCAACCGTCAGAGATCAACTTTCGACGACTCAGCTGTAGTACTGTTTTGTTTTGCTGATTGCTCGTGTATGCTATTTGAGGTTACGTTTGTATATTTGGTTAGTTTCCTAGTTTATTGTTATGGCCAAAAGAAGACAAACTTTTGAAGAACTTGAACAGCTAGTGAATGAGGCTATGTAAGATAGCTTATCAATTTTATATGTAGCTAATATAAGCAAATAAACTAAGAGTTTGAATCATTTCTTGAAAAACGATTTTTTTTATACCTATTGTGTTTTAAATGATGTGAGCCACATGTGGCTCACGTGGCGACAGATCGTAATTGTGTTAAAATGTAGTTGTTGGGCCACGTGAGCCATCTATGGCTCACACCTGTTATCAATCCAGATCAGTCATAACTTGATATTTTATGAAGTAACTTAGTTCTACATGATCAAAAGAAGACATCTGATGCAAAAAATCAATTTGGCCTCACAAGTAATATTCGTGATTTCAATGTGGCATAGCAATACATAGTCCAAGTTTCATCATGGCAGTCAATGTGATATACGTTCATCCCGGAAACGCAACAGCCTTGCTTCAGTTCTTTATCGATTTCAGCTGGCTCTATCGTATCCTTGATTCATGAACACGTCTTCCTGCGGTGCCTCTCCACTGCGAATTCGCGTTAATCCCAGCAGCCAGTGGACCACGTGTTCGCAGATAACTCGCCGGAAGAGGGATGACGTCACACAGCAAGTGGTGGCGCTTCCCGGGTTGCATAACTCCCAACTAAACGCTTCCTCTCGCGTCAGACACCACCTGGTCAGCAATAACCACGGAGCTGGACCAACATAGTCGAGGCGTGTCTATTAGCAACACAGCGGCACATTGTGCATTAGCGTTCTGTATTCCCAGTAGGGTGGTAGTGATCAGGGCGTATATTGGTGACGATGCGTGGAAAGATACTGGTGGAAGAATCAAAGATGACCATGACCACAAGTTGGTACTCGATTTTAAGCTAAAGGGAGTCGGAAAATTTTATTTCTTAGGTAAGGAAGCCACCGGTATGAATAAATTACCAAAGGAACTCATTAATAATTTACCAAAAACACTGAAATAATTTAAAATTAAAATTCGTAGAGTACAAAATCAGGCGGGTACAAGAATGGAAGAAATCTGTGTGTACTGTAATTGCCACAGGGGCGAGAGCTTCAACGCAATTAAATTTATTTAATATGTTCATGTATTTTAAATCACACCACTAAATATCCAAGCGTTATTATTTACTCATTTTTTTTCTGTTAAATAAGAAGATTAATGATATAAAAAGTTGACGCGAGATTTCTATTGATCCCTTTGGTGAGATTTGGTCCAATCCCTTCTCTTCCCCCCCCCCCTCTCTATTTTGAACCCACGTAATTAATGGATGCCCCTAAGGTTGATTTTGGAAACAAAACCTCTAGACCAGTGTTTCCCAACCTTTTTTGGGTCATGTCCCACTTTTAACAATTTTTTTTTGCCCCCCCATACATAATTTTTAATTAAAAAAATTATTTGTTTTTAAAGAAACTCATATAGGATGGTTTTTGAAAGAAAAAACTTTAATATTGTCATAAAACACAGTAAGTAAAATTAAAAAACATATAATGAAATAATAAAATTCAAAAGATTTTTAATAAAGATTTATTATGGCAATTTAGTGTGATCCTTGCGCTTGAGGCTTGCTACATAGAGATTTTATATTAGGCTCCCATTTAGTAAGCTTTAATCTCAAGTCTCCACGTTGTGTTATATCCAGTCGATTTCTTTTTTTATCAGTAAATCATTTACTGCACTAAATACAGATTCGGCTAAATATGAAGATGGAAAAGGTAATAAAAGTTTTCTTGCACATTCTGTTGCATTTGGGTATTTGATTTTAGTTTCTTCACAAAGCCATGCCATTGCACCTTTTATATTAAATAAAGTTTTAACTGACTCGTCATTTTGCAATTCTGCAAGTTCTTCTTGATACTGAACATCTGATATATCTGACAAATCCACTAATGTTGGCTGCATCATCCATATTGGGAAATCAATTTGTTTTAAATTAGAAAATCTTTCTTTTCAATCATTGGATAGAATGTTCAAATGATTGACAATAATAAGTAAGGCTTTATCAGTAACTTCACATTTTTTGAGCCAAAAGAACTGTTCAAAGTTTTTGTTGTTAAGGTTTTTTCGATATAACTCTATATTGGTAATGAAACCAAATATCTTTGCTTTTGCATCGACAAGTGTTTTATTATTTCCTTGTAGTTGCTTATTTAATGTATTCAACTTTTCAAAGATATCTGCTAAATAACTCACAAAAGCTTTACCATCGATTATTAACAGATACTTTATTTCGGGTTTGTCTCTTAAAAAATTACTGAGACTATCAAACAGTTCCATAAATCTTTTTAAACAGTTTCCTTAGGACAGCCATCTTACTTCAGTATGAAGTAAAAGTCTCAAATAGTGTTCATTTTGTTCTTCACAAAATAACTTAAAGAGGCGCTCGCATTTGGCATTAGATTTGATTAAATTAATACACCTTACTACAGCACTACAGGCGGCACATTACGCGGTGAATCCCAAAAAGGTCAAGTTGACGACTCAAATCATCCAGATGATATATTTTGCTAACATCAAACGAAACTATACCTAATAATTATTTACAGCACTGTTTTAAGAATTTGCTTTTTGCTGTATTTTGTACCTATATCTAGCGTTACAATTAAATAACCCAAAGAGAAAGCGGTAAAGTCGTATCAAGTCAATTTCTAAATTGCCCCCCTAAAAAAACCAAATTGCCCCCCTAAAAAAAACCAAATTGCCCCCCTAAAAAAAACCAAATTGCCCCCCTAAAAAACCAAATTGCCCCCCTGTGGGGCGTGGGCCCCACGTTGGGAAACACTGCTCTAGACGGTTACATAGCCGTAATTACATTGATCAGGAAGAACATTATGACCACCTACCTAGTAGCTGGTATGTCCACCTTTGGCACGGATAACAGCGGCGACGCGTCTTGGCATGGAAGCAGTGAGGCCTTGGTAGGTCGCTGGAGTGAGTTGGCACCACATCTGCACACACAAGTCATCTAATTCCCGTAATTTCCGGGGAGGGGGGTGATGAGCTCTGACGCCACGTTCAATCACATCCCAGACGTGTTCGATCAGGTTCAGATCCGGCGAGTTGATGGGTCGGCATATCAATTTCTACTCGCCACTGTGTTCGTCGAACCACTCCATCACACTCCTGGCCTTGTGACATGGCGCATTATCTTGTTGAAAAATACCACTGCCGTTGGGAAACATGGTCGTCATGAAGGGGTGTAAGTGGTCTTCGACCAGTGTACGATACATATTTGCCGTCATGGTGCCTTGATCGAGCTTCAGTCGATCCATGGAAGCCCGCGTGAATGTTCCCCAGAGCATAATTGAGCCGCCGCCGCCCGCAATACAGGTGTCAAGAATCTGTTCCACTAAAAAACGACGGATTTGCACCCTCCCATCGGCATGATGAAGAAGGTATCGGTATTCATCAGACCATGGAACAGTCTGCGCCAACGTCCAGTGACGATGGTCACGTGCCCATTTCAGTAATAGTTGCTGATGTGGTGTTTTAACATTGCCACGTTCATGGTTCGTCGGCTGCGGAGGCCCATCAATAGGAGTGTTCGCTGCAATGTGGTTTCAGACATACTTGAACTCCGCCCAGGATTAAAGTCTGATGTTAGTTCCGCCACAGTTCGCTGTCTGTCCTGCTTTACCAGTCAACGACGTCCGACATCTGTGGTGGCCGCCAAACCCCTCTACGTTTTGACGTGATTTTACCTTGGTTTCGCCACTTGTTGAAGACACTCACAACAGCACTCCACGACAAGTGGTGCAGATTCCGGAATGCTCGTGCTGGGCCTGCGGGCCATCACAATCTAACTCGGTCAGACTCTGATAGATCGCGTGCCTTCCCCATTCTAAACACGGATAGCACGCTCACTGATACTACATGCACCGTGCGTGTGTCTGACTAGCAGTCATATCTCGTCAGCTGACGCTGCTATCGCCTGGACGGGTTTATATCGATGGTAGATACGTAGTCATAATGCTCTGGCTGACCAGTGTATGTCAAATTATTGGCTTAGATCTCTAATATTGTTACTACGTGGGATATACGAGTTGTGGACATAGTTGGTTGGCTTCCATCTTGAGTTTTGATCTATCTGGATGATTCAGACACTGACTGTACACGTAGCTAACTGATTTTGGATAGCGGGGTATTCTGGACTTGGCAGTGACTGATCGATTTGCATGCCTAGTCGTACCACCTTGAGGCGCCATAAATACTTCCACTTGACGTACAGTGAACGATGCTGGAT
The DNA here is from genome assembly GCA_031002005.1 of Vandiemenella viatica. Classification (NCBI taxonomy): domain Eukaryota; kingdom Metazoa; phylum Arthropoda; class Insecta; order Orthoptera; family Morabidae; genus Vandiemenella; species Vandiemenella viatica. Next base: position 116,902,787 of record CM061918.1, read on the forward strand.
TAACGCGCGACCTTGCGAGTCACGCGCGATATGACGAGATTAAGACAATCTGACAACACACGGCAACACAGTGACCTCGCCTAATATCCGAACACAGACTCATAGGTCATCCCAATGCCCTTTAATTTAATTTGTTGATAAACTGCAATAGTAGGAACATATGAACAGGTATCTCAAGCGTACGTCTAACAGTTATTCCAGTTCAGATGTTAATTGCAATGAAGAATCAAAGATCGGTATATGACATACAGAAATCCACGAAGGAATTTATGCCTACGAGCACAAGCTGGTACTCGATTTCATGGCCTTAGGGTGTTGTTGTTGTTGTTGTTGTTGTTGTTGTTGTTGTTGTTGTTGTTGTTTTACGCCTTGTCAACGTCGAGGTCATTAGTGGCATGAAAAGTCAGGGGACAAGTAACGGGAAGGAATTTGGCGATGACCTTTAGAAGGAAGCATCCCGGCATTTGCCTGGAGTGATTTGGGGTAACAATGGAAAACCCGAATCTGGATGCCCGGAAGGGGATTCGAACGCGCGTCGTTCCGAATACGAGGCCAGACCGTTAACCACTCACCCACCACGCTCGGTCCCCCAAGGGAAGTGATGAATAATTTACAAAAAAAGCTAAGAGAATTTCAAGTTAAAATTCGTAGAGGGATAATAGGCGAGCACAAGAAAGAGGAAAAATGGGTATATAGGGATACTGGAACCGGAGCAAGCTCTCCATCGCAATTAAATTAAATTAATTAAAATAATTCCCTAGTGAAAATTTTCGTACACACGAAAATATGTGCGTTTTTCAATACTCTTAGTTGGCGTTAGTGGTCGTATTATCCCTTCCCTGCACCACTCTTAATTCTATCACTAGTATCCAACCAGGTCTCAAAGCCAATATACGCATTGTAAACCCCCCGCACTCTCTTCACCCTCCTCCTATCTTCCAGTGACTCCAAACCCAATTGCTGTATAACATTAGTTACTGATAGAGTTCTGCGGTAATTTCTGCATATGTTGGTGATGGGGCTTGGAGGGATATTGGTCAAAGAATTAGGAATAGCGCATGGAAGGGAAAAAAACTACCATGACCACAATCTTGCGCTCGATTTCATGCATAAGGAAGTGGGAAAATTATCTTTTGCTGGTAAGGGTGTCAGGGATTGGTACAAATTACCAAGTGAAGTGATGAATAATTTACCAAAAACGCTTAAGGAATTTAAAATTAAAATTTGTAAATCGGAAAAGTAAATGGGGGAGGAATTTAACACTGCAATTATAAAAGATAATTTTTAAAAATAAAATAAAAATGGATAAATAGGTGACTAAGGAAATTGCCACCGCAGTCAAAATTAATAATGTCTGCCCTCTTTTTGCACCGCCTGAAATTTATTTATTTGATATCTAAAATGTGGATTTCAAACTACACCACTATACAAAAAAAAAAAAAAAAAAATTAAGTAAAATCTTTCGATGACAAGTTAACTATCCATCCACCGTTGCCTGATTCGAATTTTAACTTTAAATTATTTCAGTGTCCCAGGTAAATTTCTGAGCATATTCCTACTTGGGTCTGAACTGTCTTACGGTATAAGCACGATCTTACTTTCGCCCTTTAAAGATCAATTTCAAAAAAAAAAATCTTAATTTACGGCGCTACCTAATCGGAGACCTTAATCTTTAATCTCATTTCTTCGATTTCGGATAGGTATCAAGGAAGATAAATGGCTGGTGACAGAAAAACACGTTGCAAAAATATTGATACTTTTGCCCTTTAACTGTTGAAATCCGAAAAAATTCCTTTCTTAAAATATGATGTGATCAAAGCGGAGACCATAGTCTTTAAAATGATACCTCATTTCTTGATTTCGGTTTGGTGTCAAGGGAGATAAAGGGCTCGTGACAAAAAAAACTGGTTTCAGTAATAAAGTAATAATTAAGGTTCCAATTCCGAATAACTCCTTACTTAAAGTAAGACGTGACCAAAGTGGAGACTATAATCTTTAAAAGTGATACCTCATTTGTCGACTTGCGGCCTTAAAAAAAAAACACCTTTCAGTAATGATACTAGGTATATGATTAATTCCTTAGAAACGTGTGCTGTTATGGATAGATTGTATCAGGATCGTATATCCGTTAGCACAGACTCGTAACTCAAATGCTAGATCATGTTAAATGAGAAATAAATTCGCTAACATAGAAATCGCTTTTCTTCTCAGCACGCGAACTGCCGTTAAAGTTGCCTGGAGTTTGCCAATACATTGATAATTCCATTAGTTAGATGACTGTCAGTTTGATTGTTTCGTTGCTCGCGGAAAGATAGTGTTGACACTGTTCTTGGAAACCCCAAACTCTCAACAAACCGATCACTTTGCGATAATTCATTACCATATATCCTGACACAACAGTCTCAGATGTCCGAAGTTCAAACTGATTGCTTTATAATCTCACCGACAGATTTCCATGTAGTGCGGTGAAACACTACAGACGTTAACATCGAATACCCTTCCCCTTACGTGAATTTCTGCATCTAGTTGTCGTAAATAAACAAAAAGCCGATCCATGGAGGTGAGCGCGGAGTCTCCAGACAAAGCATTTTATTAAGAGGATTCAATCAATGTTTGTTTGAGCCCTTTTTATTTATTCTGTATTTAGAGAGATATCAGCTCTTATAGTATTTGTGTGTGAGCTATGTCTGCTTCGTCTTGGTGAGATTTTTTTGTTTTCCATACTGTTCGAGGTTGGTGGCTGCCAGAAGCCATTTAATGTAATTGCAATGCAACGCTTGCTCCAGAGGTAATTTCCCTAAACACCGATTTCATCCATTTTCCTGTACCCACCTACTAATTTCAACTTTAAATTCTTTCAGAGTTTTTGGTTAATTGTTCTTCATTTCTCTTGGTAACTTATTGCAATCCCTCATTCCCTTATGTACGTAAGAAAATCTTCCCATACCCTTGTGCCTAAGATTGATTGTCAGCTTGTGGTCATGGTCATCTTTTACCTTTAATGCATCTCTCATAATCCTTCCGCAAATATCTTTCCATGTCTAATTACCAATAACTAGTATACACCTTGTAGACTCCCATGACTCCCCTCCTGTCTTCCAGTGAATCCCATTCCAACTCTTTTACCATGTCGGTTACTGATTTTGTTCTGCAGTAATTTCCAGAGACAAATCTTGCAGCCCTTATTTGCACACTCTCCCTCTCCTGTATTTGATATCCAGGATGTGGGTCTCATACTACACCACCATATTCAAGCAATACTCTGACCAATGTTTTATAACCCAATACCTTTATTTCTCTCGTACATCCTCTCATCACCCTTTCCAACAAGTGAAGGAGTTTCAATCTTTCCAACTACATGTAGAATATATCTTACCCAGTTGAATTTGTTATCAAATGTTGTACCAAGATATTTAGATATTTACACTGCAAGTCTTAAACAAGCAATTTCTTCCCTACCAGATTTATATCTATAAAACGAAAACCGGGTATATTTGTGGCAGAAAAACTCAAAAACTACTGCGCAGATTTCTATGTGGTTTTCACCAATTTAAAGATTAGAATATCAATTGAATTGTTTGGTATGTCTTATATTCCAAAGTAACATAACGCCGGAGCGGTAAATGAAAATCTGACGTAAGACCTGAAAAAAAAAAAAAAAAAAAAAAAAAAAAAAACGATGTTTACGTCATACATCGCAAAAAATTGTAGCCACGTTATCGTATGTAACGTTTACCTTCTTAAATTTGGTTTTCAGTCTTTAAATCCCATCCATGGCTATATCGAATGCGAAGAGGAAACTACGTAAAGTGGAAAATATGTAAATTAATTTTAAGAATATAATCAAAAAATCTTTCGTTATCTTCTTTGTTTCTTGGAGTTACTATTTGAGGCCGCACTGTTACAATCTCTAATGTTTGTGAAATTTCATTCGCTGATGATATATTTGATGGGTATGAACATAAAAGTGAACTGTTTAAAACCTTTAGTGAAGAACCTTCGGAGAAAATTGTTGCTTTTTGAAATTACGGTCTCTGGCCGCACAGCTACAATCTCTGATGTTTGGAAGTGAATTAAATTCGCTGTTAATAGTAAGAAATGAAATTAAACCGTTTAAAACCTTTAGTGTTGATGTAGTGTTATTTTTTTATAATTTTTTGATGAGCGATTCTGTCTTTGCCACATTTCCTGAAAAAATCATTTTTTCTTTTGCTGTACGAATCGCTGTGGTTATTGTGATGAAACTTAGTACCCATGTTCCTGATATCATGGCAAAAAATATTGTAGGAATAAATCAACCCCAATTTCCTACTACACCGGGGGTTAGCCGTTTAAATACGTATAGAAAATGGAGCGACTGACATGAAATTTAATTCACAAGTACAAAAAAACTGACTCTTTTATGAGCTCCAATATTTACTGTGTGTGTAAATCAATCTAGATCGTACCGGGCAACGCCGGGAACTCTGCTAGTAATCATAATAAACCTTTAGTTTTCAATAAGTTTGCTCCCATTCTTGTCGACTTGTGTTTATCTCGTCGTTTCTTTTTCCTGCCATGAATATTAGTGTTCACGTCTTTGGTTGATAGCCGAGGAGGGCAGATATCAACCGATATCACAGCCGAACAAGTTTGCCATATTTTTTCCCACACAAGCTGACGGGAAGCTTACTGTTAACGCCGTTGAGCTATCACGTGATACTGTCAGCAAGCATAATATTCCCCCACAGCGATCTGCAGAAATATAACTAGCCAATCACACAAGTCTAACGACAGAGCCTTATGAAATCTACAAGGACTGTTACAATGCACTGCTTATCAGGTGGCTTACAATCAGAGTATTAATCGGGAATCGTAATAGAAAGTTCCCAGGAAATATTCGGATAAATACCAGCGATAGTAAACACTTTATACCTGTAATCTGCACTTCAATTAACAATGAAGGCAGAATAATGTGATAGATAAAATAAAACGTAATGTGCTAATAAGATCCCACTTTGAGTAAAAGCGTTTTCTTATTTTAATATTACGTGAACCTATAGCATCAGAAACTACAATATACTTCATAAGTCATTTTGGAACCATGTGAAACTGCTATACTGTTCAAACACCTTCACAAACTTCTTACTGGCAACAGTTCTTCTTGAAGTTGATTCACCCAGACCTTACTTGGAGAGCGCGAAGTGAGAATAAAGAAAAATGTAGCAGAAATGATAGCATTAACAATAGATTAAATATAAAAATAGGATCGGATGCGATAGAAGAAGTTAATTCTGCCACCTAGGAAGTAAAATTACAATTGATGGCCGAAGTACGAATGACGTTAAAATCAGAATATCGTTAGTAAAAAGAGCCTTCATGAAAAATGGGAATCTTATAGTTTCAAATATAGATCTTGTACTCAGAAAGAACTTTTTAAAACTCTATGTTTGGAGCATAGCACTTTATGGTAACGAAGCACGTACTTCAGGAATACCAGAAAAAAGAGAAATTGAAGCATTGGAAATGTGATGCTATAGAAGAGTGCTGAAAAATTAAGTAGGCAACTGAAGTAGGAAAAGACCGTGTTTTGGAAATGATGCGTGAGGAAAGAAGTTTGTGGAAGAGTCTTACACAAAGAAGAAACAGGATGGTGGGTCATATTTTGAGACATGCAGATTTGTTAAATTGTTGGTGGAGGGGACAGTCGAAGGAAGGAACGGTAGAGGAAGACAGAGATTAGAATATATGAAGCAGATAATTGAGGACGTGGGTATTCTACATAATTATATACTCTGCAATTCACAAAATTATGGGTGGCAGGGGATATTGAGGTTAAGAGGTTGGCGCAAGTTAGGAAGGGACGAAGTATTGTATCAAACCGGTCGATTAATAAATGACCCCGCTCCCCCCCCCCCCCAAAAAAAAAACCCTCTCTTCAGTGGATGGTCTCTTCCGACATTCCTCTAAAACTTTTATAAGCTCGGAAGGAATCTCAAAACTATTAAATGAAAACAATCAGGTAAACATAAACAAGCACCACTTAAATTTTTTTGACTCACCGACCGGTACAATATTAAATTTCATTTAGGAGATTCTACAGAAGAGAATTTCACCTGGTAATTTTTTTCCTTCGAAAGAAAATTCTGTTATGATCACAAAAAAAAGATCTATTCGCTGAAATCTTCTTTCAATCGCTCGCCTACCTGTTGCAGAAATGATTACTATCATACATTTTCGATTTACAACAATATCTAAACGTTTCTAACAATCACTTATCTACGTAGTGCGCAATAGTGATTTATCATGCATCTCTCCTGAATGGAAATTGCTGACGTTCGATGGATATGTTTCACAATGACGAAATAACACACTTTCTTCAAAAGTACTTACTTAATAGCCTCCTAAATTGAGCAGGTTACTCGATGTCTTTCTACAAACACTCAAAAAGCCGTGCAGTTTCCCAAATGCTCGTGTCGAGCCTCTGGGCCATCACAATCTGCCCTCGGTCAAACTCAGATTGCGTTCCTTCCTCATTCTGAACACGGCTAGCACGCTCACTGATACTACATGCACCATGCGTGTGTCTGACTGGCAGTCATTCCTCGCTAGGTGACGCTGCTATCGCCTGGACGGGTTTATACCGATAGTAGGTATGTGGTCATAATGTTCTGTCTGATCAGTGTATATCTATATAGATCACGGGTTTTCAATCCCCAAAGGTTATATATCTTAGCAAAGGTCAACGAAACTAAAAACGTTGTGTACAAAACAGTACTGACATAAGATGTCACCAGTAAGTGACATGAGCTTAATAGCAAACAAAGCTATATTTAAACATGTTTTCTTCATGATACAGGTTCCATGTGGTGATGGCTTCCCCCTCATATCATCCCGGCTCCGTGATTTTAGGGACCACTTTTAGGTAACTTATAGCTTTCTATTTCCAATCCATGCAATAAAATTCTGTGGCCACGCGTACGAATCCGCGCGTAACAGTACAATAAATCCGTTATTGGTACCCATTTATCTACAAGAAATTTCTGATGTCACAGAAGAGTTGAAAGATCTGAAAACAAAAGTATTTAATCCATATCCTCGCCTCATTAAGAGTTACATTGCCAAAAAATGCGCAGCCTGATGCGTCAATCACGGAATAATCTGTCACAGAAGCGGTTGTCCAGAAAAATATAACCGCAGAATTTTAAGCTTAAGGATACATTACCTCCAGACTGTAAAATCGTTCTGACGTTAAGAAGCGGGCGATATGACGTTAAAACCAGTCATTGCCAACCGTATGCAGAAACGAAAAACATGAACTATCCACCAATTTGGCGGTGTTTTGTTTACACCTGTGGATGAGACAATTCACTCTGTTTTCAGCTGTTACGAATATTTTTTTATTTTTTTTTTATTTTTTATAATGGCCTTCGGCCATTGCGACCATTTAGCCAGCTCCAATTTGTTTTGTACAGAGTATTGTATCAGGCTCTAATCATGATATTATGGACACTACAGTGAGGACAGCACAAGAAGAACACAACACTTAATTAAAACCACCCGAGGCCGGACTCGAACCGGCGGCCCTTGCAATGCGAAGCCAGCGCGCTAGCCACTACACTGCCAGGGCCGGCTTTGGAAATCTTAACTACATCAGATAAAATGTCAACAAACTTAGGGAAAAAATAAACATTAAACGTAAAGTATCAGGGAATACAAAATACAGCATTTCGCATATTATCGATGCTTTCGTTTGCAGTCTGAAACGAAGACGATAAGTCGCATGGAACATTAGGACACTCCTCCGTGTATTGAAGTTTTAATTCTGTATATTTCAATGTGATAAATGTTGCGAAGTGTAGAATGTTGATCCGTGTTGTGTCTATGAAGAGAAAAGAAAGTAAGAGGGAAGCTGGCCTCGGTAGAGTGCCGAAGGCCACCGGTTCGAATCCGGCCGCGGGCATGGATGTTTAAGTGTTGTGTGTCTGTGTGAATGTCCTGTCCGTCCATACATTGGAAAAATACAATATATATACTGGATGAAGACTTATAAACTGAAAGCTATAATAATTACATTGAGCTGGTTGTATGGCCTCCGTTGCCAAATGCCATTTAAAAAATAAAAAATAAAATAAAAGTAAGACGGAACTGCATGCAGACTTGTCTCAATCTGCTCTACCGAAGTCAAAGATGCGGCAACCAGGCTGCAGGCCCCATCCTACCGACGAATTAACAGTGTGGTATGCCGTCACTCCATACGCACTGCGGAGAGGTTTAACCCAGGACTTTGGCCCACAATCTGGTGGTTAGGAATTGTTTACCACCACCTCTGCCACCCTGCCGGCCAAGTCCACCACCAGGACTTGTAACGAGACTACTCTGTCAGACTCGTACAATAATTCATATTGCAAGGAGGGTTGGAGTATTTTGCTCGGGAGTGCCAGTGCAGGACGGTATTTTTGCTTTCAGTCTGGAGGGAGACACCTGTAACGGTGGATGCGATGCCTTTCATACCTGAGCTGAGTAGCAACATATTTCACAATAGCGAGGGAAGGCCCGCTAATCTCCGGCAGGTGCCGGCCTAACTGACCCTTCTCCGGTCAAGTGAATAATTCGGCTGAACAATCTATTTAATTTAATTGCAATGGAGCACAGGCTCCGGTGGCAATTTCCCTACACACCCATCTTCCCCCTATCCTGCACCTACCTACATTTGCCCTCTACAAATTTTATTTTTAAATTCTTTCAAAGTTTTCGGTAAATTATTCATCATTTCTCTTGGTAACTCATTCCAATCCCTGACACCATTACCTAAAAAAGAGAATCTTCCTACACCCTTGTGCCTGAAATCGAGTGACAGCTTGTGGTCATGGTCTTCTTTTCCCTTCCATGCACTACTTTTCATACCTATTGCAATATCTTTCCATGCCTCATCGCCAGTATATGCCCTGTACACTCCCATGACCCTCCTCATTCTTCTCCTGTCTTGCAATGAATCCCATTCCAGCTCCTTTGTGCCGCGAGACGAAAAAGTATGGCAGATCGAGGTGTGAATCACGTGACTGTGAACTCCCAATCAACGTGAACGTTACAAAAAATAACAAGCTCTTTGGTGTGTTCTGGGTCCACGAGCCCACGGATTGGATTTCGACGGAGCTGGAAGGGATTCCTATCCGACACCGAGAGAGAGGGACAATTTCCAGGTGTCTTGCAGTGAGGGCACGTCATCGCCTGGTCTTCGGTTACGGCAAGACTCTGAAGAGTACGGTTTGAGCCACCTCTGGCTTGTGGTACCTGTTGCTATTGTCTGAAGGAAGCGGCGAAACGCCGCAGCTGTATAAACGGTAAAGACATTCAGCCATTAAAAAGAACTCAGTATTGCGCGTTCCTCAACCCGTCAACGCCTCTGAGCAATCCTGGGCTAAACCACAAACCTTCCCGCAGTGCGTGTCTCCCCAGGTGTCTTTCGGAAAAGTAGGCTTCTTTTCTTCATCTCTAATAATTTACAACGCAAACAATAGACAACAATACACTGACCATGCACAAAGAACAGTCATCGATATAAAACACTAACACGACATACACTTTGGTCACTGCGAAAGGCATAGTGAAACTTCCAATGAAAGATGCCGTAGGTGAGTAACTTCCTGCACGTCAGCCACCTAGCCTGTGCCGCTGGGTAATGATCATCATCTGATGTTACAGCAAGAAGTTTCGTCTGATGATTTCGAAATGTTTATTAAGCTCTGACGATTACTTACAAATTCAGCGCGATCTGGATTTTATTTCGGAATGGTGCCGTAAATGGCAGCTTACACTTAACTGCAAAAAGTGCAAGGCAATGCAAATACAGGGTGTCCAGAAAAGGACTCCCTGATTTCAAAATTAAATATCTCGAAAACAAAGATCGATAGAGGAATGCAGTAAACGGTATGTTTATTGTGACAGCTGTAAGAAGTGTATACACCAGTGTGAAATAATAGTTACAAAAGCTGCTAACAGATGGCGCTGTACGCTGTACAGCTCATATCAGCATACATAAGTGAAATAATCGTATGAAAACAATCTTTGCAAACAATCACATCACAATGTTTTCAAAATGTTCACCATTGGCACTACCCTGAGCTTCGGATCACTATTTAGGCATTACGTATGGCGATTACAGCGCCATCTGTTAGCAGCTTTTGTAACTATTATTTCAAACTGCTGTATACACTTCTTACAGCTGTCACGATAAGCATACCGTTTACTGCATTCCTCTATCGATCTTTGTTTTCGAGATATTTAATTTTGAAATCAGGGAGTCCTTTTCTGGACACGCTGTAAGTAATAAAAAGACCCCGTTTGCTCACGAGTACAAAGTTAACAATTCGGTTATTGACACAGTAATTTCCCTGAAGTATCTAGGCGTAACAATACAAAGCAACATGAAATGGGACTTGCACATTACTTCCGTCGTAGGCAAAGCTAATTCTAAACTACGATTTATAGCTCGTATTTTGAGAAGTTGTAATGCTCATACAAAGGAAATAGCGTACAAAACACTAGTGCGTCCGCTTTTGGAATACTGTTGTGGAATTTGGGATCCATATCGCAAGGGATTGATTGACACGTTAGAGAAAGTACAGAGGAGAGCCGCTCGATTCATGACTTCTACTTACAGTCCTTACGTAAGTGTCACAGAGCTGATACGCGGGTTGGGCTGGGATTCGTTTGAAGTTGTTGGAGAATATCCGAAAATCTTTAAGTTACGGGTGCAAAGAAATACTTCTTCCGCCAACCTATTTAGGTCGCAATGACAGGAGGGATAAGATTAGAGAAATAAGATGCCGTACTGATACATTTATGTATTCCTTCTTTCCTCGTTCTGTTCGGGATTGGAATGCACTGAATTAGGATTGGTGCTTAGCACCCTCTGCCACCGACAGTATTTGTGATTTGCAGAGTATAGATATAGATGTAGATGTAGAAACTACACTCGCGGAAATCAAAGCCACTGCACCCACACAGGGTTGTGATAAATGAATGAAATTTGACTCCAAGTAACCCCACATAAAGGTCATTAAATGCCTAAAAATTGAAAGTCTTACATGTAATAATATGAGAATTACGCTCCTATTTATTATGCAAAATTGCTACGTTTTTTAGCGTATAAGTGGTGAACAGTGTGTTGTGACATGACACTTTTTTGTCCACAAATTCTTGTTGACAAAAGCTGAAAAAGACGACTCTCAACACCCAAATGTCTGACTGCGAGAGAGGTGGCAGAATTGGCGAGTTTGAAATGGGTGCATCATATCGTAAAATACCCCGAGTGACGTTGCACTTGTTACACAGTGAATGAAACAAGGCTCTAGTACTTCTAGAGCAGGTACGGGTCTATACAGACGGACAACAGCACGTGAAGACCGCTAAGTTGTGTGGGTGGCTGTTGCTGGTAGACGGGTGACTGCAAGCAAGATCCAAGCAGTGGTTACAGTGAGAGTCATCCCTCATACGACTGTAAACCAATTGCTTGAAGCTGGGTTACACTCTCTGACTCCTATGGAATGTGTTCTATTAACCTTACTTCATTGCCAACATCGTCTAACCTGGTGTATTGCAAAACGCAAATGGACACATGAATGAGGCACACACTTTGACAATAAATTTGGCCGCCGCTGAAAACTTCTATCACTCTTATTTTGCACAATCTGACATCAATGTCATCCTAAAAAACAGTAACGCAATACTGCCTTGTCAGTATTGCATTACTGTTTCCTGGGATGACATTGATGTAATATTTTGCAAAATAAGAGTGATAGAATTTTTCAGCGGCGGCCAAATTTACTGTCAAAGTGTGTACATTCGTGTTTAGAGAAGAGTCTCGATTCTATATGTGGCAAAAAGATAATCGAGAACATGTTCGCAGGCGTAGTGGGAAAACGGCTTACGGTGCTGTGATTTCAGAACGTCACACAGGTGCAGCCACTGGTATCATGGTTTGGCGGCAATCAGTTTCGACAGCAGGACTGAGTTGGTTGTTGCTAAACTTACAATGACAGCCCACCACTATATGAATGGGGTGCTGCACCTTATTATGACACCCTTCATGTCCTCCTTCCAAATCGCATCTTCCACAGCATAATGCCCGTCCTCATACTGCGGTCATCGCAACACAAGCCTATCAAGGGCTTACGATCACAATTTGTATTGCACGGTCCACAGATTTGTCCCCAAAATAACATGTCTGGGATGCCAGGAGTAGACACATTAGATCACGTGATCACCCAGCACAAACTGTGCAACAAGTGACTGCACAAGACATGCAGGCGCAAAGAGAAATACCCCAAGAAGACATCCGAACACTTATTGATTCAGCGCAGGCAAGGATCCATGAATGTATAGGGGCTCAAAGTGCGCGCACTTCTCACTGACAACAGCATCTAAAGGTAATAGACTTTACCTGATCCATTTCAATTTGTTATCATTTCTTCTGGAATGACTGTGGATATATCTATAACGTTTCCTAAATTTCCAACATTCCTTTCTCGGTGTTGGGATTTTAATTTCCACCAGTCTATATGAACTTTAGAGTCGCTAACAACGTGTATTTGTGCGATGATTTTTTCTTTATTTTGAGTAAACTTAAGCAATTTAGAGTTTAAGTTTAGAAAGAATTTACTAGATGTTATTTAGAATTTGCTGAAGTTGAAAAGCACATAGAAGCCGCCAATCTTATGAAATCAATCACTCTCCTAAGTGTAATATCTTTGGTTTTAATATGTCCGTATTCTTTCCCCAGTTTATCAAGAACTATTATCCCATTGCTACTAATATGTAACTGATCAATTAAGTTATGTGAGAACTAAAAATGAAGCCAGATTACTGTATGACACAGTTCACAGCAAACGGCAGAGTGTCGGCATTTTCTTTCTGATTAATAGAGCTGTGGGCAAATAAAATTCTTAGACTTGAAAAATAAGTGGCTCTTTATTCAACGGTCTGGACTTTCTGAACTTCGACCAATCAGACCTCGTTCCGCTCAAGAGCCTGTTTTCTGTCCATTTATTGCTGATAGCAGAAATAGGGAATCCTACAGTCTCACGTAAGCAGAACGATCGTGAAAGCTGCGCAAATTTTATCTGCTGATACGGTGAATGGTATACGCGCAATATTTCGCCATATTGCGACTTACTTTCGTCGCAACGGGTCACACATGTCTAACATGTACGACGAAAGCACTACTTAATTTTAATAATTTTTTAATTTGATTTAATTGCAATGGAGCACAGGCTCCGGTGGCAATTTCCCTACACACCCATCTTCCCCCTATCCTGCACCTACCTACATTTGCCCTCTACAAATTTTATCTTTAAATTCTTTCAAAGTTTTCGATAAATTATTCATCATTTCTCTTGGTAACTCATTCCAATCCCTGACACCCTTACCTAAAAAAGAGAATCTTCCCACACCCTTGTGCCTGAAATCGAGTGCCAGCTTGTGGTCATGGTCATCTTTTCCCTTCCATGCACTACTTTTCATACCTATTGCAATATCTTTCCATGCCTCATCGCCAGTATATGCCCTGTACACTCCCATGACCGTCCTCATTCTACTCCTATCTTGCAATGAATCCCATTCCAGCTCCTTTATCATATCCGTCACTGATTGCATTCTGCGATAATTTCCAGAAACAAATCTAGCAGCCCTTTTTTTGCACCCTCTCCAACTCCTGTATTTGATACGTAAAATGAGGGTCCCATGCTATACTACCATATTCGAGCAATGGTCTGACCAAAGTTTTGTAACTCAATTCCTCGACTTCTCTCGTACATCCCTTCAGAATTTTGAAACCTTTTCCTACCACTTGTCCTATGTGTCCTGCCCAGTTAAGCTTGTTATCAAAAGTAATGCCAAGATATTTACATTTCAAATATTCAGCAAGCAATTCTTTCCCCACTCATAACTAACCTTTTGTTTTTTATTTGTGTATCTAATAAGCTGACTCTTCTTAGCATTTATCTTCATTCCATGTTTACCAACCCAATTAGATATCCTGTCCAGATCACCCTGCAACTGTTTACAATCTTCTATCGTTTTGATTCTTTTATACAGCATTATGTCATCTGCAAACAATCTAATTTCAGATAGTAAACAATCAACACAATTATTCATTAGAATAATGAATAGTAATGGTCCCAATACGCTACCCTGTGGCACTCCCATTTTTACTTCAACTTCTTAAATAGCTTTGTATGGAGTGCTGTAGGCTGTGGATCAGAACAGAGGAAGCACTGAAGCTCAGGATATTTTACATGTGGTGCTGGCTTCGATTCCTAACAACACCGCAGACTGATAAAACCACCAATGAGAAAGTCCTCAAAACAGCAATTCAGACACGCATCTCGGTTGAAGCCTCGTGCGATCAATAAAACTAAAATGATGAGAGACTGCGACGCATCCCTTTAGCTGGGGAGGGTTTATGTAAGTGTGTCCCAGCCACTTGGTGACGTGTAGACTGACTTTAGGGGGTGTCAGCTTAGACTCTTGACTCTGTCTGGCTTAAGGTGCGTTCCCACGGCGAGTGGTAGTGGACGCCTTTCATCTTTGCCGCATATGCTAGCATGTACGGCGCGCCTCGACCCACCTCATGGCGGTAAAAGATGAAAGGCGCGTACTGCCCACCACGCGCCGTGGGAATGGCCCTTTAGGTCTATAGACGAGGCGGTTTATGCCGCGCGGTGGTCTAGTCGACGCATGGTCCAATGTAATTAAATAGGGCAAAACAAACGATACCGCGTGGAGAAAGGTCTGTTTTGAACTCGCGGCGTGGAGGCGGTGCGGCGACACGGCCGACTGAAGAAAATAAATCAGAAATGGAGATTTTCTTTCACTTTTTGTATCATCATACTTCAGTGTTCAAATGTAAAACACGTAACATACAAAATTTCATTAAATCAATAATGAAAATTCAAATTTAATTGTTTATTTTTTAACTTTTCTTGTAATTATTTCCCGATTTCATAATTCATTTAATAATACACTTTTTAAACTTTGGAATTTAGTATTTTCGTATTGATCCAGCACTTTTTTTTATCGTATGATAATTTAATAAGGTACAAAATATGAAATGTACATGTCACAAGCTTGTACAATTTCATATCTCCAGATCTAATGTTTTAATCCAGTCAACTGCACTGATCGACGCATCATGTATTTCCGCCATTGTTCCCTTGTAGGCCCGAAGAGGACAGTCGGAAACGATGTGATTGATTGTCTGTAAGGTGGCTCTACAGTCACAATTTGCCGAATCTACCCAGACCCATTTGTATAATAAGTAGGCGCACATGACTTGTCCTGTTCGAATCCGATTGATGATTCTCCACTGCCGCCTAGGGAGATCGAAACCTTGTAACCTTACTGAGGGATCCTGAACTAGATTTTTATTGGCACTGAAACTTTATATTAACTTTTATCTTAATCCCAGCTTTTGAACCAAGAAATACAGTTTGAGTGTCTGATCGGCTAAACTATCTCAATCCTTTTACGGTGCTCAGTTTCTAATGGAACAAAAGCTCATTGAAATCATTAGGAAGTGATTTCCAGCATCCTCTCTCTGGTAAGGTATGTACTAAGGGAGGAAGGGGAAAGACGAGATGACATTCTTGTCGCCATCTGTCCGTCGACAGTGTAAGCTACATTCTTTGTGTCTAATGATTTGTGTAATGTATTATTTTTGAGGAGTTGATTTCGACTCTCCCTTTGTTAATCTGCCGAGGATTGCCTGAATCATGACCACACAGTTGGTACGCCGAGCCAATTGCACGTGCCTGACAATTCAGACTGGTCTGTTGAGACAGACAGTGTGGTTGCTGTGCTCTCCACAGGGTCCGTGGTTCAAGCACCGTCACGTGTCGTGGCTCGAGATAACACTGTCCTCGCCACTACTTGTTCCGTCTCGAGTCTCAGTGATTCACGCTTCAACCATCCGGGTTCAAATCTCAACACTTCCAGAGATTTTAAGGGAGCCTTCCTTTCTTGATGTAAGACACGCTAGCGTGATCCGAGGACTGGATGTAACTTTAAACCACTTTACTATTATTATTATCATTGGCGAATTCTCCAAATAAATGGAAGACGGTAAGCAAATGACCGAATCAAGTTTTATCCGAGTTCTTCTTATTGTTCCAATAGGCTTTCATTCTTTCCGAGAAAGCTTGTTTGCGTTCTTCCGACAACTTTCGTCTGTATTGTCTTTGTTTTTGTTGCTCAGTTATAACTTCCCATTTGTCTACTTTGTGTCTGAAGGTGTCTCTTTCTTTGCTCAATTATAACTTTCCATTTGTCTACTATGTGTCTGAAGGTGTCTCTTTCTTTGCTCTGTTGTAACTTTCCATTTGTCTACTTTGTGTCTGAAGGTGTCTCTTTCTTTGCTCAGTTATAACTTTCCATTTGTCTACTATGTGTCTGAAGGTGTCTCTTTCTTTGCTCAGTTATAACTTTCCATTTGTCTACTATGTGTCTGAAGGTGTCTCTTTCTTTGCTCTGTTGTAACTTTCCATTTGTCTACTTTGTGTCTGAAGGTGTCTCTTTCTTTGCTCAGTTATAACTTTCCATTTGTCTACTATGTGTCTGAAGGTGTCTCTTTCTTTGCTCTGTTGTAACTTTCCATTTGTCTACTATGTGTCTCTTTCTTTGCTCAGTTATAACTTTCCATTTGTCTACTATGTGTCTGAAGGTGTCTCTTTCTTTGCTCAGTTATAACTTTCCATTTGTCTACTTTGTGTCTGAAGGTGTCTCTTTCGTTGCTCTGTTGTAACTTTCCATTTCTCTACTTTGTGTCTGAAGGTGTCTCTTTCTTTGCTCAGTTATAACTTTCCATTTGTCTACTATGTGTCTGAAGGTGTCCCTTTCTTTGCTCTGTTGTAACTTTCCATTTGTCTACTATGTGTCTGAAGGTGTCTCTTTCTTTGCTCAGTTATAACTTTCCATTTGTCTACTTTGTGTCTGAATGTGTCTCTTTCTTTGCTCAGTTATAACTTTCCATTTGTCTACTATGTGTCTGAAGGTGTCTCTTTCTTTGCTCAGTTATAACTTTCCATTTGTCTACTTTGTGTCTGAAGGTGTCTCTTTCTTTGCTCTGTTGTAACTTTCCATTTGTCTACTTTGTGTCTGAAGGTGTCTCTTTCTTTGCTCAGTTATAACTTTCCATTTGTCTACTATGTGTCTGAAGGTGTCCCTTTCTTTGCTCTGTTGTAACTTTCCATTTGTCTACTATGTGTCTGAAGGTGTCTCTTTCTTTGCTCTGTTGTAACTTTCCATTTGTCTACTTTGTGTCTGAAGGTGTCTCTTTCTTTGCTCAGTTATATCTTTCCATTTGTCTACTATGTGTCTGAAGGTGTCTCTTTCTTTGCTCTGTTGTAACTTTCCATTTGTCTACTTTGTGTCTGAAGGTGTCTCTTTCTTTGCTCAGTTATAACTTTCCATTTGTCTACTATGTGTCTGAAGGTGTCCCTTTCTTTGCTCTGTTGTAACTTTCATTTGTCTACTTTGTGTCTGAAGGTGTCTCTTTCTTTGCTCAGTTATAACTTTCCATTTGTCTACTATGTGTCTGAAGGTGTCTCTTTCTTTGCTCTGTTGTAACTTTCCATTTGTCTACTATGTGTCTCTTTCTTTGCTCAGTTATAACTTTCCATTTGTCTACTATGTGTCTAAAGGTGTCTCTTTCTTTGCTCAGTTATAACTTTCCATTTGTCTACTTTGTGTCTAAATGTGTCTCTTTCTTTGCTCAGTTATAACTTTCCATTTGTCTACTATGTGTCTGAAGGTGTCTCTTTCTTTGCTCAGTTATAACTTTCCATTTGTCTACTTTGTGTCTGAAGGTGTCTCTTTCTTTGCTCTGTTGTAACTTTCCATTTGTCTACTTTGTGTCTGAAGGGGTCTCTTTCTTTGCTCAGTTATAACTTTCCATTTGTCTACTATGTGTCTGAAGGTTGTGGCATAACATAGAGAAAATATAAAGAAAAAAACAAGAAAAAAGGAGTTGGTTGCTAGGGAGAGGATAGCCTAATAAGAACAAGAACCGGCGAGCAATTGGGTTGAGTGGGAGCATTTTCGAGCTGACGACATCTAGTTACTGTATACCGATAACTTTTGTAATCTTTGGATTCTTCTTAAAAAACTTTAACGAAAATAAAGATCAATGAATTATATTAAAGTTTATAATCACTCAAGTGTTTAAAGATTAAGTTTTCATTGAAGTTTCGCAATAAGACTTTGGAAGAATGCCTATAAAAATAACAACAGGAAGTATATTAAAATACGATATTGAATATAAATAAAATACGAGAAGGATACATAAAATACGAGATGGCGACCGTGACAGGACAAGAAGAGGAATGTTATTGTTTTTTTTTCTTCTCTCATTGTTGTAATTTTGAAAAATGTTGTATGTATGTATTGTAAATAATGACAGAGAGAAGAATACAAAGGTCCATAAAGAAAAAACAAAAAAGGAGTTGGTTGCTAGGGAGAGGATAGCCTAACAAGAACCGGCGAGCAATTGGGTTGAGTGTGAGCACTTTCGAGCTGAAGACATCTAGTTACTGTATACCGAGAACCTTTGTAATCTTCGGATTCTTCTTAATAAACTTTAACGAAAATAAATATCAATGAATTATATTAAAGTTTATAATCACTCAAGTGTAAAGATTAAGTTTTCATTGAAGTTTCGCATCAAGACCTTGGAAGAATGCCTATGAAAATAACAACAGGAAGGTTATTAAAATACGATATTGAATATAAATAAAATACGAGAAGGATACATAAAATACGCGAATGATACATAAAATACGCGAATGGTACATAAAATACGAGAAGGTGTCTCTTTCTAAGATGTCTGTTGCTCCTATGCTTGCACTTTTAAGATCCTTCCGAATTTCATTCAGCCAAGGTGTTGGATTTTTAAGTGAACTGACATAATCTATTGTCTTTTCTTTCTTGTCAATCGACTTTCTGATAAACTCTTAAGGTGACCAAAGAATTTCATTCGCCTTTTCTTGATGTCAATTTCGATGTTTGAAATCTTTTCTGTTGTTTTGGTTGATTGTAGTCTGTAACCATCTTTAGTGAGTCTTGCTCCTAGAATGACCACTTTACTTTTATTATATTATTTTTTTATTTTTTTTTTTTTTTTTTTTTTTTTTTTTTTTTTTTTTTTTTTTTTTTTGGCTGATGGTTTTACGCCTCGTCAAGCTCATTAGAAACAGGAGAGGGCAGGGGCTAGGAATGGTGTGAGGTACACAACCTCACCACTTGTGAATTTTAATATTGTAAAATTATTAAGTAGTTTTGATTTTTGGACATTACACATAGGTTTCTCAGTTCTAAGGTCACAGAACTTCAAGTCAGAGGTATAGAAGATCTTTGGTGAGGAGAGAAAGTTGAAGAAAAGAAATAAGAGGATGCTTGGCTGGAAAAGCTTAATGAAGAAACTAGCTACAAAATCCTGGCGGGATTTAAGATTGAAAATATAAGCCCGAGGGCGGATGAAGAGTATGATAGTAAAATCAGTGAATTGTAAAAGTTGTATCGTTTGTAAACGGAAAATGAAAAGCTAAGTGGATGATCTTTTTTTCTTATTCAGATTGTAATAAATAAGTGGAATTGATACTTAAAGGATATTTGATATAATTTTTAGTAGTAATTTAATTTGAGCGGTGGTATGCAAAATAACCATTGACGGAAATAGAGGACTAAATAAAAATCCTATTGAGTCTATCTGACACTGGGAATATTAGTGTAACTAATTTATAAAAGTAAAAATAAATGGTGAAGGTATGGTTGCAAGGAATATACATTCATACACAACCGCAAAAACCTTTACAACGGGAAGGAATTCGGCCATGACCTTTGGAAGGAGCCATCCCGGCATTCGCCAAAGTGAATTGGGAAAACCGTGGAAAATCCAAATTTGGATGGCCAGACGGGGATTCTCAACCCGCCTACTCCCAAATTGCGAGGCCCGAGAATCTTATTTATTAATATTGTCTTCTGTACTGGCCAACTCTCAGACTGGTCGTGATTTTGATTTTGCTTAAGGCTTTACATCTCGTAGACTTGTTACAAGGAACGGGAAGATAGTGGAATGGAGAGTGAATCACCAAAACATAAGCCAGTGCTGTCAGAGCACTCTGGTGGCTAGTGGTCGAGGCGTCTGACTGATCGAAAGGTTCTCCGTTTGAATCCATGTCATGCCTGGGATTTTCAAAGACCCGTAACCCGACCTTTACCTCTGACACGGCTTGTTGTATACGCCAGATCGTTTCCGCGGTTCGGATTCCACCTTACACTGTAGTTCACTGTACCCTGTAGGAATACCGGGTTAGGACCAATGGTGCCGTAGCAGTGCTCGCTGAAGCTACATACTACATAAAATAACAGTGGAAACTAACTCAGTAATCTTAAAATCACATACCAACTTCATCTTTAATACAGTGACGTCATTAAATATTTAATTATTAATTCGGAACAATCGTGCTAATTGGGAACCGATGGTTACAGCCAACCACAAACCTGCCAATTTTATGTCAGACGAATGCAAGTACGTCATTTAGGTTTTTTTTAGCAATATAAAACTGCCTTATTTTCTGCCATCTAGTACCATAATTGTTTTGCGCAGAGAAAGCCTAGGATATCACGCCAATCCACCATGCGCTTGAGACATGTTGACACTAATCGCCGATTTCGCATCATCAGACTGTTATCTCTGACGTTGGACAGTGGCACTGCTTGATACCGAGTAGATTAACATTCTTCTGACTTATCGGATTGGAAATCATTGAGAGCAACCAATCAGTAATTATCTCACACTTCAGGTCACTGCTAAAGAGACCAAAGGTCGGTACTTGCCTCCATCACACGCAGTAGCTCTATTCAATCAAGTATCGCACCTCTGCAAACACAGACCTGAAGTTCTAAAATCCTGCCTCCATGCGTAGTCAACGTCCATTCAGATCATTACAACCCGGAAAGGACTGCGGACAAAGAACGGGAAGAAATTCGGCCATAGCCGTTTGCAGGTACTACTCAGTGATTTCGTGAAACCATGGGAAATTAAAGTCTAGATCGCCGGTCAAGGATTCGAATCCGCGTCCTTCCGAATGCGAGGCCAGAGCGTTACCGCTCGCCCACCAAGTTCGTTTGCGACTTCGAAAGTTTTCTCCTTGTGACTGCATACACTTCTCCCATAGATTTTGCTATCATTAGTAAAAAATGCTATATGCCTGGAAACTGGACGTAGCCGCGATAGTTCGGCAATCGTCGGCGATTCCGATGACGCCCGAAGATTTAGTTGGTGTCGCGAAAACTGCGCCCAGTGAAATTTGCGGCCAGTGAAATCTGCGGCCAGAATTCTCAACAATGCTGTAGCGGCATGTTTATTATAGAATAGGATCAAACTGGTTGTATTGTTAAAAGCCGCCCCGCCGGCGCTCTGAGCGGTGTCGCGAAAACTGCGCCCCAGTGACAATGTTGCGGCCAGTGAAATTTGCGGCCAGTGAAATCTGCGGCCAGAATTCTCAACAATGCTGTAGTGGTATGTTTATTATAGAATAGGATCAAACTGGTTGTATTGTTAAAAGCCGCCCCGCCGGCGCTCTAAGCGGATTGCTACGTTTGTAGCCAATGTTTCTAAACAGCAGGTTGACACTACAGATGTTTTATAGTTTATAACTATTATTAAAATACAAGTTTTATTCTTGCTTAAAAGACGTAGAAAATAATTGTAATAACGAGGCAGGTACTTACAGAATCGTAGTAGATTTCATGCAAAATCTCCCTTTGCCTCACATTACTAGTTCAGGAGGCCGCGCATTCGGGAGGACGGTGGTTCGAATCCCCGTCCGGGCATCCAGATTTGGGTTTTCCAAGGTTTCCCAAATCACTCCAGGCAAATTCCGGGATGCTTCCTTCAAAAGGCCATGGCCGAATTCCTTCCCATTCCTTGCCCCCATCCTTTCCCGTCTCTAAAGACCTCGCTGTTAGAGAGACGTTAAGCAGATAAGAAACTAGTGTAGGAAAAAATATTCTACCATCAGCAGTTGTGGGTTAACGTCATCTACATCAAATTTCCCCACAGACGACACGATAATGGAGTGACATCGCTCCATTTGGACGGATGGAGCGATCGTGTATGGCCGCCTCTAGACGACCTCGGCCACTCCGATCTAGTTAGTACCGCACTGGATTTTCCGAACAGTGTTGCAGATCAGCAAAAAATTCAGCTTTCAGTAACGAGTCTAAGAAAGAATACTTAACCTGTGAAACATTTGCGTGTCTATTAAAAAAAAATAGAAAATAACTTGGCTGTTTCGGGCGTGTAATGTAAAATGATTTGTTCACGTAAAAACTTCCAGGCCACTATTTAGTGAGACCAGGTCGGGTCGTCTAAAGGGGCGTTTAGAGTGATTAGGACGGCGCGGCATGACACAAAGAGAAGAGGTACTGGCCGCAGATTTCGCACATTTTAGGTTGGCCGCAAATTTCACTGGTCGCAGTTTTCACATATCCAATTTAGTTAAACTGGCCGCCACCAGAACGCTGTGTGGCTAGCCGGGAAATTTCAAGCAAAAAAAAACAAAACAAAAAAAACAAAAAACAAAAAAAAAATTCTGCATTTGATTTTATGTGTACTTACATTTTTGAAACAAGTTAAAATATATAACGACATTTGATATCATTAATATTATTTTGCGCTTATAATGTTGAAACGTACCTGCGATGCCAGTTAAAGGGAAATTGTGGAAGTAACTGCACAAAAATACGAAACGCAGAGATAAAAAATCATAATGCGAGGCCGAGATTAAAAAAATACAGTGCGACGTTCGTTTAAATTAAATGTTGCTTTTTGTTTACTTATGACGACTAGACGCAGGAATTCGTGTAAGGAGAAGAGGATCTGATCTACTTGGTACTTGGTAACAATATGACGAAAGAATTTTTTTGGCAGCAGATAAAAAATAGGGAAATTTACTAAACATTCGGAGAAAGTGTATACGAAATATAGGTAATCACGAAGTGTATCACTCAAATAATAGTTATTTGTTTTTGAAATTATACTTTAGTTAGAAAATTTTTCACAACAATAAAAAAAAAATCATTTAAAATCAGATGCTGTTATTTAAAAACATCCTAGCCAAATACTCCGAGAATCTAATCAGGGAAAGTTTACTCATATAACGAAAAATATCAATAAAATGATAAGGACTAATTATTATTCGCTTTTCCTCACAAACTTTTCCAGAAAAATTTCTCACTACCACAGTAAGACTGTCATTTTCGACGGGAGTTTAATGATTCAATACACGTCTCTCAGGAACGGCATACACGCTCCGTTCTCATTAAAATCGTGTTGCGCCATTTTGGAACTGGACTTGCGGGTTTCACGAAGTAGTTAAAAATACGAATCACATGGAAGAATGAGCTCTACTTCTCCTTTTCACACCGAATCAGAAACTTAGTCGTTTCTAACGCACTCATTTAGTTAATTACTGCGTAATGAGGCTCTCTGATGGAGGTGAAAATATCGACGGACAAACGTTATGAGCGATCCGCCATTTATGCTTTCGTAACACTGCACATGTCTAAATGTGGAAACGTACCTAACTGGGCAGGGCATGTAGCTAGGATGGATGCAAAAATAAGAGGGTAGATACCAGGAACCAGAGCGAAAGACATGGACGGTTAGCGTTCTGGCCTCGCATTCGGGAGGACGCCGGTTCGAATTCTCGTCCGGCCATCCAGATTTGGGTTTTCCATGGTTTCTCCAAATCACTCCAGCCGAATGACGGGATGTTTCCTTCAAAAGGCCATGGCTAAATTCCTTCCCGTTCCTAATCCCAGCGTAAAGCCACAAGTTAAAAAAAAGGACAATACATGGTCCTTGTATCAGCTGGTCTGCTGTTCTGACACGATCAGAACAGCAGAAGATATGGGACAATGGAAAGATATGGGGAGGTGTCTGGGAGCGTGCACAAACTTCGTGGCTCTGTGCACGGGAGGGGGGTTAGCTGGAAGGCAACGCTGGGCTACGTGGGGGGAGGGGGGTTCCAAGCCAGACCACGTAGCTTTCCTTTCATAACATTTTTCACAGTTAAAATGAGGAACAGAACTCACTATAGCATGTGAATATTTATTTCCGTCAGTTAATTATCTCCGTATGTAATTTACAATCGTCTGACAAGAGAAAACACTACAAAATGTCTTTTGGAATCAGAAAGGAAAAAAAGCTACATTCTACGTGGGAGGGGGGGGGGGCAGGAAATTGCCGCATAGGGCTACGAAGGGGGGGGGGGTCACAGGAGGCAAAAATGGAGCTACGTGGTTTATGCACGCTCCCTAATTACGTCAAAATGGGATTGAATGATAAAAGAAGACGCAATTGGTACTTAGTTATTAAGGTACACGGGAACTCAGGCAGAATTATCATTCCAACATGGCGGTGCCTTGGTTGTGTTATAGGGTAGGGTTCAGAATTGCTTGTTGAAGGCTTGAAGTGTAAATGTATTGGCATTACGTTTGATAATAAACTCAACTGAGCAGGTGGTAAGGGAAGATTATAAAATCCTTCATTTACTGGAGAGGGTGATCGGAGGATGTACCAGAGAAGTTAGGGAATTGGGTTACTAAACTTCGGTCAGACCAGTGCCTGAATATAGTGGTGTAGTTTGGGATCCACATTTTGAGTATAAAATACAGGATTTGGAGGGCGTGCAAAGAAGAGCAGCTAGATTTGTTTGTGGAAATTATCGCAGGATCCAGTCAGTAACTGATATGATAAAGGAGCTGGATTGGCAGTCATTGGAGGAAAGGAGGAGGGTGAAGAGAGTGCTGGAAATGTACAAGGCATATGTTGTTGAAGGGGTATGGAAGGATATTGGTCGAATAATTTGGAATGGTGCATGGAAAGAAAGTGATGACCATAATATGGCACTTGATTTCATGGATAAGGGAGTGGTAAATTTTTCTTTTCTGAGTAAAGGTGTCAGTGATTGGAATAATTTACGGAGTGGTGAATAATTGAAAAAAAAAAAAAAACGCTGAAGGCATTTAAAATTAAAAATCGTAAATCGTATATGTAGATAGGGGATGGTGAAATTTAACACTCAAAGTACATAAGATAATTAAAAAAAAACAATAATAAAAAGAGGGTAAGTAGATGACTAGTGGAATTGCCACCGTAGGATGTGCTCCATCACAATTAAATTAAATTAAACGGTAACATTATCGTCCAAAAGCCTCTGTGTGCCAAATGAATCCTTTGCAGTGATGTGTGAAAGATATCAGGCAGGAGCCCACTTCATTGAAAGCGCTTTGTTTATTGCATGGACAAGATAACGCCGAGACAGTAAACATTGTCTGTCTTTGTCATCCGACCGACCTACCTTGTTGCATACAAAGTGATTCCGACAAGAGTAGATAGCCCTCCATACATAACTAAGCCCCGGATTTTTAGGATCTAAAAAATCAAATTTAGGTTTATTCAATTCACGTTTTAGGCTTTTATAGGTTTTAAAAATCTTGATTTAGGAATTTACACATTTTTAAGGGAAACAAAACTTAAAACACGCAATATATACAGCCATAGTGTTAAAAATGTTGTGACTTTATTGTCAAGTACTCCTTAAAAAATTCTAACAAGACATAGCTCGTTCACATTAAAAATATGCGACATAAGCCACTCATTTAAAACTTCTAATATGACACTGAACACTGAAATATTTTGACAGATTTTCAGACGTAAACCCTCTTCCGTTAAAATTCTCTTGAAAGCGGAAAAACTACGCTCCACGTTACATGTGGTAAGAGGTTCGAACTTTTATCAGCGATTTCCTTACGCTTCTAAGGCAGTACTTCATGTCCCTTTAGTCCAGACAGAACACTGCCTATTTGTTCCATCCTCTTGGAATCTGAAATGCGGGCTAAAACAGCTTCCAGCTTCTTAGCTACAGACACTCAAACTGGTCTAGGAGCCACTTTGTCCCTCATTTCTTGGATGATTTGAATTGCTTCCGTTAACGGTGGAGTGCTTCCTTCCAACTTCTTGATTGAAATTTTTAGGTTGTAAAAATTTGCCTCTATATTTTTCAACTCCTGTACAGTTGTTATTGAGTGCAACGCTTTCTTTGAATTAACTATAGCAATAGCTTCGCTTTCATCTAATGCATCGATGATCTCCGTGATGCTCTCATAGTTTTCTGCATAATATATTGCGGCTGAGAGTCAGGTTCCCCATGGTGTTACTACTGGCTCGGGAGGGAGGGTATTGATGGAAGCATTTCCCTGAAAGTAAAAATGCAACTTGGCTCTTTCAGGAATACTTTCTTCACTGAATAAATTATCTCGTTAAGTACAGGGTGCCGTTTCCGAATTTTTTTCAGCTACCCGGTGGTGCCTTTGAGCTAGGCAGGTGACACGCGCCTTTCGAGGATGGAATGCCTTCAAACACCCCCCTGCTTTTAACATATAAACTGCACTGTCTGTCACCAACAACCACATCTTAGCCTCGTGTTCTGGATCTGGACACAAAAGCTTAAATGCATCCCTTCCAGTAATTGTCACTGGAGAGTGGTTTGTCATTAGAAGTTCTCTGCGCATAATGACATGGTTCCTGACATGCGAGCTTGCTGACAACAACGCTACGCTGGCTATGCCGCAGGCATCTGTCATCTCATCTACACTTGACCAGATGAAGTGCTCAGCTATGTGCACCCGTATTTCTTCAATGGTTTTTTCATACAGCTGAGGCAAGTAATTTTTCTTAAAGTGGATTCATCTGGTATTTTTCTGTTACCAAATTCTTCCAAAAAGGATTTCAGGACTGAATACTGGAGGGTTGTTCGAATGTTCGTTATATTTTATCGCCGAATTTCACTTGCACCCCGTTGTAAAAGCGGCAAGAATACATAAGAAATTTTTATGTTGTAATATTAAGTAGGATAGGTACTTCTGAATGTATAAGGTTTGACTTCGACACTTTGATATAGGGCAGTGAAATAAAAATAAAAAAAATAGATTTCCACCCATACATTTTTTGTAAAATTTTAAGTGTGAAGCACTCATTTCTATCAAAAATTTAAAATAACAATTTTTGATCAGCATAGCAAATGCTATCTAAAGAAATTTTTTTAAATTCGAGTGTCCACTATATTCCAATTCCGGACATTTCGTGGATCTGATTCGCCGTTAAACTGTAGGTTCTTGAATAAAGATTTCGGCAAAATATCCTCTGACACAATAGCTTGGTACATCTCCCTCGGGAAGATTCGACCAACCTTCGGGTTGTGGATGAAGTTAGATTTCTAATTTTTGAACTGAAAACTCCATTTGGCACGATGTGCGAGTTTTGGATGGGTAAAATATTAGGAGTTCGCGTCACCGGGATGGTAATATATATATATACAGGGTGTCCAGAAAAGGATTCCCTGATTTCAAAATTAAATATCTCGAAAACAAAGATCGATAGAGGAATGCAGTAAACGGTATGTTTATCGTGACAGCTGTAAGAAGTGTATACAGCAGTTTGAAATAATAGTTACAAAAGCTGCTAACAGATGGCGCTGTAATCGCCATACGAAATGCCTAAATACTGATCCGAAGCTCAGGGCGATCAGTTCCACCATCGAAACGTGAAAGGAGGTTATCGTACCGAAGGAAGAGTTTAAAACCATGTACACCATTGAACAACGCGTTTTTCTGGTGCTAGAGTACCACAGGTTAGAAGAGAGTCCTACGGCAACACGGCGAAGATTTCAAGCACGATTTAATGTTCCAAAAGCACCCGATGCAAAAACCATTCGTACGCTCTTCGCAAAATTTCAACGAACAGGCAGCGTAACTGATGATCTAGTGGGGCATGTTGGCCGCAAGCCAACCGCAGTTACGCCTGAAAATATCGCCACAGAGTCTGGAATTATTCAGCGAAATCCAATGTCATCCGTCCGTAGAATTGCATCGGAGACTGGTTTGAAGCGTTCCAGCACGCAGAAAATACTGCGAAAGAGCCTACACATGTTTCCATTCAAAATTCAAACGCACCAGGCCATACCCGGACGAGCTGTGCAACAAAGGGTTGCCTTTGCTACTCAGATGCTCACAATGATTGATAGTGAAGGATTTGATGTTGGCTGCATCTGGTTTACAGATGAAGCACATTTCCACCTGAATGGCTGCGTGAATAAGCAGAACTGGCGATTTTGGGGTTCCGAAAAGCCATATTGGTGTGAAGCGAAACCCCTGTATTCTCCTAAAGTTACTGTGTGGGCTGCAGTATGCAGCAGAGGCATTGTTGGCCCTTTTTCATTCGAGAAACAGTCACTGGTGCACGTTACGTTGCAATTTTGGAACAATTTGTCGCCACACAGCAAGCGTTAGAGGATCGACCAGATACTGAATGGTTTATGCAAGATGGGGCCCGACCACATCGGACCGAACAAGTGTTTCGCTTTCTTGAGGAATACTTCGGGAATCGAGTCATTGCTTTGGGATATCCCGAATTTACTGGTGCAGGCAAGGATTGGCCTCCATATTCGCCGGATGTGACTCCCTGTGACTTTTTTTTTTGTGGGGCACAGTGAAAGACATGGTCTACCCGAAGCATCCCGCCACGCTGGACGAGCTGGAATCGGCGATCTCTGCGGCATGTGAATCCATTTCGGTCGAGACACTACGAAATGTGATGGCGAATTTCATTCTTCGTTTGCGCCACCTCTGTAGTGCCAATGGTGAACATTGTGATGTGATTGTTTGCAAAGATTGTTTTCATACGATTATTTCACTTATGTATGCTGATATGAGCTGTACAGCGTACAGCGCCATCTGTTAGCAGCTTTTGTAACTATTATTTCACGCTGCTGTATACACTTCTTACAGCTGTCACAATAAACATACCGTTTACTGCATTCCTCTATCGATCTTTGTTTTCGATATATTTAATTTTGAAATCAGGGAGTCCTTTTCTGGACACTCTGTATATATGGTGGTCTGATGGCTCAATAGTTAAGGTGTCCGATTGCGGAACAAAATGTTCCCGGTTCGAATCCCTTTCTCTGCGGGGATTTTCGTAGACCCTTAACCCGATCATTACCTCTAGCACAGCTTGCTGTGTAATGTGATTGTTTCTCCGTCCAGTATGGAAAATTCCGAGTAAAACCCCCATTTTTTTAGCAGTCTTCGAGCAGCGTTTAATCCCTGACGCATGATGCAAGACCGAAATTTCCCGGTCCCGTCTGTCTGTCCTCCTTACCTGACTGACACCTGTCGGCAGACTTGTCACTTTCTTCAGAGAATGTTACTGTAACATCAACGACGGGCAAAATACATTATCCGTATACCGACACGTTCTGTTCTCGGACACGAGATCATTTCATGACAGTTTCTCACTTATCACTATAAGATCTTTACGAAACTGGGCGACATATTTCGAGTCCATTAATGAGAATATCAGGGTACTTTGACAGGCAGTGAAATGGTGATATGATGTCATCGAAAACCACACTTCTGTCAATGAAGCCTGTGCGCTTTTTAATACCTGTCTAACACCAGGCAGCTCAATGGGTAAATTCAACCGCGGTAAGATTTTGTGTTCATCATCTTCTGTGACAGCGTCCAGTAAGTTTATGGTGTAATATATCCGACTCTCTCCTTTTAAATTCTTGGTAATTGCGATTAATCAGACTTGATAACTAAATACTAACTGCATTCAATGTTATTAATCTACTCTGACATTATAAATGTGAAAGTAACTATCTCTTTGTCTGTTTGTTATGGTTCTACATCTAAACGATTAAACAGATATTGATGAAATTTGACAAGGAAACACTATATATTGTTAAGAAGTATATTGGATACTTTTTCCGGATAAATAACATATTTTGTAATTAAATTTTGAAAATTAATCTAACAGGGTGATAGACAGACGGATAGCGTGTGTAGTCTCTGTAATGTTATATTGGTTACTCAGGCTTTGTTTATCTCGCAGTTAATTTGTGTATGATTTGTTCATAAATTTCCTGTACAGAAACAAATTATTGTACAGTGTGGATTTGTGTTGCATGCGATGATTTTCAAAAAAGCTCAGGATGAGACTCTGAAAGTAAAAGGGGTAGACATAGAAAAGACGTGTTTTTCTCAATGGGCAGTTATACGTAACTAGATCACGTGTTTCCAACACCTAAGGCTGTATATGTTAGCAAAGTCAAAAACGTTTCGCTATTGACATAAGATGGGGCTCATAGTATAGCACCGAGAAGTAAACAGTTAGATATAGAACTGTAAAAGAATGGGAATGTAAAAGATCATACAATTTAAACTGTTGTGTATAGAACTGTAATGTAATGTAATGTAAATTATGTATTTTTAAAAACTGTAAAGGAAATGAAATGTAAATTGTTAAACTATGTAAACACAACTGTAAAGTAATGAAATGTGAATTGTAATAAAACGCAAAGAACTTGGCTGTGTGGCTGATAAGGCCGAAAGCCATATAAATAAATAAATAAATAAAAAGATGGGGCTCAGGACTCTAACCAGATCCCGTTGAATCTCCCCAGTCCAGTGTGCGACGCTTTTACGCGCGCCTCCACACTGGCGGATCAACATAAACAGAAAATCTCGAAATACGAACTTAACCATACAGCTATGCCAACTGTAAATCGTAAGACATTGAGGAAAAAATAGTGAATCAAAAAAACGTTTTCGGTAGTAAACGTTCGTAATACGTCTAATTGCAGAAAAGCTACCTGTTTGCTCATAAAGGCTTTAAAAGTCGTTTTTCTGCTTCTAATTCCCAAAATAATATAATTTTAGCAGTGAAAGCTCTGAGATGACGACAATGTCTTTCTTGTTTATCATGCGGTTTGACTGGTTCCAACCGCTTTTGCTTCATATCACGAGCACTTTGTTTGTCAGTTCAGCTGAACTCTATCGCTCTTCGCTTCTTTATTGGCTAATGGTTTAAGGAAACACGTATTCTACATTATCTAATAGCTACATCGTTGCCCGTATCTCAATCTACAGAGGGACTGAAGGGTCAACAGAATTTTAGATCTCTACCGAAAAGTCGTTCAAAATTTTAACTAAGTCGGGTCTAAACTAACAATATAGAAGAAAAATTCATAATCTTTATAAGAATCAAGTAGCTATAGTAAAAGTAGAGAAGTGTAAGAGACACTCTTCAATTAAAAACGATGTGAGACAAGGGTGTAGTCTATCCCCATTAATATTAAACTAGTATGTAGAAGAAGCAATAACGGAAGTGAAAGAAAGATTTGAATGTGGCATAAGTGTTCAAGAAGAAAAAATCGGGATGCTACGATTTGCTGATGACATTGTCTTGTTAGAAGAACATGCTGAGCATATTGAGAAGTTTTTAGTCCGTTTTCCTACCTACGTTTGAGGTGATCATAGAATCGTGCCCGTATTTTGCGATCTGTATCAATAATTTTCTTTATTTTGCTGTAGACTTCTTTGTTGGATCTCTTTTGATGAAAGTCGTTCTTGAAGTTGGAACACTGAACTCCTGCAATCAGTTTCAGATACTTCTTCGCCAATTCTCCCACGACTCCTTATCAGCACTCAGTAACAAGGTTTTGGCTGCATGCAACTGAAGGAGCCACGTTTTTCACAGCTGAACTTTTTGCAATAGCCAAAGCCTTAGAATATGGCACAAAATTGCAAAATTCGAGAATAGCAATAATAACAGACTCCCTATCCGCCATTAAGAAATTAAATATCTCCAAAGACAATGGCCTATGAGATATTTCGAACGGTTTCCAAATAAAAGAGAAAGGGAGGGAGGCAACATTCGTTTGGTCGAAAGGACACGCTGGTATTACAGGAAATGAACAAGCAGACTAGCTAAAGCAGCTGCACTCAATGGAAACAAATTTAACCGCGTTTCGGCATCGGATCTAATACCAATGATTCGACGTGAAGTCAAGAAAGATTGGGTCAAGGAATGGGAGACAAGTGACCTCCATAAAGGCCACCATTACAGACAACTTCATCCCTCCATTCCGAGAGTACATTGGTACTCCATTCGGATAGTTCCCAAAAGGTTCTCAACATTTATAGCAAGTCTCAATTTCAACCATTGGCAGTTCAGAAAACATCTGTTCAAAATCAACATAGTCAATTCTCCCTTTTGCGAATGTGATGGAAACGGCATAGAAGATGTCGACCACCTTTTATTCTTTTATTTATACATATATATATATATATATATATATATATATATATATATACAGGGAGTTACAAAAATGTACGGCCAAACTTTCAAGAAACATTCCTCAAACACAAACAAAGAAAATATGTTATGTGGACATGTGTCCGGAAACGCTTACTTTCCATGTTAGAGCTCATTTTATTACTTCTCTTCAAATCACACTAAACATGGAATGGAAACACACAGCAACAGAACGTACCAGCGTGACTTCAAACACTTTGTTACAGGAAATGTTCAAAATGTCCTCCGTTAGCGAGGATACATGCATCCACCCTCCGTCGCATGGAATCCCTGATGCGCTGATGCAACCCTGGAGAATGGCGTATTGTATCACAGCCGTCCACAATATGAGCTCTAACATGGAAAGTAAGCGTTTCCGGACACATGTCCACATAACATATTTTCTTTGTTTGTGTGTGAGGAATGTTTCCTGAAAGTTTGGCCGTACCTTTTTGTAACACCCTGTATATAAATATATATATATATATATATATTGTTTGCTTGCAAGCTACATTGGAATGAATCCACGTAACTGATATCAGATTTACAAAGACATGGAGCTGAGCTCCCTACAAAGCTACAACACCTTCTTCACAAAGAGAAACTGGAAATTTTTATGCCTTTATAGATTTGCCAATGAAAATCATATAGAAATATGAATCTAATAAGAAATATCTGTATTTTGAGTGTTGTACTTCTAACTTTGTAACATAATATGTAAAACTATTATTCCCTTTCTGGCTGTATGGGCTCCCTCCGTTTGCCAACAAATAATAATAATAATAATACTGGTTTAATCTCTATTTCATAATAACGAATCTTAATATTGCGGGAAAAATATTTTTGTTGCATATCTCTGGCGACGTTTGGCAGGTTATTTCGACCTGTGTCTCCTTACCTGAATAGCTACTTTGTTGTATCCATTTTTCATGGAGCTGTCACCCAGGTAATTGAATTTTTCCTCTCGGTTTACATCAGTGTATTTAGTTTGAAGTTTTGGTGCAGCTTCAGTTTTTTTCCATCTTATCAAAGGAAACCTGAAAACTCACCGACGATTTATACTTTTTTTTAGTTTGGTTTTTAGGTGCTAGAAATTTTAATGTTTTTCATTGCTTCTCGTTTTAGTGTAACTACACTGAGAGGCGTCGTGTGTGGTAAGTGACGGTCTCTTCTCTAGCGATTAAAGATGATTTTACTTCGAATTCTCCTGTTTCTTTACATCATTATATGATATGTCTGAAATGTTATTGTCAGAAAAAGAATGACGCGCATTGTATGAAATAACACATGGATGATTCTCAGCTGTTCTTTGTTAATTTGATAAGATATTGATTTCCGTCCTCAGTTTTCAGAATCCAAGTTCTATTATTTTATCATGAAGAACTTCTTTGATAGGTCGGCCTCGGCAGCGTAGGGGCTAGAGTGTTAGCTCCGCGTGCCGAAGGTCGCCGGTTCGAGTCCGGCCGCGGGCATGGGTGTTTAATGTTGTGTCTGTGAATGTCATGTCCGTCCTGTGGTGTGTCTAATTATCCGGAAAAAATCATCAGGCTGGCTGTGTGGCCTAAGATGCCGAAAGCCATTAAAAAAAAAAAAAAAAAAAAAAACTTCTTTGATAAATCAACGACAGTTTGGGAAATGCGTTACACACATAGGAATACTACGTCTTAATAATAATTCCGTGTGGTCGTAATGACCTGATGAAAGGGTTTCTAATGACTGTGAATTCAGCCCCTGTCTTAGCCGCCTTAACCTAACCCGGCAATCCTACCGGATACAGGGGACCTACAGTTTAACGTGGAATCCGAACCACGGAAGCGTTCTGCTGTACTTCGCATTACACAGAAAGTTGTGCCAAAGGTGAAGTTCGGTAAAGGATCTATAAAAATTCCCGCCGAAACAGGGATTCAAACTTCGGACTTGCCAATCTCCCGTTAGACGCCTTAACCACTGAACCATCAGACCGGTTTTGCGTCTAAATGAAGATCCGATGGTACAGGGTATCGCAACAGATTTGTGATTGGATACGAGATTTATTAACTCGACAATGTCAACACGGGAAAGAAGTGCCAACTACTCTAGAGGTTGGATCGGGCCAATGAGGCCAATGTCGGTAAGCTGTATTCCGGCACACCCGAGATCCGGCCAGCCAATCCAGCAATTTTGTCAGGGGTATTTAACAGCGCATTTGCCAACTTCAATCCATATCTACACTGATGGATCGAAGATACCCT
The DNA here is from genome assembly GCA_031002005.1 of Vandiemenella viatica. Taxonomy (NCBI): domain Eukaryota; kingdom Metazoa; phylum Arthropoda; class Insecta; order Orthoptera; family Morabidae; genus Vandiemenella; species Vandiemenella viatica. The sequence goes on from CM061918.1 coordinate 116,937,260, forward strand.
CAGAGGGAGTAGGGTGCGCCATCTACTGTCCTGAGACGCAGCACGAGCAAAAATTCAGACTACCAAATCATCTTCCAGTTTATGCAGCTGAAGTGGTTGCTATTATTCAAGCACTTTCATTTGCGAGAGAGTTTCCTGGCCGAAATGTCTTAATCTTAACGGACTCTCTCAGCGTACTTCGTACTTTAACAACTCCGGCCATCCTACACCGTTCCAATGTATACCACATTAGTAGAATACAGAAAACCTATGAACTTGCGCAAGCGGGTTCCTCTGTGAACTATATATGGATCCCGGCCCATACTGGTATAATATTTAATGAACATGCAGATAAGTTAGCCAAGGAAGCATGTAATTCGGGCCAAGTTCTCATCCCTCCATTCAACACCAAAGATTATCACGCAGCAATATCCAATCACATACATCAACAATGGGCAATGCTCTGGGAGGAAACAAAAAGACTCAAAGGACGGCAATACGCAAAGATACAGCCACAACCACCTCGTCGACCTTGGTTCACAAATTGGAACACGCAACGCAACTTCATAACATCCATCATACGTATGAGGTTAAGCATGGTGCGTTTCGGGATCATCTATATCGCATCCACGCAGCAGATACACCGCTCTGCCAATGTGACGGGCAATCAACGCAAGATGTCAACCATATGTTCTTCAGGTGCCCCCTATACCGACAGCAGCAGTAATCATTCATCAACTCCCTAGTGAGAGCAGGACAGCCGCTACCAACAAGTATCACCGGACTACTTGCATCTAACAACAGGAAAATATACACCATTATTAGAGACTTTATAAGAAGTACAGAAATATACATTCAATGTAATAATACATGTAATATAGACGTAATGTAAGGTAATGTAATGAAACAAAACGAGTGTTTATGAATATTAAGCTGGCTGTATGGTACATCAAATCCTAAAGCCAATAAACAAAAAACAAAAAAAAAAAAAAAAAAAGTTTGGATCGGGCGTCACTAACTGAAGCGTAAAATTCCAACTCTATTACTGATATTCTTATTATTATTGTTTATCGGATTACGCAAAGCCTTCATTGTCTTCTTGGTTTGCAATTAAGAATTTGTTCAATGTTTCCATTGGGTAGGTCATTAGATGCGGGGAAAAACTGGAGGCAATGAATGGGAATGTATTCGACCATGACATTTTGAACGAGCTGTACAGACATTCGCTTGCGGTGATTTCAATAAACCTTAGAAAACCAAGACCAGAATGACTGGACGGGGATTCGAACCCATGTTACGCTCGTCGGTTAGTATCCAATCGACTGCAAATAATTTACGATGTCAGATTAATATCCGCTAAGATTTCAGAAAAAATGTTGCTAGAGATTATGCGCTTTGTTAGCAACAGTGATTAGAATCTGGAGTCAGTGCGATAGCTGTCGAAATGATATATGGCAGAACTAGAGCACCAACTCAGATAAGTGGGAAACCCAGCCGCCATATTGCCAGGCAGAACAAATGAGAACCGAACTGCGACGTTGTTATGTTTCGGTAGATCTGGTTACAATAATTACTAATCGTGAACAAAGACACTTCTTCCTGTCTTAATGTGTTAAATAAACTCACTTCCTGCTCCAGATAGACTTAGCAGATGAAAAATATTGTGCTATATCCGATCTTCCAGGCCACACTTTAGTTGGAAATTTTTGACTGTGGTGATTTCTCATTGTCTTTATGAGGTATGTTCACTCAGCGTAGTGGGTGAGCGGTGACGCTCTGGCCTCGCGAATCTCCATCCGGGCATTCAGATTTTGGTTTTCCATGGTTTCCCCAAATCACTCCAGGCGAATGCCGGGTCGCTCCCTACAAAAGGCCATGGCCGAATTCCTTCCCGTTCCTTGTACCTAGGACGTAGTAGTGTCTAGTTGGCGCTGATTTACCCATGCACTATTATACGTAGTAGTAGGAGATTATTAGGTTCTTTGGATGATTTAATTACTTCTCGTCCTGTCAACGTTCGCCATATTAGGTCCACCAGAAGGTTATGTTGAAGATTTGTTTATTTGTTCAAAACGAAGTCAGCGATATTCACAAGCATAGATACAATACAGAGATGCACTTCTGAGCCGTTGCAAATAAAATCTCTGTGAACTAACTGGATGAATCTCTCTGTAAAACTGAATACTGAATGAAGTCAACTAACTCTGCTCTTTCCAGCCGATCTGTTTATATAGTCTCTAACGAAATTACGAGAATTCTTCAAAGGCATCCGCCCGATATTTCTCGAACATTAACAATCACTCAAACAATCAAACATATTAAAAACAATCGGAATTAATACAAAATTAATTAACAACATTACAAAATGATCAGAAATGGTAATTAGAGATACTTAAATACAAAATTATTTGCAGAAATCATCTCAAACTGTAGAAAATTGTCTTGTTGACATCATAACTTGCATTAACACATGGAATTACAAACATTTAAGCAATTCTCTTGCACCATTCGGTTCTTAAACATATTAAATGGACTTTAAATAATTTTCTTTCATAAAACAAAGTCTATATACACTGATTTAAAGAAATTACAAAACAAACATACCAGATCATATTCAAGCAAACTTTAGCTCACTACAAATACTTCATACAGTACAATACTATTCAAAATTCAGGTATGAGGTCTGTTACAAGATCTATTTTAATTCACGCAATGAAATGTGAACCAAGTTTCATACACTTCGCACCATCCATTTCCAGGATTACAGCAAACCTAGACTCACCCGCACCCTACCAAGAAAGGAGTGGCTTGAAGTTGACTTACCCGCACACTATTTTTAATCGTCAAAAAAGATTCATGCACACCAAGCTTCACTGATTTCCTTCCGTCCGTTTCAGGTGATTTAGCAGCACAGGTCTAAGAATGGAGTGGTTTGGATGGATCACTGAAAACTGCGACCAGTGAAATTTGCGGCCAACCTAAAATCTGTGAAATCTGCGGCCAGTACCTGTTTCCTTTGTGTCACGGACTACTTGTGACCAGACCGTCCTTATCACTCTAAAGGCCCCTTTAGACGACCCCACCTGGTTTCAGTAAATCGTGGCATGGAAGTTTTTACGTGAACAAATAGAACGGAAGCTAGTCAGCGACATTTTACATTACACGGCCGAAATAGCCAAACTAGTTTCTATTTTAAAAAAAAAATAGACACGAAAATGTATAGAATTAAAAATCACATTACCTTGTTTCGCAAGTTAAGTATTTTTTCTTAGAATTTTTTCGCAATCGTTACTGAAAGTTTAATTTTTTGCTGATCTGCTAGACTGTTCGGAGTCTCCAGTGCAGTACTAACCAGATCGGGCTGGCCGAGGTCGTCTAAAGGTGGCCATACACGATCGCTCCATCCGTCCAAATGGAGGGATGTCACTCCATTATCGCGTCGTGTGTGGGGAAACTGATGTGGATGACGTGGACTGACAGGATTATTTGGATATCCGGTCAGTCCAATATCCATCAGTTGCGTCCATCATGCCATTAAGACGACTGACGGTGTGTAGGGAAAATCACGTTTTTTGTTTTCGACGTTCACTTGGGAGCACATACTTTTTAAATTGCTTGGGCCAACACTTGTTAAATTCTAGGATGATGTCATTGTCTCCCATAAAACCCTACAGTTTGGGGGTGAAATGTGCTGTGAAGTGATTACAGAAAGAGGAAACTTCATTCCCTCCTTTTTACGCAATGCCTGCATGTTAGGTATAGATTTTGCTTGTTTTGGTTTTCAAATCATAAATGCAAAAACAGTTAACCCACAACTGCCGATAGTGGAATATTTTCTGCACTGGTAATGTAAAGGGAGATTTTGCATGAAATTTACTTCGTTTCTATAAGTATAGGGCTTGCTATGACATTTCTTTTCTACGTCTTTTAAGGCAGTGTAAAACTTATGTTTTAACAACAATTATAAACTATAAACATTTGTAGCGATAACAGCTCTTCTAAAACATAGGCAATTCTCTCAGTGCACCGGCGGGACGGCTTTCAACACAACCAGTTTGAGCCTATTCAATAATAAACACCGATTCCAAAGACTCAAACCGCTACAGCATTGTTGAGACCGAATACTGGTCGCAAATTTCACTGGCCGCAAATTTCACTGGGCGCAGTTTTCGCGACACCGGTTTGGATGCTTTGATACGGAATGTCAGTTTTCATTTTAGTCCAGATTACATTTCAACATAATTACATCTTCTAATGCTAATCGTAGGCTTCCGCGGCCAGAGTCAGTTGATTCTAGGCTGTCCGGGTGGTGCCGCGTCATTGTTCTTGTAGCCGAAGTTTCGACCCTCATTCTGGGGGTCTTCTTCGTGGGCAGAACCGCAGTTTGCTTCTCTGGAATTTCTCAAAAACTACTGCAGATACACGTCTGGGACTTGTTTTATTACATTCACCAGATCAATGACAACAAAATAAATGGAAATCGTGCTTTACTGTAACCTGATACTGTTTTGAGATGGTTTCATATTAGCGAGGTTACTAAATTTCAGGCAAAATCTTTTATTAGCTGTAACTCCGTAACTAAACATTTGCGGACCTATGTATGTATGAACGTTTTTCTTTAGTTTCACTTGTAGAATAACATATCTATATAAAATATTTGCATATCTTCGTGAATCACCGTGCATATAAAATTCATTTCTTTCGATTTGTTTCAGGGAGACGATAGCCAGAGACATTGTAGTTGTGCTGTCAGAGATTGTGATCAAAGGAAATCTCTGTTGTTTTCTCATTATTAGTTTCTCGCATTCAATACGGCCATCTATGGCGTTTAAAAACTGAATATCTCGAACTAAAGGAAACAATAATTCAAGTTTTGTTTAGTGTGTAAAATAGTTATTATTTTAAACTGCTTATATTGCTTTCATTAAAGGCTATGACACATGAGACATTGTCTTCGTGAATCACCCTGCATATAAAATTCTTTTCTTTCGATTTGTTTCAGGGAGACGATAGCCAGAGGCATTGTAGTTGTGCTGTCAGAGATTGTGATCAAAGGAAATCTCTGCTGTTTTATCATTATTAGTTTCTCGCATTCAATGCGGCCATCTATGGCGTTTTAAAAACTGAATATCTCGAACTAAAGGAAATAATAATTCAAGTTTTGTTTAGTGTGCAAAATAGTTATTATTTTAAACTGCTTTTATGGCTTTCATTAAAGGTTATGGATAGAGATATTGTAGACGTGTGTTTAGTGCGGAGTATGCGACATCTTTGCTATTTGTCACCTTACGTTCAGAATTTCTTAATTTGAAGCTCCGCCGTTATGCAACGTTGAAACATAAGACATACCAAACAAATTAGTTAAGAATCTAAGCTTTAAAACGGCGAAAACCCTATCGCAATCTGCAGAACAGTTTCGAGTTTTTCTATCACAAATTTATCCGGTTTTCGTTTAATAGATACAGACATATCACACACGATAACGACACCTAACCAATCCCTGTCCAAAAAAGTCCTCACTAATGACGAAATTGGCTTTATTTAAATATATATTACGTCAAATTAGAAACCGCTTTTCTTGAAGAAGAATTTCTTAGGTGGCGGTATAATTTTTGGTAGGTAAGGGAGCGTGCATAAACCAAGTAGCTCCAATTTGGCCTCCTGTTAACCCCCCTCCCCCCCCCACGTAGCCCTACGTGGCTTTTGCGTCTACCCCCCCCCCCCCCTCACGTAGCACGTAGCTTTTTTCCCTTTTGATTCCAGAAGACATTTTGAACCGTTTTCTCTTGTCAAACTATCATAAATTACACGGTTCGAATCCCCGTCCGGGCATCCAGATTTGGGTTTTCCATGGTTTCCCAAATCACTGCAGGTAAATTCCGGGATGCTTCCTTCAAAAAGGCCATGGCCGAATTCCTTCCCATTCCTTGCCCCCCATCCTTTCCCGTCTCTAAAGACCTCGCTGTTAAGAGACTTTTTTTTTTTTTTTTTTGCTGTCGTCAGTCTTTTGACTGGTTTGATGCAATCCTCCATCCTTTCCTATCCTGTGCTAACCTCTTCATTTCTACATACCCCTTACAGCCCACGTCCTCAATTATCTGCTTCATATATTCTAATCTCAGTCTTCCTCTACAGTTCTTACCTTCAAATGTTCCCTCCACTAACAAATTAACCAATCCAGCATGTCTCAAAATATGACCTACCAGCCTGTCTCTTCTTTCCGTAAGCTTCATCCACAAACTTCTTTTCTCACCCATCATTTCCAAAACTCGTTCATTTCTTACTTTGTCTGTCCACTTAATTTTCAGCATTCTTCTGTAGCACCACATTTCAAATGCTTCAATTTTCTTTCTTTCTGGTATTCCTAACGTCCATGTTTCGCTACCATAAAGAGCTGTGCTCCACACAAAGAGTTTCAAAAAGTTCTTTCTAATTCCTAGAACAATATTTGAAACTAAAAGGTTTCTCTTTTTCATGAAGGCTCTTGACATCATTCCTACTTCGGCCATCGGTTGTAATTTTGCTTCCCAAGTAACAGAATTCGCTTACTTCTATTGCATCCGATCCTATTTTTATATTTAATCTACTAGTATTGGTATCATTTCTGCTACATTTCATCACTTTTGTCTTGCTTTGATTTATATTCAGTCCAAAATCTTCCTTCAGTATTTTGTTCATGCCATTCAGTAACTTCTCAATATCCTCAGCGCACTCTGCTAACAAGACAATGTCATCAGCAAATCGTAGCATACTGATTTTTTCTCCCTGAAAACTTATGCCATGTGGAAATTTTTCTTTGACTTTCTTCATTGCTTCTTCTACATACAAGTTGAATATTAACGGGGATATACTACAACCTTGTCTCACACCCTTTTTAACTGATGCATGTCTCTCGAAGAGACGTTAAGCAGCTAAAAAAAAAAAAAAAAAAATACATACGGACATAATTAACTGAGGGAAATAAATATTCACATGCTCTTATGAGTTCTGTTCCTCATTTTAACTGTGAAAAATGTTGTGAAAGGAAAGCTACGTGGCCTGGCTCGGAAACCCCCCCCCCCCCCTCTTGGACCTAGCCACGTAGTTTGTGCACGCTCCCTAATCTGCAGAGTCATAGAAGAAAAAAGATAGGTGAGGGACGTTTGTGCAAGAAGTACTGGAGGGTTTTGCGTTGCAGATTGTGGCAACACTGCAGGGGCCCTCCTTACAAATGGAGAGACCGGCGTTTCTGGGAACTCAGCTGCGTTTTATCAGTTTGTGGTTGACCAGCGCGCTCTCAACAGATTCTGCGACACCGCTTGACTTCCTTGTCGCCATTCTGCGGTAAGCATTAGTCTAGCGCATAATAGTTCTCGACCGGGAGCGCTCGGCTTAGTTCGCAGCTCCTTAGCGAACTAGGTCGCTCTTTTAGTTCGTTAGCTCCGATCTCGAATTCCAGAATGACAGATCGTTCGCTGCTTTGCTACCGCTAATGCACGCGCTCTATTATTTGTTACGATAGGCTTTTTTAATCATGATCAGTGTTGTCAATACCTGTGTTATTAAGGACAATGGGCTACGAATAATTTTTATATTAATTGGTCGGTTGTGGTTGTACAAATATTGTGATAAAATATTTTCTTCTAAAACGACGTTTTTGTAACACTATAGTTTTTAGGCTCTTAGCATGTTTTTCCTTTAAAACAGACGATTTTTTAACAACCTGGCTAATGTTTCTCCTTTATTATTGGAAGGATATGCTGAAATATGTATCATCATAATTATTAAAACATATCCTCTCCTACCTATGTGAAGAGCTCAAAACTTTATGGTAGCGAAGCATGGACTTTAGGAATACGAGAAAGAAAGAAAATTGAAGCATTTGAAGACGAATGCAGAAAATTAAGTGGACAGACAAAGTATGAATCGAACGAGTTTTGGAAATGATGGAAAGAAGTTTGTGGAAGAAGCTTACAGAAAGAAGAGATAGGCTGGCAGGTCATATTTTGAGACATACAGGATTGGTTAAGTTGTTAACAGTAGAAGGAAAGAGCTGCAGAGGAAGACAGAGATTAGACTACATGAAGCAGATAATTGAGGACGTGGGTTGTAATGGATATGTAGGGATGAAGAGGTTAGCACAGGATAGGAAGGGATGGAGGATTGCATCAAACCAGTCAAAAGATTGAAGAGAGCTAAAAAAAAAAAAAAAAAAAAAAAAAAAAAAAAAAAAAAAAAAAATCTCATCTGCTGACCTGCCCCTAATGACCTAGACGTCGACAAGATGTTACGCCAGAATTTTTTTAAAAATCTCCTGAAGAACGTGTATTGCTGTCGACTCAACGGGTGCTGGTTGTCACGTGACCTGCGCGGTCTGTCGTATTTCACGTTTTACCGTGTACAACAAAAATCACTTGATAGCTATAGTCTTGCGCATAATAGTTTGCGACTGGGAGCGTTCAGTTTAGTTCGCAGCTGCTTAGCGAACTAGGTCGCTCTTTTAGTTGGTTAGCTCCCATCTCGAATTCCAGAAAGACAGATCGTTCGCTCGCTTTGCTACCTCTACTGCACGCGCTCTAATTTGTTTGTTATGGTAGTTGTGGTTATCGGTGGTTGTGGTTATCGGTGGTTGTGATTATCGGTGGTTGTCTTTCAATTGTTAATGGGATCAAAGCATGTTTCATTTTTATATTCCTGGTTAAATTTCTGATTAAGCCTCCTGCAATTTTGAACAGTTTTTTTGTTGTTGTTTTTTGTGTTTTTTGTTTGTTTCTTCAGTGAATTGTGTCCAGATGGAACTATGCTTCCTTTTCGACTACATCGTAATAACCTAAAACAAAACATATTACCCCTATAATCAAACTGATATACATCACACTACTTCACATCATCGCATTGTAGAAGTCACATAATATTTTAATAGTAATTTTATATTACAAATATAAGGAACTTACCTGTTAGCAGTATACTATTATTATAAACCATGTAAACCAACATTCGCAGCGCCAAAACTTGAGAGTCTTGCCACTAACCATAGATAATACACTGTGCGGTGAGTGGTGATGTGACTAGTTAGGGCCAGAGACTATCGCTATTACAAGTCGGTCTTCGGAGGAGGATCGAACCAGCTAACGAGCTGAGGAGCGAGGGATCTGGGAACTAGTTCGCGTAGTTCGTATCTGGGAAAGCTCTTCCGAACTAGTTCGTTCGCGAACTACACGAGACTAGTAAGAAGGTTCTGCAAGCTCATGCCTGGTATTCAACCAGTCAACAGCCGCCACCAATATACAAGGCGCCAAAGATATGCCCTCACGTACCGAGAGCCTACTCATGGAGGAAAGAAATATATGGAGACGAAAACCCGCTTATTCTGTGACGCCGCTTCTAAACTCTCGGCTGATACTGCGCATGCGCGGTGGCGGCGGCGGCCATATTACGTTTCCATACAAGTGCTATTTGGAGACAGTATATCCCGAAAACTAAGCAAGATATCGAAAAATTTTATTCTTTATTTTCGATTTTTCTCGTCGTGTTAGATAAGAATCAATAATCAAATTTGACTTTTTGCGAAAAAAATTTCTGCATTTCAACTCACTTTTGAGACAGTAGTATATCTCGAGAACTAGGCAAGATATCAAAAAATTTTGTTCTTCATTTTTTATTTGTCTCATCGAGTTAAATAATAATCCATCATCAGATTGGGGTGTCACGTTTTATCCTAGAGTCCCCTTGAGGTTTTGCTGATATTCCCCGTGTCTATATGGATAGGTAATATGGCGGCCACGCCTCCCCACTCCTCTCCCCCCGGCGTCACTTCAATGCGTGGTGAAGGTCCCTTGCGTCGTATCCATATATCACTTTCCTCCATGAGCCTACATAGCCTCCAAGTGTGTTCAACCAGATAAATTCTGATATACCCAACGTTTCGATAGCTCCATTCGCTGTCTTCCTCGGGCGAAACAGTATTTCAAAGAGAATGACACCAACCTTGGATGCCTCGCGATATGGCTACAACCGACCATCTGTACGTGTATTCTCTTTGAAATACAAACTTCTCGTGATGAAGATGGCGATTGAGCTGTGTAAACGTTTTGTGTAGCATAATTTGAACTCTCGTCGAAGCTATGTACAAGCAATACCCCGGGAAAGACTCAATTCTCACAATGAGGGTCGCCGGGTGTGGGCACGGAAGGTTTTAAATATTTGCGTGTGCTACTGTCGTTACTATGAGTGATACAGTGATAAGTACGATTGTTAAAAAAATGTGTATAGGTTGATTAATATTTACTTTACTTTAATTTTTTTTTATTTTTTTTTTTATTTTATTTTTTAAACCGTTGTTGTCAGGGGACACTCCGCAGAGGTAATGGTTATTGAAAGAATTTATAATTAAAGAAAACCAACAAATAAATATGGAGTAAAATAAATAAAACATAGAGTTTCGTTGATCGTGGTTCGGATTCCACGTTAAATTGTAGGTCCCCTGTATCCGGCAGGATTGCCGGGTTAGGTTAAGGTGGCTACGACAGGGCCGAATGCACAGCCTATAGAAACCCTGTCACCAGGTCATTCCGACCACACGAAATTATTATTATAACATACCCGTTGCAACCTACCTCCTCAGTTACCTTCTTTTCTAATGTTTCCCTTCTTCCACAATTCTTTTCGACACAATTTTTCTTGTTTCTATTATTGCTGGAGTCTAAATTTCACATTTCCTGGTGCTAATTTGGAGTTAGAGCCGTGGGAGTTTAATCCTTTTTATGTAGCTCACATGGTATCTTGGATTACAACCAAAAATGGCGAACGATAGCTTTCTCTCTGTCGACCGAGCGTGGTGGGTGAACGGTTAATGTTCTGGCCTCGTATTTGGGAGGACGCGGATTCGAATCCATGCCCACCCAGGTTTGGGTTATCCACGGTTTCCCCAAATCACTCCAGGCGAATGTCGGGATGCTTCCTTCAAAAAGCCATGGCGGAATTCCTTCCCATTCCTTGTCCCCAGTCCTTTCCCACCTCTTAATGACATCCACGTCGACGAGGCGTAAAACCATAAACAAAAAAACCTCATTACCGTTTTTTTTCCTACTGCTTTACGCCTCGTCGACGGCTAAGGTCATTAGAAGCGGGATGTGACTGGGGACAAAGAATGGGAAGGAATTCGGCCATGGCCTTTTTGAAGGAAGCATCCCGACATTCGCCTGGAGTGATTTGGGGAAACCGTGGATAACCCAAATCTGGATGCCCGGATGGGGATTCGAACCTGCGTCCCCCCGAATGCGAGGCCAGAACGTTAACCGTTCACCCAGCACGCTCGTTCATTACCGATTAAAATAAGTATCGTAAATGTTAAAAACATCTTCTACGGCTGGGACACAAACCTCTTAAACTCGCAACGATTGTCAAAGACAGGTAATTTAAGATCTATAATTTAGTAGCTCGAATTTTGTGACAAGTATCGCGTTAAATACTGTGGAATGCTGTCATAAATTTTCCCGATATTCCGCGATTTCTTTCGCTACGCAAAGCTTAACTCTCCAAGCACTTCAAACCTTATCAAGATGTTTGCGAAGGACGTTTTTGGCGCTAATATCATTTCTTGTATAAAATGATGGCCTCAAAGAAGTCTTCTTCCTTGCAACAGGTGTTTCATTACCAAATAAGTCGTACTAATTCAGAAATACTGAGGTACAATAGCCAGTTTCTTCCCCTTGAGTTCCTGTACTATTGACTACAGCAGGGTGTAACATAAATAGTGATACAAACTTTAGGCCTGGGGGAGAACATTAAAATTATTGAGAATTGTATAAGAACTATTTTTTTACTTATTGCTTTACGCCTAGTCGCGTCGAGGTCATTAGAGGCGAGATGGGACTGGGAGACAAGGAACGGGAAGGAATTCGGTCATGGCCTTGTTACTGTCTTCGGTGGTTTAATGACTTCTCGTCCTGACAACGTTCGCCATATTACTGTCCTCGGTGGTTTAATCAATATACTGATTAATTAAAAAGTCCACCAAAAGGTTATGTTGAAGATTTGTTTATTTGCTCAAAAAGAAGTCAGCGATATTCACATGCATAGATACAATAAAGAGATGCACTTCTGAGTAGTCGCAAAGATAATCTTTATAAAACTGCTGTGAACTCAACTTGAAAACTAACTATAAACTTCTCTGTAAAACTAACTATAAACTCTCTGTAAAACTGAATACTAACTAACTGGATACTGACTCTGTCCAGCCGATCTGTTTATAAGTCTCTATCGAAATTTCTGGAATTCTTCAAAGGCATCCGCCCGATATTTCTCGAACATTAACAATTACTCAAACAATTAAACATATTAAAAACAATCGCAATTAACACAAAATCACTTAACATCATTTCAAAATGATCAAAAATAGTAAGTAGAGATACTTAAATATAAAATTATCTACAGAAATCATTTTAAACTGTACAAACATGTCCTGTAGACATCATAACTTGCATTAATACATGGAATTACAAACATTTAAGAAATTCTCTTGCACAATTCTGTTATTAAACTTATTAAATGGACTTTAAATAATTTTCTTTCATAAAACAAAAGTCTATATACACTGATTTACAAGAAATTACAAAACAAACATACCAGATCATATTCAAGCAAACTTTAGCTCACTACAAATACTTCATACAGTACAATACTATTCAAAATTCAGGTATGAGGGCTGTTACAGCCCTTTTTGAAGGAAGCATCCCAGCATTCTCCTGGAGTGATTTGGTCAAACCATGGACGGGGATTCGAACCGGCGTTCTCCCGAATGCGAGGCCAGAACGTTAACCGTTCACCCACCACGCTGTGTATAAGAACTCATAACGTCATTGGAAAATGGTAGCATAGGTACAAGAAATGGAAGAACCCGAGGCACAAATTAAGGAAAAACATTTTATTCCATTTCATTAGTTGATCGAAGTTACAACCATTACCATCGAAGCATGCGTAAAATTGCGAGCACCGAGCGTGGTGGGTGAACGGTTAACGTTCTGGCCTCGCATTCGGGAGGACGCGGGTTCGAATCCCCGTCCGGGCATCCAGATTTGGGTTTTCTATGGTTTCCCCAAATCACTCCAGGCGAATGCCGGGATACTTCCATCAAAAAGACCATGGCCGAATTCCTTCCCGTTCCTTGTCCCCAGTCCCATTTCGCCTCTAATGACCTCAACGTCGACGAGGCGTAAAGCAATAACTAAAAAAAATGCCGAGCCATGTATTGGCGGACACGATTTAAAACAGAGGAGACTCCAGTTTAGTATGCTGTCTGTATCCCCACTCTGCTGCCCTCACTACTAGGGGAAATTTGCCACAGGCCTACATTGACACAGATGTCAGCTCGGAGAGGTAGGAAGGGGGGGGTTGAGGTGAGAAGTGGAGCCTGGGAAAAATACCTTGAGCCGTCAGTTCGGAGAGTATAGGGTACAGCAACAATATATATAATCCGGAGCTGTTTCAATGGCTGTAAAGGGTGAATTCCATACTTAAAGAAAAAAATATTGATGAATCGATTGGGTTTTTAATCCGGTAGCAGCACCAAATGCGAACGCTTGTTAAATAACACCAGTGAGGCTCCCATACTTAACGTGCCCTGCGTAAGTACGAATTACCGCCAACAGTGTTGCATCTAGTGTTGCAAATTGAAAATAAAGTTGATAAATTATGGTTTTATTTACGGAACTTACATTGTACATGTGTGTTTTAAATCTTACTAAATCATATAATGTCTTGCATAAGGATTCATAAATGTATCTATTTAGGTAACATAATTTTATTGATCCTCTATGTCAGTACCACATTCACTAGTATCAGCATTACCAACACTAGTTCGGTCTTTCGGAATTTTCTGTTTCTTCTTCTGTCTCCTCTAGATCCATAACTTCAGAGATAGTTACATTTTCTTTTACTGGTTGTTCTTGTATTGTACGCAAAAGATTTTGAGATTGCAATATTAAATTGTGAGCAACGTACACACTGCGAATAAAGACAGTCGATAGTTCTGTATTACGCTCTTTAAAGTTTGAATTTAAATCTGTTATAATACAAAATAGGAGCTTTGTTTCTTTTTCTATCGTTGGTTTATGCCAACGGTTGCAACGAAACGATTCATAATTACTGACAATTTAATGACTCAGTATCACTATACCCTGAGAGTTTAAGTATACGAATATAAGGAAAGCACAATAATTAATGAAAGGAGGCAAAAAACCGTAAATAAATTTAAAATTCCTATTTTTTTAAAAAAAGATCCGTAGGTCTACTGATAAATTCGCAAGGTTACCAGCACTGTTCAAATAGGTAGTATCAATCCAAACAACGGTGAACGGGGATTCCTTCTCGCGCAACCTAGCCTCTTTGGGAAGTCCCCGATCGTAAAAGAAAACTTCAGTCAATGTTGCCAATATTTTCATAATTTCCTTTTCTACTGAACCAGAAAAATATAGTAGATTTAAAAATTAGTATAAACTCTAAAACAGTCATATTAAACGATAAATGTCTTACAAATTTGAGATTTAGTAGTTATGAAAGAAAACGTGTCCCAGAAAAAAAAAACATGTGTTTTTTCATGTTTTTTTTTTCAAGTCAAAAAAACGTTTTTTTACAACACTAGTTGCATCCCTCGCCAATATATCCACTGAAGGGAGCCTTCTGACATAATCACGCCTCTAATGGATGATTTTTAGCTGTGCCTGCACCTCTCCTATCTTCCCGTGCTACTGTCTGTTCATTCGCAACAGACAGAGCAAGTTCACCACCATCTGCTGCACTTACCCCTACACGCGCATGAGAGAGAGAGAGAGCCTGATGACATGTTCACGCATGCGCAGAGATGTTCATGTGATGAGGAGCACAGCAAGAGGTCTGTGACCTTGAGCCGCCGATTGGTAGTGAACGGACTATAGTAAGTACCACTGCCTCCTACTAAACGCAAGACCAGCCGGTGATGTAGCTACCTGTACGACGACGCGAGTCGTGAAATGCAGAAGTTACATTAGGAGAAGATGTGGTTTATACCTATAACCTGCCCTGCTATTATGCAGAGGGGTTCGCGTATACCAAGTCAGCGGTCAGCTGGAAGCGACAAGTAACAGGAGAGGGAGATGAGGCGAGGCGCGGGGGAAAAGGGGCATCCACAAATTACGTGAGGTGTTTTTCCGGATCTCTGGACCCCCTCCCCCCCTGGTGAGATTTCGTGAAATCTGGCCGGACCCCCCCCCCCCCCCCCTTCTGGTGAGATCTGGTCCGTCAGAACCTCCCCTAGAAATCGCCCTACAAACTTTTGGAGACTTTTTTTTTAGGTCACACCCTCACTTTTCCACGAAATACCCTCCTAACATCGACTTTGGCGCAAATTGTAGACCGTTTTTTTTTTCTTTTAGCTCTACTGTTCACAAATTTTTCACAAAACCTCACGTGAGATTTCCGTAGACCCCCCTCCCCCTTGGTGAGATCTGGTGAGATTTCGCCGGACACCCCCCTCCCCTATTTCACCTCACGTAATTAATGGATGTACCCAAAGGTAACATAACCTTAGACTACCAAATCGTAGTGAACCAAATATATGGGAGCGTCCATAAACTACGTGGGTTGGTTCAAGGGCGGGGAGGGGTTGGATAGAAAGCTACGCTGGGCTGCGTGAGAAAAAGGGGCGGGGGGTGGGGGTTCCGAGACAAGGCACGTAGCTTTTCATGCATATTATTTGTTATAGTTAAAATATTGTATATATACTTCGAGGGAAAGCGTAAGTGCGATGTTGAAGGAGCTAGGTTGGGAAGATCTTGAACACCAAGGGCGTAGCTCTCGACAGAAACTAATTGAAAAATTCACGACTGATTTATTTCGGAATTACTGCGAACAAATATTGCTACCAGCAACATTCATATCTAGGAATGAACGTGAAAATAAGATAAGAGAAATCAGGGCCATAACCAATTCATTTCTGTAATCGTTTTTTCCACGAGCGATCAGGGAATACAATACAAAGGGTTTACCGGGCGACTAAACTTAAAATCCGACAGGAGTAGCTTTCGATAAAGTTCTCCGACCATCCTGATCTGGGATTTCCATGGTTTTCCCAGAATGCTGGGATGGTTTGGCCGGTCTAGTGCCTAAAATTTCAGGCAGATCGGCCTGGTTTTATGATGGATGGGTGGCCTGTTTACAGCCACCCACCCATATGCATTATTTTTATATTGTTCTAATTCCTGTCTCGCTGGCCATTATGCAGCCACTGAGACATGTAGTGTTTTTAATTCGTTTGTGAATCTGTTTGGCCCTTTTACAGCTATCCAGATGTTGTACGGTTTTAAGTCCTGGTGGCCCCTTTACAGCCACGTCTTTTTTGTGATTTATTTTATTTGCTATCTGTGTGGCCGACCCATTTACAGTCAACCATGCAGACAGTATTTTAGTATACTTTTTAGCCACACTTATAGCTGGTAATCGTTAGAGCGCTAATGACCTCGATGTCGACGCTGCCTAAAGCAACAACAACAACAACAACAACAACAACGACGACGACAATGACGACAACGACGACAACAACGACAACGACAACGACAACGACAACGACGACAACGACAACAACAACGACAACAACGACAACGACAACGACGACAATGACAACGACAACAACAACAACAACAACAACAACAGCTGGGATGGTTCCTCACAATAGCACATGGGCGCCTCCTGCCACATCCCGTATATTCCTTCCATACTATTACCCTTTCGGATAGGTGCAGTGCACCCTCCGCCACACACTTTTAGTGAATCGCGGAGTATTAATAACAATAATAACCCACAAGCGCATGTGAATATTTATTTCTGTAATTTAATTATCTCCGTATGTTATTTACGATAGCCTGACAAGAGAAAACAGTACATAATGTCTTCTGGAATTAATAGGTAAAAAATACACGTGCCAGGCGGGAGGTGGGGGGGGGGGGGGGGGGGAGGGTGTAAGGTGACAAGGTCCCTTAAAATTATTTTTGTGAATAATTTTTGTTAAATTATTAATTAGTTATTAGTCTTGCTTGTGTTGGGTAGACAAATGTGTTAAATTGGTATGAAAGAAAGAAAAAGATAAGTGTATAGTAAAGTGCCAGAATATCTATGGACAATGGTCATCTATGATAATGTATATCTTTGGACAGCGGAAAAGAGAGAAGGGAATATGGCGAGTTTTGGACGAGAATATAATATCTAGCTGGCACGTAGTTGAATAAAAAAACGGAATGTAAAGAAGTGTATTTTGTACCAAATTATTATGAATAAAAAAAGTGCTTTCGAGTGTTTCCTAAAAGAATCCGTTGTCGATATATATATATATATTATTTTTTTGTTTCTGAACTGTGAGTTGAAATAATCTGCCGGCTTCTGCAGCTAATATTACGGCTTGAAGACGGGCAGATTAAACATATCAAGAGGAGCTAAGGTAAATTACCTAAATTAAGGAAGAGGGGATCTTGCAAGGGGTGTGTGTTGTAGAGGCGAAAGCCACGTCAGGCTACATTGGGAGGAGGGGGAGGCCACGTAGTTTATGGACGATCCCCAATTTTTTGTATCACTCTATCTCCCGATGAGGCGTTCTAAGTTCCTTTACCACGACAATCAGGAAGGCACACGTTAGGTTAGGACCAGACGGGACAACGTGTCTACATCTCGATGGAAGAGACTCCGCGTCCACCGAGTAAAGATGCGAGAGCGCCGGCAAAGGAGACCTCCGCTGGCCAGGGCAATCACTGTGCAAACAGACACTTGTCACAAGACCCTCGGTGGCTGATAAGACGGGCTGTCTATAAAGAGCTCTCAGATCACGCCGGACGCGTGGAGTAGTCATCAGCTGTCCGTCGGCACCTGCGGTCGCTTCGACGTACGTACTACCTGCAAAGTGTACTGTGGTGGCGGAACAAAAACGAGTGCTTGTTTACAGTGCTGCTCCGTGTTCATAACAGTCTGTTGTGACAACACGTGTTTATATATATGATGACTGAAAATCGTCAATACCCAGTGACCAAGGCTGGGTCACAGCGTTTTTCGGAAATTTTGCTTTCCTTTCCAGTGATGGAAGTGCCTGCACGTTTTGTGTGGATGTATGTATGTTCAGTGTAATGTGTTGTTCGAATTGTGAATGAATTTTTCTAGTCTGTAGAACAAAGTAGGTTGTGTGCATTTTTCCGAGACTGAGGTACTAAAGGCATGTTTCAACAAAAACAGACTAATCATTAGTGGTAACTTCTACATCTACATCTACGTCCATACTCTGCAAATCACAAACATTGTGGGTGGCAGATGGTGCTAAGCACCAAATCCTAAAACCGTGCATTCCAATCCCGAATAGCACGAGGAAATAAGGAATACATAAAAGCATCAGTACGGCATCTTATTTCCCTAATCTTATTCCTCCGGTCATTGCGACCTAAATAGGTTGGCGGAAGAAGTATTTCATTGTACTCGTAATTTAAGGATTTTCGCATATTCTCCAATAAATTCGAACGCAAGCTACGTCGTCTGTCTTCCAAACTATCCCAGCCCAATCTATGTATCAATTCTGTGACGCTTTCATAAGGGCTGTAGCAACCAGTCACGAATCGAGCGGCTCTCCTCTGCACCTTCTCCACTGAGTCAATCAGGCCCTTGCGATACGGATCCCAAACTGCACAACAGTAATCCAGATGCGGACGCACTATTGTTTTATACCCTATCTCCTTTGTATGAGCATTTCAGTTCCTCAAAATACGACCTATCAATCGCTATTTAGAATTAGGCTTGCCTACAACGGAAGTTATGTGCATGTCCCATTTCATGTTGCTTTGTACTATCACCTCCAGATACTTCAGAGAATATACCGTGTCAACAGCTGAATTGTTATTTTGTACTCGTGAGCAATCTGATTTTTTTTGTTACTTATTCTCATTGCCATGCACTTTTTGCAATTAAGTGTAAGCTGCCATTTACGGCACCAATCGGAAATAGCATCAAAATCGCGCTGAACTTCTAAGCAATCGTCGGAGCACCTTATTTCACTATAGATAACTGCATCATCGGCAAACAATATCATCCTGCAATTAACGTTGTCACCGAGATCGTTTCTAAATATTAAGAAAAGAAGTGGTCCTATTGCACTTCCTTGAGGAACCCCCGAAGTAACATCTAGCTTAGAAGAGGCTTCCCTGTCAACGACATACTGAGGGTTTGAGATCGTCACCATTTTAACAGTTTTACAGTAGTAAGATAAAATGCAATCCCTAAATGATATGATAAAAAATGTCTGAATTGGCAATCATAGGGAGATAGGTTAAGAGAGTGCTGGGAGTGTATAGGGCATATACTGACATTGGAGACGGTTTCTACGTTGATATTCACAGAGGAGGTAGAGGCAGCTTGCAGAAGAGATCACTTTGACCATCAGCTAGCACTACATTTCAGGTATAAATTTTCACTTGCAGGTAGGGGGTTCCAGGCACAGGAATAAATTACGATAGGATTTTCTGAACAATTTACATTACAGAAATTATATATATATATATATATTTTTTTTACCCTTCCCTTCCCTCCCCCTTCCTTGCTCTCGTCCGTTTCACAAGTAGCCATAATCGTGCTGTTTCCACGTCCACCCCTTTTATTACTTCACTTATTTTGCAATTTAACACTTAGAACTTGATCAAAACTGCACTTGTAACAACAATTTTTTTTAAAAATCCTTTAGAATTATGTAACATTTTGTGCTTCCTTACGTATTGCAATTTTTTCTTTTACAATACATCATGGCGAAGCAAATAATATAGGAACGTAATCTTCCAAAACCAATTACTTTTAGGTTAGCTTGATTACGGTTTTCTAAACACGTTTTCAGTACAACAAATATGGGCACAGATTTTTTTTTTCTTTTTTGGTGATAGGTTTGACGACATCAAGCTTTCCTCCCCTCCCCCCCTCTCTCTCTCTCTTCTCCTGCAATATCACAATTTGTGTACACACTCCCTTTCCCTAAATATGTGACGTCAGTTATGGATGGTCCTAGAAATATGTTTTACAAAAAAGTTATGGACGTGCACAGGTCACAAGACAAACCTCAATTATTGTTATTGGTAGTAATGCTAGTCTTGGTACAGATGTTACTACGTACCTGTTACCTTTGTCTGCAGATTCCTGCTTCCACTTGTTTACGGTTGAGATATATAAATCATATCGTGACAGATACGAATATTTTCTAAGGGATTATCTCTCGTCGACGGCGTGGTCATTACAGCCAGGAGAGAATTGACGAGAAGTAAAAGAAAGGAATTTGGCCATGAGCTTCCAAAGAAACCATCTCGGTATTCGCCTGGAGTGATTTGGGGAAACCCTCCAAAAGTCATATTTGGATGGCGCGACGGGGATTTGAAACCCGCGTCCTCCCAAATGTCAGGTCCAAGCGTTGGTCGTCACTCACTACGCTCAATAAGCATGTGTGGAAATTGTCGCTACCACGTAAGCTCTAACACAGTTAATATTTATTTGTTTATTTTCCCATATACAGCATAGTCCAGCAACTATAGAATCTAATACGGACCATTATTTTCCATTATTTTATGTGCATATATATTTGTATCTTATGCATTTAACGTATTCCCTTTATAACAAATGAATGCAAGATAATTTGATTCAAGAGCCAATGTCTCTACTACTTCTGCTGTTGTTATACAGAGTGGGTACCACCACCACAACTACGAGTACATGCACTACCACAGCCATTGTTCCTAACATTACTAGTAACATTTCCATTACTGCTAATACCACTATTACTACTAACATTGCTGTTACCACAAATGTCACTATTACTACTGATACTACTATTACCACCACCAAACGTCACAACCGCACTGCGATTCCACTAACGTTGATGTTTTTCTTGTTGTAAATTGCGCTCCAAAAGTAGGGTCCCCCGGATCCGGCAGCAATTAATAGATAACAATTCCACAATTTAATAGCTAAGCAACTGCTACCAAATTAATTGCCACAATACATTCATTAAGTTTGCTTCTCGTAACGTTCCATAATTTAAAAAAATATTGATAAATTTTGCGGCTGAAAAATCATGGATCTTCTTTTCAGTAACATATTGCTAATGGAAGAAACTTAAAAATAACTTTAAAAAAATTAAATTACTCATGGTCTTTGCTGTAACCAGGAATGCCAATTGTCATTCCGGCCAAGGCTAAATTTCAATTTAATTAAAACTTTCACGAATGTTGTTGCTTGACCAAAGTTTATTTGCATTTTAGGTATTTTTTTTTTTTTTTTTTTTTTTTTTGCTAAGGCTTTGCGCCAAGCCGACAGCGAGGTCATTAGAGGCGGGATGGGACTGGGTCAAGGAACGGGAAGGAATTCGACCATGACCTTTTGAAGGAAGCATCCCGGCATTCGCCTGGAGTGATTTGGGGAAACCATGGAAAACTCAAATCTGGATGCCCGGACGGGGATTCGAACCCGCGTCCTCCCGAATGCGAGGCCAGAACGGTATTTTACTGACCACTTGTGGTCTTTATTCATGTTCGCTGTACGTTAGTTATTTGGTTGTTTAAAGTGGACATCAGACCAAATATGTTACCGCATCGAGTATTCTGGCAATTGATATCTTCGGAATTGCTCAACTGTTTGATTGCCTTGAATCTGCAGTAAATTCTCTGGCCATTACTATGACCAAAGACTACATTATGAATGACCCGCCTCAATAAAAAAACAACGTGATGCTTTCAAAGCAAACAGTAACTTTTGAAAGGAGTGAACTTTAAGGTTCAAATACAAGTCACTTTTGTATTTCAGCAAGTTGGAAACAATTATACGATAGCAGCTCGATCGTACCTGTCCGTGTTTAACATGTATATTAATACTTCTGTGTTCTTCGAGCTCAAATGATTTTATTCGCCTTGAGGGTGAAACACAGATCGAGTTCGTATTTGGTGAGATCAGGTCAACCTGTCACAACCTTGGACCCTAAAATCTATAACTATTCTAGACCCGTCACGATACGCAAAAAAGTCACGTGTTTACACTGGTAGTAATACCCTGTCCGTCAAGTCCTGGGGGTTAGACGTGGTTTCATGACCAGGAGTCGAACCCAGTCAATCGCCGGTCACGGTCACGTTGCAGCACCTACTGAAGCAGGGGGGCGGCCTTACTTTGTGATGTCGGGATATTATGCTACGCAATACGTTGCTAGTAGTTCTGTCTTTCGAGATTTTATTAAATCGGAGATTGAGGAATATTGCAAATGGTTTTGTAATTTGGCAATTCCTCTTTGCTAGCGCCCATATTACGGAGTGGTACTCGACACGAGATGCAACTGAATTCGATAAGAGGCGGCATCCATTATTGCGAAGCAGATGGATGCGAAAACCGAATTCAGTAATTAGCTTCAGGTATACAGTAGAGAGCGATCGATTACGGTTCGAAATAATAAGAAATATCGTTATCTAAAGGTCTATTCCCACGGCGCGTGGTGAGCAGTACGCGCCTTTCATCTTCTACCGCCTGGCGGTGGGTCGAGGCGCGCCGTCCCTGCTAGCTTATGCGGCAAAGATGAAAGGCGTTCCCTAACAAGTGCAGTGGGAACGGAGCTTAATACGTTCATAACAAAATTTGACGCCAGTGAAGCAGTTTATTAACATCTCTGTGATATGTGCTGCCGCTATCTGGCGGCTTGGCTCTGAACTGTCTCAAATGCGCGACTTTCACAGTTATTACTTTTGTCCCTTAAGGGTCAAATTCCAAAAAATTCCTCTATTACCTTAATGTTACTGAGGCATATATTTTTTTAAGGCTGCCATTTTTTTTGTATAGAGCTTTACGCCTCGTCGATATCGATCAAAGTGGTTGGGTGCGGGGAAAAAGCTGTTTGGTAAGGTGTCGGAAAAAATGCGGCCATGACCCTTTGTAGGAACCGTCCCATGATTCGCTTGTGGCGATTTCGAGAAATGTAGTGATGATTGGCTGAACGGGGATTTGAACCCGCGTCCACCCGAATAACAGGCCCGAGTGTTACCAAACCCCCAGTAGGTTCATTCACGGTGTCTGGAGTTCATCCGAGAATTGGCCAACGTGCGGAGTAACTATGCGTCAAGCCACTTGCTATGACGGTATGCGACACGATTTAGCTATCCACTTCTTCTCGACAATGTCTTTGTACAGCTTTCTCTACTCCTGGACTTGGCTTTTCGGATTATCTATGACAATCAGAGCTGGTTACCACTGACATGATAATCTCTCCAAGGAGCGGTAACAACCTTCGTATGCTTCAGAGTTACCATCGTAACGTTGCGTAATACGGTACGATTGCTCTAGGGTTGGGAGAAACTGGAGGTTGCGCAATTTTCGTCAGGGATAAACAAAGTTGATTGCGGCGAGCTTCCTAGAAATCCCAAATTTTGTTATTCCTAAAGTTACGTTAAGGTATAAAGAAGCCATCACTGACATTAAGACAGAACGCGTTGGAAACTCGAACATAACAAGTCTGGTGCAAAATCATTCATCAGTAGCAGGGTGTATACGTAGCTGAGCTATGGCTTCCATTTCTTACTTTTTTCAATGAAGCAAAGATAAAAATGATAGTATGTTGTGAACAGAGGATACATACGAGTTACGTAATTGGGTGGTTTAAATGGAATGGATTCAAGAAAGAGAAAGCTTATTAGGTACGCTGAAAGAAAATAGGTTTTGCATCATTATAGAGTTGAGAGGGAATAGTTCGTGGAAGGTATAAAATGATAAAATGTATATACCAGGACACATCATCAATATATATATATATAAACGTGGTTTGTCCGTTTTTTTACTGGCATCAGTCTCTCTATTGGTTTGATACAATCCTCCATCCCTTCATATATTATGTTAACCTTTAATCTCAACATACCTCTCAATTATCTGTTTCATGTATTCTAATCTCTGTCTTCCTCTACAGTTCCAGCCTTCAACCATTCCCTCCACTAACAAATTAACCAATCCCACATGTCTCAAAAAATGACCCACCATCCTGTCTGTTCTTCTTGTAAAATTCTTCCACGATTTATTTCCTCGCTCACCATTTCCAAAACACGTTCATTTCGTACTTTTTCCGTCCCCTTAATTTTCAGCATCCTTCTATAGCACTATAGCTCTAACTCCTCAAACCACCCCTGCAGTACCAGGAGGGTTGTGGTGTATGGTAGTATTCCACTCCCCATCCATGAAGAATGTTTCGGTTTTTAGCTGGAGTGGTTGGATTTGGCGTTATAGGCGCCAAAAGATGGATCACACCGATGGGCTTGTTATTGAAAGTTAGTGAAACAGCTGGAAATCGAGTGCCGAAATTCCAGCAACCGGTCAGAACGTTTCTGAATGTTTAAAAATGTTCCATACACAATTTTCCTGAATTTCCAGAATGTTCTAAAATAATATAGAATGTTGGCCAATGTAGGAAAATGTGCCAGAACGTTACCAGAATGGTCTAGAAAAATGGAACTGAAGTCCAGAATCTTGTGGAGCATTCTCGAATCTTCCATTTCCCTGCTGTGGTGGGGGTATGTTCCAGCTCAGGAGGGTATATATAAGCGTTCGTGAGACGAATGCATCTCTACACTTTTGGAAATCGATTACGGCGGATCAAGGAAAAGTGAAAGTAATACAAAACGAAATAAATTTTAGTAAAAATTTTTATACGTCGTAAGTGAAGCAAATTGTTTAAGGTGGTAAACATTGAATTCTTCCCACGTATTCTTCCGGTGTGCTTTGACATTTTCACTTTCTAAGAGTCACAATTTTTGTAAATCCACTTTTATCGATCTTTAATTGGTATTGAATCGTCCGCAGTAGTGTATTTTATGCGAAATGATATTAGTTTTACTCAGTTTGCATGACAAACGAGCAGATATTGGTCTCTAAGGACACTCGGAGTACACTGAATGCCAACGACCAATCGCATCCCTCGTAGGCGTCATGCGGGAACTGGGAAGATGGCGGCTGAAACAGTTGACCCTTTCACTGTTGAACTCTTTTCCCATCATTTTCCTCCTTTTAATTTAATTTAATTGCAATGGAGCACAGGCTCCGGTGGCAATTTCCCTACACACCCATCTTCCCCCTATCCTGCACCTACCTACATTTGCCCTCTACAAATCTTATCTTTAAATTCTTTTAAAGTTTTCGGTAGGTTATTCATCATTCCCCTTGGTAACTCATTTCAATCCCTGACACCCTTACCTAAAAAAGAAAATCTTCCCACACCCTTGTGCCTGAAATCGAGTGCCAGCTTGTGGTCATGGTCATCTTTTCCCTTCCATGCACTACTTTTCATACCTATTGCAATATCTTTCCACGCCTCATCGCCAGTATATGCTCTGTACACTCCCATGACCCTCATCATCCTCCTCCTGTCTTGCAATGAATCCCATTCCAGCTCCTTTATCATATCCGTCACTGATTGCATTCTGTGATAATTTCCAGAAATAAATCTAGCAGCCCTTTTTTGCATCCTCTCCAACTCGTGTATTTGATACGTAAAATGAGGGTCCCATACTACACTACCATATTCGAGCAATGGTCTGACCAAAGTTTTGTAACCCAATTCCTTGACTTCTCTCGTACATTCCCTCATCACTCTCTCCAACAAGTGCAGAAATTTGAAACCTTTTCCTACCACCTGTCCTATGTGTCCTGCCCAGTTAAGTTTGTTATCAAAAGTAATTCCAAGATATTTACATTTCAAGTCTTCAGCAAGCAATTCTTTCCCCACCTTATATTCATAATTAACCTTTTGTTTTTTATTTGTGTATCTAATAAGCTGACTCTTCTTTGCATTTATCTTCATCCCATGTTTACCAACCCAATTAGATATCCTGTCCAGATCACCCTGCAACTGTTTACAATCCTCTATCGTTTTGATTCTTTTATACAGCATTATGTCATCTGCAAATAATCTAATTTCAGATAGTAAACAATCAACACAATTATTCATTAGAATAATGAATAGCAATGGTCCCAATACGCTACCCTGTGGCACACTCATTTTTAGTTCAACTTCTTTTGATACTACATTTCCTACCCTAACTTTCTGTTTTCTACCTTTTAAAAATTCTTCTACCCAGCAAATGACTTTCTTATCCACTCCAATAGTTTTTACCTTATTTACTACCATTTTATGGCTTACTCTGTCAAACGCCTTAGACAGATCTAGTGCTACACTATCAATTTGGCCTCCCTTGTCCATTTAATCTGAAATACCTTGCATATATCCCACCAACTGAGATTCAAATATCCTTGCCTGAAACCATGTTGCCTGCTTGAAAACCACTTATGTTCCTCACATATATTTCTGATGTGGTTGCATATCAATCCTTTCAATAGTTTGTGAGTACAAGGCATTTCAGATTGAAAATTTGTGTCGCTCGTAAACCTGGACGCCACCTAGTGACGAATTAGTAAGACGTATTCAAGTCGTGAAGGACTCGAGCCACTCCCAGTGGTGTCAGAAGGCGGAAGAAGGCCCGCAACATTTCGGCGACTTGGACAGTGAATACCCTCTCTGCTTCTCTCACTTTCCTCCAGTGACGAAAGAATATGAGAGAATATATATACCTACCAGTTGCGAAACAGCTACCTGTCCGAATATCTCGTCATCCTAAATCTGGGTGTCAACTGCCAATGCTGACAAGATGTCAGCTAAAGACAGGAAATTTCACCTCGATAATATCTCCCAAGTCTTATTCTGTATTTTAAGAATATCGGTGAGATATATGTCTTCCATTATCGCAAACTGAAGGGACGTTGTGTTAAACACATCCTTCCCCTCTCCTTCCTCCTCCATCTTCCATCTTCGTGAACTTTGCTTGTGGCGAAATAAATCGTAAGAGTGGGTCAGGTAACATTTCGAGAATCCAGTGCTACAGTTGGAGGCTGAATATTAGCCAACCAGATGAAATATGGAACGATCGTGTTCAGAAAATGGATAACAGGAAACGCGTTTGCAGAATAATCTCATATGACCCGCGGCTGGAATCCCTGTCTTGGAGGGGATTTTCATGGGCCTTTAACCCGACCTTCACCTCTGGAACAGCTTGGTGCGTAATGCGAAGTACGCTAGAACAGTTCCATGGTTCGGACTCCATGTTAAAGTGGAAGTCCCTTTTACCCAGTAGAATTATTGGGTTATATCTGGTAATATAAGGTAGAAATGAACTGGCCGTCTTACCTCCAATACCAGGTTAAGTATATCTCCATAGGGAGGGTCTAACCAACATTAGGGTTGAATACAAAGCAGAGCTTAGTTCAAACGAACAACAGAAAATAACCGATCATGGTGGGTGAACGACAACGGTCGGATCTAGTATTCGGAAGACGCCGGTTCGAATCCCCGTGCTGCCATCTACATTTCGAATTCCCGAAGTTTCCAGAAATCACTCCATCGATGTTGCATAAACAAATCTAGCTGCCCTTAGCGCTAGAGCGATTTCAATTTTTCTATATGTTTGTTATTTCCGTTTTCAGAAACACAAAAACATCTTCTATTATATCGGTACACTAATAGAAAAGTAAGTCGTCAAGATGGCTGCAATTATTGCAGAACAGATGTTCGTCGTTCATTATGAGCAAACGAGAAGGAGATGACTGATGCAGGGCAGTCTCTGTAATATATTTAGCACAAGGTGTTGGCTTCTCTCACGCACACTATGGTTTGCGTAGCATTGCGTGTGCCTTTTGACTTTCTTCTAGTAACAAAGCATAACCGTTTAAATTAAATCCCACTATTTCGTTACCTTCAGCGGGCGTCCATTAAATACGTGAGGTGAAATAGAGTGGAAGGGGGGGGGGGGGGAATCGACAGAAACCTCACGCCATCTTTCTAATTCCTCGAAGTAAAGTGGAGCTGAAATAAGAGTCTACAAAACTACTTGCGACGTCGATCCCAACCTAATCAGGGGTCTTACCGCCCTAGGAAAGTTGAGAGCAAAAACAAAGATCTCTCACCAATTAGGGGGGGGGGGGGTCAGCAGATTTCACTACGGAGAGGGCCCAGATTGCCCAAAAATCACCTCACGTAATTAATGGACGCTCCCTTATATTGTAATGCTGATCTTTGATGTTGTGATTTCCTTGACATTTTCCGTGTATTCTAGCGCACTATATTTTAGAAAGATGAAGAAATAAACAACTAATAATAATTGATAAAATTGCGATGGAGCGCCCGCTCCGGTGGCAATGTCCCTACACACACCCCTTTTTCCTTTCCTCTTCCAACCTACTTTTGTCCTCTACTAATTTTTAATTTAAATTCACTCAGTGTTTCCGGTAAATTATTCATTACATCTCCTGGCAATCTATTCCAGTACATTACACCCTTTCCTACGAAAGAAAATTTTTCCACTCCCTTATGCCTGAAATCAAGTGCCAGGTTGTGGTCATGGTCAACCTTACCCTTCCAAGCATCTCTCTTAATTTTCTCACCAATATCTTTCCATCCTTCATCACCAGTATAGGCTTTGTACACTCCCAAGACTCTCTTCACCCTCCTTCTATCCTCCAATAAATCCCACTCCAGCTCCTTTATCATATTAGTTACCGATTGTGTTCTGCGGTGATTTCCGAAGACAAATCTGGCAGCCCTCCTCTGCACCCCTCCAACTCCTGTATTTGATACCCAAAATTGTGGATCCCAAACTACACCACCATATTCCAGCAGTGGTCTGACTAATGTTTTGTACCCCAATTCCCTTTCTTCTCTAGTGCATCCCCTCATCGCTCTTTCCAATATGTGAATGATTTTGAACCCTTTCCCTAATACCTGTCCATTGTGTCCTGCCCAGTTAAGTTTGCTATCAAATTTTATGCCAAGGTATTTACATTTTACTAGAGTTACTCTTTCAAAACATAATATTAACACAGTCCAGGTTGTTGTGTTTATCTGTATTATTGTAGCGTACCTTGTAAGAGAGTGTTGTCCTGTATGCATTTTGATCTATTCTCGGTACGAACGATTTATAATTTTTTGCTCCGTTCTCCGGTCATAAAGAGTACCGCACATTTTAAGAAAGACCATAAGTTTACAGACTGTGAAAATCCTTTCTAAATTGATTGCCGAGTTCTTATTTGTACCACTTTCATATGTCGGGGTTTCCTACAGCTCTGTGAAAAGCTTGATTTACATATTCCGTCATTTTTAACCCACTATATTTCAGAAAACTGATGACATAAATAACAAAAATTACAACAATATTAACAGAAAACAAAGAGTTTATTGTTTATCTTTGGTGTTGTTTGATCTATGGTGTTTACCTATCCTTTGGTTTTGAGAGAGGTGTGTTTATCTTTGATATACAGGGGCGTAGCTACTATGGGGCTAGGCGGTGCAGTGCACTGGGGCCCATACGCTCAGGGGGCCCCCAAGCATACCTCTGGGGGCCCAAAAGCGCACCTCTGGGGGCTCCCAAGTGCAGTTCAGAGGTCCACACTTTTTTTTTTTTTAAGGGCCTGGGCCCTGCCCCTCTCACTGCTCAGGGAGCCCCCCTAAGCACAACTCAAGGGCCCCATCCTCAGCTCAGAGGCCCCCAAAATAATTTTTTTGCACCGGGGCCCTTGTTGACCTAGCTACGCCACTTTTAATAAGATCTTTGGCAGCTATCTGTTCAGGTTACGAAGAGATTATTATTTATTTCTCCATCCAACGCACACTAGAGTCAACGGACATGAAACAATTTTTAATTTAGACCCTACGATTTCAAACTGTGTGGTTTGGTAGTGTTTAACTGACACTTTAAGAAAATTAAACGACTGTTATACGAACAAGATCAAATAACTAATAACATCATGTGGTGCCAAGTAGATCCACGGCAGTAGAACCCATTTCTGTATGTAGATAACGCGTACAAAGAAGTGAATTAAAGTACATTTCTTCCGACTTGAGTGGACTTTTCACTTCGCGGTGTGCTCATTTCCCTTGAGAGCACTCAGCAAGTGCGATAAGGCGCAGTAATCAGCACAGCGCGCTGAATGATTATCTGCTAAGTGACCACTCCATCAGACGCACTCACCAACTCTCCATCACGTGATCGGTACACGTAATCCAACATGGCTGCCCGGCAGTTCTGACCTCATGACGTGAGGCTAGATGTTTCTCGGATAAACGACTGCCAAATCATTCCCAGCATGAGTGATGGGTGACCAGTAATTCCCAATCAGAACGGTGATCCGTTCCAACTCCACGCAAAGTAAGCTTCTCCTCTTCAAAGACGGATCACACCTATTAAGGGAAATATTCCCAAACTCTGAACTTTCTTTGAAGGCCTCAGCCTGCGATGACATGGCTACCTTCCACTTCTTTACGTCACTTTCTTTCTCCAAGAAGCTATTCTCTCACCTACCCATGGTAATTCAATTCTTGCTGGCTAACATAATATCAACAGTGTGAGTGGAGACTTTCTTTGCATACTTAAGCAATGAAATCTTCTCGGGTATCCAGCCGGATGGTGTTGTATAAACACTACGTTTCTACAGTAAAATCTTCTCGGGTATCCAGCCGGATGGTGTTGTATACACACCACGTTTCAATAGTAAAATCTTCTCAGGTATCCAGCCGGATGGTGTTGTATACACACGACGTTTTGATAGTAAAATCTCCTCGGGTAGCCAGCCGGATGGTGTTGTATACACACCACGTTTCGACAGTAAAATCTTCTCGGGTATCCAGCCGGATGGTGTTGTATACACACCACGTTTCGACAGTAAAATCTCCTCGGGTATCCAGCAGGATGGTGTTGTTTACACACGACGTTTCGACAGTAAAATCTTCTCGGCTATCTAGCCGGATGGTGTTGTATACACACGACGTTTCGACAGTAAAATCTCCTCGGGTATCCAGCAGGATGGTGTTGTATACACACGACGTTTCGACAGTAAAATCTTCTCGGGTATCCAGCCCGATGGTGTTGTATACACACGACGTTTCGACAGTAAAATCTTCTCGGCTAACTAGCCGGATGGTGTTGTATACACACGACATTTCGACAGTAAAATCTTCTCGGGTATTCAGCCGGATGGTGTTGTATACACACGACGTTTCGACAGCTAGCTCTGCTGTCTTCATCAGGTGTCAGGTACCTTCTAGCTGTCGCAAGCCTAGACTTAGGGAGATCTATGGGAGGCTACGCCAGTCTAAGCGGTGACAGTCAGCTTGCGACATCTAGAACGGACCTGACACCTGATGAAGACGGCAGAGTTAGCTGCCGAAACGTCGTGGTTATACAACATTGTCCGGCTGGACACCCGAGAAGATTTTATTGCATCATGCCACCAGAATTGACTTCATCTTTATTTGCCTAGCCAGACCCAAAATCCAGACTACACGTCATTAAAAAAGAAATGGAACGAGCTTCGAAGTGTGCAATTGGTTCAAGTAAATTCCGTCGTTATTATTTGCTTAGACAGGTCATGCCCCGAGAAACCGACTCAGTAGAAAGTCGTGAAAGGAGAAATCGGAAGGGGGAGGATGAATGAGAAGCAAAGCTGTCGCCTACTAAGGTACTCCCGTCTAGGCGTCCAAAACAAAGGAAATTGACAGAATGGTCATTCACACCTCTAATTAAGACATCCGCGAAACAATGTATTATTATTATTAGCAATTATTGTCCTCAAATTATTATTCGGTTATTTTCTTTAATTGTCTTCTTCCTTTTCGCATTCAAAACCTTATTATACGTTCACTGTGTTCCTGTCTCTACGGTCTGTCCATTTTGTTTCTGTTCTCTTCTATATTTTGAATTTCGTTTTTAATCATTTGTTCCTTAATTGTTCCCTTCTTTCTATTTTCACTACTGATCCCTGCAAGATTTAGGTCCTCTTCTATTTCATGAAACCAATTGATTTTTCCGACTGACCTATTTATCACATCAAAAATCTAGTGTTCATTCTCTGTAAATGTTGGTAAAATTGTAATCTGCGTGTTTTATCTACCAGGTTTTTCAAAAATGACCGGTATATTTGAAAAATCAATAAAAACTAAACGGGCAGCGATTTGTTGCAATATGATTGGAAATACAGTAAATTTTCAGGCAGACAAACTTTCGAAATTAGTTACAATTTTCAACGACGCTGCAGGCGATTTGAAAGATATAGAAGTAAACGCAGTCTGTGAGTTCGCCATTCTGTGAGTCGTCTTTCTGCTGTAAGCGTGTGCTGTTCACAGATTGCAAGTTTGCTGTGAAAAAAATTGTTTATTCCTTAGAACTTTAGATTTTTCCAGACTGCAGCGCCATCTGTTGTTGAAAATTGTAACTAATTTCGAAAGTTTGTCTGCCTGAAAATTTACTGTTGTCCCAAGCATATTGCAACAAACGGTGTATTTCTATCGCTGCCCGTTTAGTTTTTTTTATTTTTAAATATAGCGTTCATTTTTGAAACACCCTGTATGTCTGCGACTCGATCTGTATGTTGATAATACTTCTTTGGTTGGTCTCCGGTGGCAATTTCCCAGACACCCATTTTTACGCCTTTCCTGTACGCACATATTTTTGCCTTCTAAAAATTTCAACTTTAAATTCTTTCGACGTTTTTGTTAAATTATGCATCATTTCTCTTGGTAATGCACTTCCCTATACGTCTTCTTTAAATAGTGCTTCGAATTTTTTTTAAAGATTTTGCGTTCAACTTTTTTCACGTCTGTGGTGCCTCAGGCTCCAATCGCGGTTGTTTCTGATGCATAAGTATAACTGGAGTAAATTCACTAAACAAGAAGGAATTAAGAACAAACTGAGTCCTGCTAGGCACACAACATCGGTAACAGAGAGAAATTATTTTTTTAAAGTAATATGCTTGCTGTCAGATTAAAATTGTTTTGTCTCGTCAATCATAATTTATTGGACAGCGTACGGTCATTATTTTTCGAATTCTGCTACTGCTTACGACTCGAGTTGGAACATAAATACTGGGAAGCAGCTTCTGTATGCAGATTGAGTTGTTAACAGAGTTCGTAAACGATATGAACATTCCATCACTCTTGAATATTCAGATGCACTATCCTCAAATGTCAGTGCTGGGTCACGTGTTCCGGAATCCACGTGCACGTGACAATTCAAAGAAATTAAGAGATTTAAAAAAAAAAAAAACCTAACTGAGCGGTTTCGATACAAATGTAGGTAATGGAGAACCAGATTTATTTTGAGAATTAGTAGAGTCCCAGACTTCGTTTACGTGGATCAGAGACGTTCTCTGTCGATTTTAATTTAATTTAATATTAATTGCGGACAAACTCTCCGGTGGCAATGTTCCCACATCCCCACCTACCTGTGTCTTGATTAATATAGGAAGTATGTTATTAATCTGAATAAAAAGTATCCTGTGTTACAACACACGACACAGACTATCATTATGTACAGTTTCGTTAAAATCTCTTCGTTTGTTTTGCGAATGGACATATAGTTTCCTCGCGGATCAATGTTGGGTCACGCTTTTTTATTATTGCATCTCGTTTTCAAAATACACTGTTTTGGACTCTTTTTCATTGGGAGTTATGTTACTAATCTGTATAAAAAGTATCATATGTTACAACACATGATGCAAGCCTTCACCTTGGGCAGTTTAGGTAAAATCCATCCGTTAATTTTTGCGTGATGCATAGACACACGTAGAGACAGGCTGACAGAAAAAAATTTCCAAGTTATATGCTTTTGACATCTCTATATTCAGCAGGCTATATTGCAATTACTTAGTTTGAAACAAATTTCATATTCAGACACAAATTTTCTAAAATTTTATTACATAGTACGGTATTTTTGTTGATTGGGCATGTTAAGTCTGGTGGCTCTAAGGTGTCTTTCGGAAGAGTAGGCCAGAATCGGCCGGAACTGGGTTTCACCCTCTATCTTCTTTCATATCTAATCTACATCACGATCAACACTATACACACACACTATCACAGTCATACACACTTACGAACAATGTCACCCAGAGGAAAGCATCGGGGAACCATTAGCTTTTCTGCACGTTGCCATTGACGGGTAAATATCCCCTAGGGTACTCGCCTATCCGCGGATACGGACAAGGCATCTACGTTACATACATTTCTTAGCTATCAACTTCTTGTAATACAGGGGAAATATTTGATTTTTGCTTGTATCTGGGCTAATATCATAAATGCGAAAGTAACTCTGTCTTTCTGCCCATTTCTTAGATTTTCACGACTAAAAATCTAAACTGATCTTGATGAAATTTGACAAAGAAATGCTGTGTGTCATTAGGAACGACACAAGATACTGTTTTCGGGATAAATAACATATTTTTTCATGAAATATTGAAAAATAATGGAACCTTGACTGACAGACGGATAGCGTGTGTAAGTCTCTGTAATGTTACATCGGTCACTCAGGCTTTGTTTATCTCGCAGTCAGTTTGTTTATGACCTATTCGTAAATTTCATTTCCAGACACTGACACTGTGCAACGCAACACAGTTATGGTGTAACGTAATAAAGCTGTGATTATGAGTAGAATGACTAAGGGCGATGTGTTGATTCCTCGAATCCCAATAGTTCTGATAGATCTACCATTCTAACTGAAGAGACTACATACAGTTCCCACTAAAATTGGCCGTTGCGCAGACTGTCAATAAAGGCCAGGGAAAGACACTGAAATTAGCAAGGATACACTTTGAAAATACGTCTTTTTCCCATGGAAAGTTATATGTAGCTAGCTCATCCAACCCCCAAAGTATATATATCTTAGCAAATGACAACAAAACCAAAAACATGTGTTCAAAATGGTATTGACATCAATCATCCCAAGAACGTCCCTTAGTTTGTTGTTGTTTTTAAACATATCGTAAATTAATTCTCTTCATAAGACAGGTTCAGTGCTAGAACGGTATTGTGACGGTTTCCTAGTCACATTATCCCAACTTCTTGCGTTTTGGGACACCTTTCTCGTAACTTTCAGCTTCCAATATCCAATTGTAGCAATAAAGAAGTCGCGGGTAACAGCTACTAGAACCTTTTATTAAACATCATACTTTAAATTAGGTCAAAAATAGTATTCGCAAAAAATTATTCCTCAAGTATCAATGTTGGGTCCCGCTTTTTCTTACCGCACCTTGTTTTCAGCGTATTTCCTCTTTGGTTCTCTGTAGACGTTCCTGTTGATGGTGGAATTGATTCTGTTTGTCTTCTGTGTGTGCTACAGAACAGCGTCACGTAATATGTCACCATTTTCGCTAGTCTAAACTTGTCAAGGCTTTGCTTTCGATACAGTGACGACCCTGAATCTATCACGCAACGCTACACTACTACCTCACGCCGACATAAAGCATCCAATTCTTCTCTGCCATTCGCGTGATTCTAACAGAAGCTGTTGTTTCAGGTACTCGCAACCCGACAGCACAGTTGCTACCTGCAGATGTACCACTACAGTGCCTCCGCTTCTTCGACGTCATGATTAGTTCCACCCTGCACGTGGAAGACCGGGGATCCGGCAACTTCACCTGGACGTCGACGTCTGCGTTCAACAGGCTGCGATATTCTGTGTCCGGCTGCTGTAGGACAAGGACGGTGGTTTGACATTTTCAGATCAGTCAGTGACACGGAACTAACGTTTAGGGAATTCCTCATCATAAATCGTTTTATTTCTCTCACCAGACCACCGCGTAACATCTCCTTCCAGACATATAATCTCATCGCCGGTTCATTACTTACTGTACCACATCCAAATCCCGCTTAATACAACTCCAGAATCACACAATCCGGTTCTGTTACATGATCAACATCACCACCAGTGAATTCTCAGTTACTTTGATGGAACAAACCATGTCTTCATGATACGTTTGACTGTTATATCTTACAAGTAATAGATTTATCTAGTCCCTTTCCATTTTACCATCTACTGTTCTTTCGGCTGATAGATCTACAGTCTCGGATCAGTGAAAACATCAAACAAATAATAGCGTCATTTATATATTTCCTACTGTTTCATCGCTGGGTGTAGTACGTAGTATTTTTAAATCAATTTTCCGTATCAAGACGGAAAACCACGTATCGAGGCCTCAATCCTAGAGATCCCCTTGAGAAAAACTGCGTGGATTGACTTCAAGTGTCAGTATTATTCTCCTTAAGTACTTCAACTATTCAATACTCAATAATACGCCGTTCCTTCTAGCTGATTCCTAAACCCCGTCTGACAAAGGACGTGAACTGTAGTACAAAAAGAAGATTCCTTCGGTGAGGTACTCTTGACATTTTCCTATGTGAGGACTCCATTTGGTGCTCGGATAAATACTGTAGATAAAATGTCCTCCAGTTTGGTATAGTAAGAGTTGGGGAAACCTTTTGAGAGTGGCGTTGTTGGATGTGATGCAGCTGTGAGTGACCGTGTGATCGCACAGTAGTTTTCGTGTGAAGTGTGTAACGTCGCCCCAGCAATGTCGAAGAAGCAGCTGCTGGCGTTGCTGCTGCTGTTCGTGGCTTACCTGCTCCTCGGAGCCACCATCTTCTACCACATCGAGAGGGCCGCCGAGAAGGTGGCCAGGATCGAGGAGATCGCCGAGCGGGACGAGATCATCGGTGAGTCATTCTGCTTCAAGCAAACATATATATCATTTCTAAAAGGTGTTTTTTTTGTGATAAGACATCATCCTCTCTTCATACTTAACCAAAATCGATAAAGGAGGTATCATGTTAAAGATTACGCTCTCCACTTTGCTGACATTATGGGGGCGTCCATTAATTACGAGAGGTGAAATGAGGGGGAGGGGATTCGGTGAAATCTCACCAAGGGGGAGGGGGGGGGTCAACGAATATCGCACGTGAGGCTTCGGTTTCAAAATTTTTGTCGGAGTGTAGAGCTAAAAAAAATCTACAAATAACGCGAAAGTCGATTTCAGGGGGGTACTTCGCCGAAAAGTTGTGGTGCGACCGGCTTTGGAAGAGTAAGAAATAAAAAAAAATTAACATTTTTTTAAAAAAAAATCTCAAAAAGTTGTGGAGGGGGTCACGAACCAGATCTCACCAGAGAGTGGGAGGGGGGGGGGGCTTCAGATCTCACAAAGTTTCACTAGAAGCGAGAGGGGTCCGGAAATCCGGAAAAACACCTCACGTAATTTATGTATGCCCCCTTATGAATTAAGAAAGGATTTTTTCCAAATTCTACCCATAAATGGAAAAATCATAAACAATCAAGGTCATAGGAATGCGATAGTTTTGAGTCAAACTATTAGGCTTCGCTGGCGTCGATAAAGAGTGATTCCATTACCGCTAGATAGCGAAATTATCTCACGGGTCTTGATCGCATTACCGTTACATATTTCAGTTGACAAATAAAAAAAAAAAAATCTGTCTGTCAACTGAAATATATATAAAAAAAGTTGTCACCGAGCGTGGTGGGTGAGTGGTAACGCTCTTCCCTCGCATTCGGGAGGATGCGCGTTCGAACCCCCGTTTGGGCATCCAGATTTAGGTTTTCCATACTTTTCCCATATCGCTCCACGCAAATGCAGCGATGCTTCCTTCGAAAGGCCATGGCCAAATTCCTTCCCACTTCTTGCTCCCATCCTTTCCTGCCCCTAAGACGTAAATCCGTAAGGAGAAAATCCGTTTATCAGCAAGATCAGGTCACACAATAATGCAATTTTATCCTAAACACTTATTTTTTTGTCCTTAAAAAATTTATTTTGGGTCTTTTTACATTTAGTTCATAGCGTTTTTGGTTAAAATCATGACAATCAGCGCACCGAAAGTGGTGGTGTAACGGTTAGCGTTCTGGCCTCGCATTCGGGAGGACGCGGGTTCGAATCCCCGTCCGGGCATCCAGATTTGGTTTATCCATGGTTTCCCAGAATCACTCCAGGCAAATGCCGGGATGCTTCCTTCAAAAGGCCATGGCCGAATTCCCTCCCATTCCTTGCCCCTCATCCTTTCCCGTCTCTAAAGACTTCGCTGTTAGAGAGACGTTAAGCAGATTTTTTTAAAAAAAAAGACAATCAGCAAGTGTATAGATAAAGTTGGTATTTACCTACCTGAACATGTTCTACAAGTGGAATCTATTTTAAAATGTTTTTATTAACTCGCTTTGTGCTTTCTCTGTGCCGGTGGAATTCAGTAATTGATTTTAAACTAACTTCTCGTTGAGCTAGAAACTTGAAATTTTTAGCATAACTCAGAACTGGATGACAATGCATGAAAATGTGAAAAAATTGGAAAAGTTGTCAGGAAAATTTGAAAATTTGGGAAAAACTGAAAGTACTCTTTTCAGTGGACCGATTTGGCTATTTTTTTTAAAAAAAATGTTCGTAATAGTCCGAATAAGGTTTTTAGTTAATGAAAAATTGGAAAATTTGCCCGGTTAATTGGAAAGTTCGGAGCAAACTGAAAGTCTTTTTTTCTGTGTACCGATTTGGTTCAATTTTTTTATAATGTTCTCAATAGTCCGAATAAGGTTTTTAGTTAATGAATAATTTCAAAAGTTGCATGGAAAATTCGGGAAAACCTGAAAGTACTTTTTTTCTATGGACCAAGTTAATTATTTTTTAAATGTCTTTAATAGTCTGAATAAGGTTTTCAGAGAAATAAAAATGGGAAAGTTGCCAGAAAATCAGGAAAATTCGGTAACAGCTGAAAGCACATTTTCTAGGACCGATTAGGTTCATCATCATCCTCAACAGTTTCCAGCCTCTGGCCGGGTCTGCTTCATGCACAAGCCTCTCCATTTGCTTCTTTCATTCCACCACCTCTCTGTCACCACTTTGTTCCAGTCCTCTCCTCTCTTCCGTACACACTCCTCCACTCCTTTCAGCCATCCTTCTCTTGGTCTTCCTCTGGGTCGAAATTAAGATGCATGGTAAACCGATTAGGTTAATTTTTTTAAAAATATTTTCAGTAGTCTGAATAATATTTTTAAAAGAAAGAAAAATTGGAAATGCTGCCTGAATTTTTTTTAACTGCTTTACGTCTCTCAACAGCGAGGTCTTTAGAGACGGGAAAGGATGGTGGCAAGGAATGGGAAAGAATTCGGCCATGGCCTTTTTAAGGAAGCATCCCGGCATTTGCCTGGAGTGATTTGGGAAACCATGGAAAACCCAAATCTGGATGCCCGGACGGGGATTCGAACCGCCGTCCTCCCGAATGCGAGGCCAGAACGCTAACCGTTACACCACCACGCTCGGTGCTGCCTGAAGATTTCTGGCGGAACTAAAAGTGGTTTTTTTTTCTGTTGGATTTTTGTTCGATTTCCAGACCATAACTTATGATTAAAATGATGGATATGCATAATTCTTTTTTTTTCCCCGGGATGGAAATAAGTCAATTAAATGTTTTCTATTAAAAAAAAACTGGAATTTGTAGCATTTCTCTGTGATTATGACATCAAAGAATTTAAAATCAATTAGTGGCGCTGACCCCTTCACATCCATTATAGTGCCGAAAGTTGAACAGGGAGTTTGGAGCTCTACCTCCGTGCATCCTACGCCATGCGACAAGAGCCGTCGGAACCCCTGACCTTTACCTTTACCTTACAGCTTTTCACTCCCATAACCCTGAAAAGCAGAAAATAATAATAATAAAATACAAAATACTTTTTAATGCATCACGTTTTTATAACGGACTAAGAGGTATAAAATAATTTCGCTAATCTTTATGAAGGATAAAACCACATACAGATTTCTAACTTCTTCTAAATTGTCCTGAAAATTTATACTTGGAAATTTTTATAGCTATTAAAATACTTGTAAGATTGGTAACGAAAAACATTGGGCGCATGGAATACGTAACTATAAGAAGTGTAGAGAGTAGTTATAAGTGAAGGAACTTACTTATCAGCTCACATTATTTGCGGTGCAATAAAATTGTTAGTAGAGCTATTAATGTATCAATTATCTGTCTCCCACACGTCGTTAACTATGAAACTGAGCCACATGCACCTTAAATGAAAGTAAATGTATGTTCCCCTCTGGTAGCTATATATTGCGTCCAACGACGTTTCAATGCACTAATGTTACACGCACGATAGTCCTTCATTCGTCGTTTAGCCGCCCATACACAAACACATTTGTGCGCGATTAAGCTCGCTGAAGATTTGCGCGCGGATATTCTCGCGATGAGCCTTTACTTGTAAGAGCACATACACAGGAACACATTTGTCATTCATTTGGCTCGCCGCGCTCAGATTGTTGTGTTTATGGTAGTCGTCTACGGATTTATCCGTCATGATTTCCTGGCTCGCGGCTCACTGGGAATTCCAAAACATCGCGAGCCAAGTGTAGTGAGGTTATGTTACAAGCGACGTGACAATATTGAAATGAAATAGGTTTTTAAGTTATACACACACAAAAAAAAGTATTTATTCGTGCAGCAGCTTATATTAGAGTTATTAAAAAGAAACGGACAGTATGACAAAAAAGTGGTTACATGAAGATTATAAACAAGATCATATACTGCTACTTGTACTATTCGAAAAGCACTTTCTTCGGTTTCTTCAGTATTACATAAATGCACAGATACATCTTCCTATACATTTCCTCAAAATCCTTCATCTTCCCCTTCATAATTTTGGCTTCCTATATTGCTGATACTGTCCATTGGTTCGTGTTGATCTCTCATAAACACTATTAAGTCGTAGTAATAGCGTAAATTAGTTTTGTAGATTTCGTCTTCGCCTATTTCACTTCTTGTTGAGTTTTCATTTTTTACATATATATATCTTGCAAAAAGAACTCTGCAAAGAGTGTATTTTCTTTTTTATTAATGCAGTCAACTTTTATATTATTTTTCCCACTAACCTCTATCATGCACTGTATCCGATTTTTTTAAATTACTGTTCGCGTCCTCTTTTTGGTTTCACCTTCCAAATGCAGTATGTTGCTGATATGCCGAAATGAAATCAGCTACGAATTCTCTGCTCATCTTACTTAATTTGTTAGCCATTCTGCCGCGAGTAAATTGTTACGTGAGATATCTGTGTGTATGGTTACCGTCGCGCTTGCTCGCCACGTTCAAATACGTAACGATTATTTGGCTTGTGATGCGGCTCGTCGTTAGACAATTAACACAAACATTTTATCGCCTATATGGATCGCCACGGAATTACTGGCGCACAAATATGTGTGTGTATGCCTAGCTTTTGACTTCCCTCTTCGGCAGATATAAGACCTACACTGGCTTGTCATGCTACTAATTCTGCTCGAAATATACCGCAAGGTTTCTATAGGTGTTGAAAGTTCTACTTTTCCTTCGCGCAGTAAATCACTTTTAACAGCATCAGTACTGGTATTTACGACATGTCATATACATGAGAAGTATATTTAGATTTACATTCGCACTTGCAAGTTGGCGTTATGTATGTCCATTATAGCCTCGCTATCACCTCCAACACACGAGAGCTATTCGTGTAAGCGTACAAGGAAGATGATCCCTGGAAATGTTGAATAATGTTTGATAATAAACTCATCTGGGTAGGGAAAATTGGGCAGGAGGTAGGAAAAGGTTACAAAGTCCTTTATTTACTGCCTAGGATGTACCAGAGAAGTTAGGGAATTCGTTTACATAATTTTGGTCAGACCATTGGCTGAATATAGTGGTGTAGTTTGGGACCCACATTTTCGGTATCGAATACGGGAGTTAAGGGGCGTCCATTTATTACGTGAGGTAAAATAAGGGGAGGGGGGATCTAGCGAAATCTCAACTCATCAAATGTCACCAACGGGGAGAGGGGGGGGGGGGGGTGGTTCGACGAACGTGAGGTTTTTAAATTCGCAGGATAGTAAAGCTAAAAACAAAAAGGTCTACAAATTACGCGGAAATCTACTTTAGGGGGGTTAATGGACTCAAAAACGGACTTTAGGGGGGGGGGGTTTATAGAATTCTGTTTAAGTTGTGCGATCCAAAGAAACGACGATGACATCAGAAACTAACATCCTTGCATCAGTCTTTGAATTAAGGTGGCTAATGTATCTCCGCCATTGACGGTCAAGATATCTACTAAATGGGAAATTATAGTCGCGATTACTTGCAGTTATGTGCTATATCAATCAATAAAAGGCTGAACTTAGCCATTGTGTCTGTCATGCTGTGACGTCACGCTCCCGGCTTTCGTTGCCCAGCTAACAAGGGCCAGAGCTGTTACCACTAAAGAGAGGTTGACAACAATTCTATTTAGTTGAGAAACTGCGAATATATGATAGTCAGAGCACTGAAAGAAAAGTAGGTATTTCTTTTAAATAAACATATTAATTATTAGTTACTTTTTATTTATTTATATTCATTAGATGTAGATGTT
The DNA here is from genome assembly GCA_031002005.1 of Vandiemenella viatica. Classification (NCBI taxonomy): domain Eukaryota; kingdom Metazoa; phylum Arthropoda; class Insecta; order Orthoptera; family Morabidae; genus Vandiemenella; species Vandiemenella viatica. The sequence continues at coordinate 116,979,505 of CM061918.1, forward strand.
TTCTTTATACTCTCTGATCGATCTTATAGTAAGCTATGAAATATGAGAACACGTTATATCGCGGTGCAGTGAATATATTAATGTGTTTGCAATGGAGACTTTCATTTTACAGAAGAAATGTTAGCATTCTGCGTTACGACAGAGGGGAGGAATTATCTAAATTTTAAAAATAAAAAATTTAAGTATCTTTCATCAGCACCATGTTACTGAAATCATTATTTCGTTTTAATGAAAGTAATTACACATTGAAAGCGATCTATTCGGCATGGATCACAATTAACATATTACGCGTCAAACTTACGCTGCAAACTTGAGTTGTTGAGATTTGTTTTTAATTTCCTTTGCTTTCACTAGCGCCGTGTTACTGAGTTAATTGTTACAGTACGTGTATGGTTGAAATGCAGTCTGGAACAAAATCACACCTGACACAGATTTTTTTTATTATTATTATTATTAATTTTTTAGCATAATGCACGATTAATTTAGTTCCATAAACAATTCTGTCTTTAAGATTAATACTTGAAGGGCGGATCAAGAAAAACAAAGATACTTTTATGGCATTTCTTGATTTAGAAAAAGCTTTTGATAATGTTAGGTGGGAAAAGATGTTCAAAATTTTAAAGAAGTCAGATCTAAAGTATCGAGATAGAAGAATACTCTATAAACTATATAAGAATCAAGTGGCTATAATAAAAGTAGAGAATCATGAGAGACATGCATCAGTTAAAAAGGGTGTGAGACTAGGTTGTAGTCTATCCCCGTCAATATTCAACTTGTATGTAGAAGAAGCAATGAAGAAAGTCAAAGAAAAATTTCCATGTGGCATAAGTTATCAGGGAGAAAAAATCAGTATGCTACGATTTGCTGATGACATTGTCTTGTTAGCAGAGAGGGCTGAGGATATTGAGAAGTTATTGAATGGCATGAACAAAATACTGAAGGAAGATTTTGGACTGAATATAAATCAAAGTAAGACAAAAGTGATGAAATGTAGCAGAAATGATACAAATTCTAGCAGATTAAATATAAAAATAGGATCGGATGCAATAGGAGAAGTGAGTGAGTTCTGTTACTTGGGAAGCAAAATTACAACCAATGGCCGAAGCAGGAATGATGTTAAAAGCAGAATAGCACTAGCAAAAAGATCCTTCATGAAAAAGAGAAACCTTTTAGTTTCAAATATTGATCTAGGAATTAGAAAGAACTTTTTAAAACTCTATGTGTGGAGCACAGCACTTTACAGTAGCGAAACATGGACGTTAGGAATACCGGAAAGAAAGAAACTTGAAGCATTTGAAATGTGGTGCTACAGAAGAATAATGAAAATTAGGTGGACAGACAAAGTAAGAAATGAACGAGTTTTGGAAATGATGGGTGAGAAAAGAAGTTTATGGAAGAAGCTTACAGGAAGAAGAGACAGGCTGGTAGGTCATATTTTGAGACATGCTGGATTGGTTAATTTGTTAGTGGAGGGAACAGTCGAAGGTAAGAACTGTAGAGGTAGACAGAGATGAGAATATATGAAGCAGATAATTGAGGACGTGGGTTGTAAGGGGTATGTAGAAATGATGAGGTTAGCACAGGATAGGAAGGAATGGAGGATTGCATCAAACCAGTCTAAAGACTGACGACAGCAAAAAAAAAAAAAAAAAAAAAAAAAAAAAAAAACAATTAATGAGCGTCACTTTACTGAAATTATTATTTCATGCAGCTGGAAGTAGTTACATATCTATCGCGCTGAATGCGGCCTAGACCAGAAATAAAACTGATATTGAGGTATTTCATAAGGTTTAGAGATTCCCAATTTATTTTTAATTTCATTGGTTCCATAATTCTGCAGTGTAGTAGAAGTTTCATCTTTATCGCCGTATAAATTACAACCAAAATATATACAAGGTTATGAGCACTATATATTAACAATTTTATTTTCTTATACAATTACAAAAAAAAAAATTGCAGGAACACACGGTTGAACTTGTAATTTTTGACAGTCTTTGAAGCTAGTAATTCAATGGTCACCTTATTTGACTCGTACTTTATTTGCTAGTGTTTGCATACTTTCTCTGAAAGCGTTGGGTTGGTCCACACCGGATTAATCCGGAGTTTTGTCTACGTACCGTTCGGTTAGACTCGGTTTGCCCTTGGTGGACGGCCAAGATCAGTTAGAGACTCGTAATTGGCTGTTAGCGGACCAATTAGAGACTCGGACGTGAACCCGCACCGGAAGGGCCTGCTTGGCTTGCACCGGATCTCTCAACAGGTGGAAATCATTTCACAGTGACGACGGATAATCTAACAGTTACTAGAGATTAAATCGCTAACAGACTATCGCTCTAGTCTGAATAAGTCCTTTGGTTTATTCTGATTTTATTTCTTTCGTAATAGTGGTAATGGCTTATAGCTTTTTCTCTTCTGTGTAGAGCAGTGGTGGCCAATGCAGATGATCTTGAGGGCCGCTTTGGAAATGCATCATAACTCCGCGGGCGGCATATAAAATTATGTATCCCCCATATTAGAGTTAGACCCAATATACACATTTTTTGGAGTGAATTTAATTTAATTATTCTTCGAACTCATAACTGTAAACTCATAAATAGAACAGGCAATGTCTGTCATATATTCGCAAAATAATTATTTTAGAATCAAAATTATTTTTTCTAATAATTTCGACAGTTAATTTTTGGATATATGGATGCACAAATAATGTATTTTTCAATATATTTGTTTTCACTACTTTGGCCATTATAAAATAAATATGTTTTGGAAAAGTGTGATGAATCTCGCGCGCCGCAAAAATGTTCAAGGGCCGTGGGTCTGGTTTAATGGAATTAAAAATGTGTGGATTGTTCCTTATGGTTTTAATATTCGTCGACGTCATGGTCATTAGAGGCGGAAAAGGATTGGGGAAGAATTTCGTAGTACCCTTTTGGAGGAACTATTTCGGAAAATCATGGAAAACTGAAATCTGGATGCCCGGACGGAGATTCGAGCAAGCGTCCTCTCAAACGCGAGGTCAGGGCGTTACTGCTCCCCCATCATGCTCCGTAAAATGCGTATGGTACGGTTCAAAATTAACAGAGGAACAACCGGAAGTAGAAAATTATACGACATATTAGATGGACTCACACTAATGAAGTGTACTTTCATAAAAATTTCCTGGTGTGAAACGTAAATTAGAGAACGGTCTGGTGGCTCAGTGGTTAAGGCGTTTGACTGAAGATCGAAAGGTCCTCGATTCGAATCCCTGTTTCAGCGGGAAAATTCCAAGACCCTTAGCACGACATTCTTGTGTAATGTAAAGTACGTACGCCTTAACTCTTCCGTGGCTACGATTTCAAGTAACCTGTAGGTCCTGTATAGCCGATAGGATTAAGGCGGCTAGGACAGTGCCGGAATGCGTAGTCAATAAAAACCCTGCCACCAGGACAAGACCATTTTCTTTTTTAGATAGGGATATTTGTTTGTAATGGCGTCGCGAAGAAACTAAGGAGCAGATTTTGATAGGGTTCGCACATTTCTGAAGCTTAAAATCTCTTAAGATACTACTTGACCGGCCGCCGAAACAGGAAATAACCTCACACGATATGCACCTTGCATTCCAGATACAATCCAGAGATTGTACACAAAATCATAGATAAACCCTCGAATAAGACTAAATATTCAGAAAACAATTATACAAGGTTTATTTTAATGTTACTATTCGACGTTTGTGCCACAACAAAATTAATTTTACAAAAATTCATCAGATTCAAGTTAGTATAAAATTTGTTGCTTTTGAATTCGTCGTGTTTGTAAAATTCCTCCTATTTTGCTGGTTTAGTGCTAACGGGCCTTCCTCAGGGCATTTTCGGGCTGATGACGGATGCCCTGAGGAAGGCCGCAAGTTTAATGCCGAAACGTTGGTAGTAGCACTGCATTACCGCGGCACTAAGCCAGCAAAGTGGGTAGAATTTTACGAAGAATTAAGTTCGGCCCTTCATGCTATCGGATTTCCGACTTTTCCTTTTTAATTCCATAAATATTGTGGTTGATGTTTGGCTCTTTCTATTGTGAGTATTTTGACAGCAGTGAACAGGCAAAATAATTAATAAAAAACACCCGATTAGGTGAGAGGGAGAAATTGTGGGCGCGAATATTGATATGATTTCATGGTGAGAATAGTACAAAACGCATTAGCGGACTGATGGCTTGCACCGCTTCGCGAGATTTTTTCTTTATGTCTACGAAATGTGAGACTTGATTGAATTTTAGCAATGAACCCTGGTCCATGCTGCATTTCAAGATAACCACTGCCTCTAATAATATTTTTTATCTTATTCTCCACCACCTTCCCCCAAAATTTTGGGTTCAGCTACCTTCGGTGAGCTTTCTCTTCGTTGGCGTGTTTAAATTAGTAGCTGTAGTTGTCTGGCCAGATGCCCTTCCTAATGCCAAGCTTTGTATACCTACCGCCAGGTGGTACTAACTTCGAAACCATCAGACATATATGGGTTGTAAAAAATACAGCAACCAGTCACCAGTCACATATTGTGACTGGTTGCTGTATTTTTTACAACCCATATTTGACATCACAGTCGCGGAAGTTCCACCAATCCATCATGGATAAAATATTATTAATGATACCTCGCCAGGTTCTTGGAATTATATATGCATTTAAAAAATGTAAACTTAAGCTAATGAAAACAAATTGCAACATTAAATTTAACAAAGAATGTATAGTAATGAATGTTATCCCTAACTATATTAAGGTTAATATTAGTAACACTACTAAATCTGCTCAAATAGCGAAAAAGAAAAGTGAATTAATATGGTTAAAATCAGAAATTAAAACACAGTATAAAACCAAAGACCATCTTAATAGGCAAATGTATCTATTTCATCTTCAACTAGGAAAATACCTTTCTCCAATACAGCTAGAATACGTTTTCTTATACATTGACCACTTGCTCAATAATGAACAAAAAATAATAGCTTTAAGACATAAGAATAAACTCATGGCACTCAAAGCAAACACCACCAAAAATAGCAGTAGTGCTCCACCAACCTCACAGCATAAGTTTTACAATAGAGTGCTGAATACAACAAATATTATATTTAACAAAAGTGAATCATGCCTCCTAAACAAAGGACTTAAACACAATATTGCTCCTCCACTTAACAGTAGAAATCTAAAAAACTTAGTTTACCAACATAAAAATAGCCAGTGATACAGTCAAACTTACTCCCAGAGAAAGAAACCTATTAGCCTCCAAAGCAAACAACATCATCAACAAAGAGTTAGTAGATAATGATTCATCACACAAGACAGATAATGACTATAAAACCCTCTCAAATATTAACAAAAAACTAAATTATAATAATGCACTTGTTGTCAAAGCAGACAAAGGTAATACTGCAGTTGTCATGTATAAGACAATAAATGTACATATTGTGACTGGTTGCTGTATTTTTTACAACCCATATTTGACATCACAGTCGCGGAAGTTCCACCAATCCATCATGGATAAAATACCATCAGACATGTTAAGAAATGATTTCGATCTCCTGCATTTATGTTGAAGGGTACACACCATATATGTCTGTGGTACAGTGGTTTTTTCCAAATGTGTCCTACTTTTTGAGACAAACAAATGCAACAAAACAGAAAATTCAAATGTCCTGTAAATATCAGAATTATTACCAATTGCTTTCGTTTAGTAGCATAGTCTATGCAACAAGCTGTTAGCATCGTAATTTTCTGACACGTGTACAAATTCTCATGGTACCAAATATTTTTATTTATTTTTATCTTCAGAAATTGCCAAGCATGACTTATTTTTATTTTATTTCAACTTCATTTAAATACTTTCACTCCGCGAAATAATATTTTTAAAAAATCATATTGCTTATAACAGATACGACAAAACGTAATTTCGGCCAATATATCAACAATGGCTTCGTAATAAGCCTCGCCCATACCCAATTAAATTTGGTCAGGAGACGAATCTGTCAGTAAACTGGAATCTGACAAAACCATTTTGCAATATTTATATAAACGTTATTCACTTGTTCTTCCATTCCCTTGTTGAGCTCCATTTTGTCAATTTTTTCGTCACAGTCATTATTTTATTTTTAACTATTAACAATCAACCACTGTTGGAATTAAACACATCGATTGTGCAAAAAAGAAAAAAGTCTTCTCGTTGCCTCGTATTTAGTTTATAATACTTCTTGTCGATATACAAGTATTAGAAACAACGAAGATTAAATAAATAAAGTAATAATACCTATTTCTGTTGAAAGCTCATCAACAATAAACTTACTAACAAAAAGTGAAAATATAATGTAACAAGGGGGACTTCTCTGACGTATGATTGCAAAAAAAGTCTTCACTGGTGTACGGCTAAATTGCATTGTGAAAAGACAATCCGCCGGTTGATCCGTGAAGACTTCATTTCGAAAAACCAATTTTATGAAGAAAAAAAAATGACGCTGTATTGTGTTTAATATGATTTGCTGTCAATATTATTTCACGCAATAAACATATTAAATGAAGTTGAAATGAAAATAAAAAAAAATCGTTCTTGACAATTTCTGAAAGGGAAAAAAAAATTTAAAAACTGCTATGCGGAGATTTGAAGCCAAGTCAGAAAATTACTAAACCAACATCTTATCGCACATACGAAGCTTCCATTAAATATTATGTGGCAACAATTCTGGTATTTACAGGACATTTTTTTTTTTGCATTCGAATATCTCAAAAACTGCGAGGCATTTGAAGAAACGACTATACCCCAGACATATAGGGAGTAAACTCTTCAACATATATGCAGGAGATTGTAATCCGTTCTTAACACGTCTGATAGTCTCTTATTGAGGCAAGTGGGGAGTTACCATCTGTCTGCTAAACGCAGGGCCGGCGCTAGGCTTCTCGGGCCCCGGGTAAGCGATTTTAGGACCCCCCCCCGAAATTATTTTTACTTTAGGGGGCATTCATAAATTACTTAAGGTGTTTTTCCGGATTTCCGGACCCCCCCCCCCCCCCAAAACCTCAAGTGAGATTTCCGAAGACCTCCCTCCCTTTGATGATATTTCGCCATACCCTCCCCCCCTATTTCACCTCAGGTAATTTGTGGATGCCCCCTTACACTTTATATATATTCAGAAAATTTTAATACAAAAATGTTCAAAATTATTGGTGCAGATTTTAAAATTTGTGTTTGATTTTTATTTATTTAGGCATCCAGGACGGCGGGCCCCCCTTTGGTGCCCCGGGCCCCGGGTACTTTTGCCCCGCTTAAACCCCCCCCCCCCCCCTAACGCCGGCCCTGGCTAAACGTATCACTGTTCTGTGTGTGATAAGTGTAATTTTTGTTTGTAAATACGGAGATTGGGAACCGTTCCGGCGTTTGCTTCGATGGCTGCAGAAAACCGCCTAAAAACCACAGTCATTATGGCCGGTACGCGGGAGCCCGACCTCGTGCCCGGTCCCGTTGAGGGCCGCCCCAGTGCACTGGTCCGCAATGGCGGGTCAGCCTCTGATGATATCGCTGCTCACAAATCCAAATACCCGCCGTGCGCACTTTTATCCACTATCTGACGTTGGAAGTGCTGTCTTGGGCGTCATTGGAAGACAGGAGGAAGGTGAAGAGAGCACAGTAGAACTTGTGAGGTAGATAACCTCACCATTTGTGATTTTTTAATATTACTAAAAAAAAAATTTATATAGTTATGATTGTAAATACTAACATTGAGTTTTTAAGGTCACAGAATTTCAAGAGAGGTATACGAGATCGTTGGTGGAAAATAACAGTTGAAGAAAAAAAAAAAGGAGTAGAAGAAAAAATGAAATGAGAGAAGATGTGGATGAAAAAAGCTTAATGGAGAAGTTGTAAAAATCCTGGCGGGATTTGTAATGGAAAATATTAGCCTGAGGGCAGAAGATTAGTATAATGATAAAGTTAGTGAATTATGAAAGTTGTATTAGATAATTGATTGTCATTTGAAAGTGGAGGATAATAAGATAAGTGGAAGACTTTTGTTTCCTGTTGAGATTATAATAAAGGAAGTGGAGTTGAATCTTAAAGTACATTTGGTATGATTTATCAAACGTGGTTTGATTTACAGCGGTGATATCGTAAGAAAAACCAGCGGTGTACATAGAGATTTAATAAAGATCCTATTTGAACTAATCTGACGCTGGAAACTTAAGGAAAAGTAGTATAATTTACTTTCTAAAGGTAAAAAATAAGAGATGAAGGTAAGATTGTAGAGAAGAACCACAATCGAAGTGCATTTTTCATATCATTTATAAAAATAAAGAACCTTACAAACTCCAATTTTTTGAAGAAGTGTCCTTATTGCAGGCTCGTAGTACGTTTCCTCCAAACATGATCCAGCACCATAGCTTGTTGGATGGCAACAACCCGCGTCGGTTATCTCGGAGTCCATCAACGTCCCACACGTCCTGCATGTAGTCCTTTAACCGCTTTCACGGCCATTAAGGTTCCTTTATCGAAAATCGGATCATCGTAGGTCCTACAAGTTGGACTGTGAATGTACTGCCTGAGCGGTGAAAGGCGGGTGGCAGAGATGTGCGGTGGCGTAGCCTTGTGTTAGACGTTTGTTTTAGTAGAGCCGTGAACTCCGCAAAATTCATATAACAGAAATTATTTTAAACGGGTACGTGGTTATGTAAATAATGTAATTCGCTTGTGAAATCATCCCATGGTTTTTGTTCTTGAAATATGAGGCAAAAAATAAATAAATATCACAGTATTGTATGGAAATAGACTTTTTACTTATTAAAAAAGTAGAATTTGGCATAAAAATATGCTTATTTTGAGTTTAAGTTTATTTTTTATAAAATATAGAATCTAAATAATTATAAGTTTATTTCTCCATCCGCTTCCGCAAAAAATCCGCTTCCGTAAAACATCCGCTTCCTCAAAACATCCGCTTCCGCAAAACATCCGCTTCCGCAAAACATCCGCTTCCTCAAAACACCCGCTTCCGCAAATACATCCGCTTCCGCAAAACATCCGCATCTCGGATGTCAAGTACTGAACATCCGCATCCGCAAAGCTGACCTCCGTTACAAGCCTAGTTCCATTAGATCGCGTTGTTACGCTGGTTCTGGTTGTGCTGTGTTGCAGACCTGGTAGAGCACAACTACCTGCCCGGGAACACCAGCGCTCAGCGCGACTTCCTGGAGAAGCTGTCGGACCTGTGCAACATAGACATGACGGACCCGTCCCCCGCAGACTCCAGTCCGGAGCCGCAGAAGTGGACCTTCTACAACTCCTTCTTCTTCGTCATTACCGTCGTCAGCACCATAGGTAAGCCTCCACCAACTCCCAAGTGTCAGCCATTACCCGTTACCATGGCAACGACCCGGTGAAATCATCTCGGATTGGGTTTCGTAGCTTTCCCCAGTGATGTGTCTATTCAGAGTATAACCTATCACCTTTTCCTAGGTGGTGATGAAATTACTGGTATGTGAAAACCTTTAAAGTTCAATATTACTTTATATCTTTCCAATTCCCTTTTATTCTATTGATCGCTACTCGGATCTCAGCTTTGGTCTTTTAAACAGTGTCTATAAATGTTCTCTTGAACTCATTTAAGTTTAGTCTCTACTAATCTACGGTTTCTTCGTCTCACTCCTTAGGGGTTCCAACTAGAAGGATTCCGGTTTAAAAAATAAATCAGATAAAAAAAATACGGATTTCACCGCCAGCCATCTTGTTATAAATCTTTATCCTCCTTTTTCCTATCTGAAATATGAATGTATACTTTCTGGCCTCGGTAGCGCGGGATTAACGAGCTGGCTTCGCGTTGCAGAGGTCGCTGGTTCGAGTTCAGCCCAGGGTATTGGTGGTTTTAAATAAGTGTTCTGTTCGTGCTGTTTTGTCTTTTCACTTGGATTATCGTCAGTGCTAGAAGAGTCTAGCACAACTGAGGAAATGGAACGCAGTTGATGCTGGCTGAATGGCTAAAAAGCCGAATGCCATTTAAAACAAAATAACTGTATACTGGAATCCCTCATTAATTTCTTCTTTCAAAAACAACACTATGAAATCTATATGTAATATTTCGCATATTGAACCACTCATTAAATCACTTCTATAACACTATGAAATTAATGCAACAACACTTCCAAACTTACAATATTTTTAGCGTTCTCGCCTCGCATTCGGGAGGACGGCGCGGCGGTTCGAATCCGCGTCCGGCATCCGGATTTGGGTTTTCCATGGTTTCCCTAATCACTCCAGGCAAATGTCGGGATGCTTCCTGCAAAAGGCCATGGCCGAATTACCTCCCATTCCTTGCACCCCATCCTTCCCCGTTTCTAAAAAAAAAAAAAAAAAAAAAAAAAAAAAAAAAAAAAAAAAAAATTCTCTAGCCGCAGAAGTGAATATTTTTCGTAATTCAACTTCCGTGTTCCGACATCCACAATCCGTATTCATCTTAAGTCATCCATTATTCATACCAGTCTCTCCATGCAATTAATTCAGTATCCTCCTCCATCATTATTCTCCTTGGCCAGCGCCTCATTTTCTCTGTGCTGTCTGAAAAGAAAACAAAAATAAAAAGTTTTTACTATCATATTTACATTGATTGTACAAGTGTTTGTAGATTTTTCAATTCTGTATTTGTGCGTATATAATTCTTTAAGTGTTTATGTTCACGACACAAAACACAATTAAAAATGCCCATACCTGAGACAAGGCGCGAACGGGTGACTCTTGTAGCTGAAGGCCAAAACGCTAATCCCAGCCCTTCAGGAACCGGCTACAAGGAAACTGAGAATCAAAATACCCAACGCAATGTAATGTTGAACCAAGTTCTGCTCCTGGTGATTTCGTCACCGCAGTTCAGTGCTGTTCGGTCAGTGATGTTGGCAACCCTGTGTTGCAGGTTACGGGAACCTGTCTCCCACCACGGACCTGGGCAGGGTGCTGATGATCCTGTATGCCCTCATTGGAATCCCCATGCAGGGTATCCTCCTGGCTTCCCTCGGGGACTTCTATAGCAGAGCGGTAAGTAAACCAGATGATAGCATCGTCAACTAAGCTCAGAAGTAAGTTTATATATATATATATATTTTAAAAAAATCGCTACAACAGATATAATAGACTCTTGTCTATAATGAGATGTACAGAAAGTAATCGCTCGTATACAGCCAAGCATTGATAATTAACGTAAAATTTATTGTATGGGGAAGGAAAAGCTTGTTTATATGTAAATATCTTGGCATAACATTTGATAATAAACAGGACGCATTAGGCAAGTTTCAAAATCCTTCATTTATTGGAGAGGGTGATTAGAGGATGTACCAGAAGTGAGGGAATTGGGTTACAAAACTTTGGCCAGTCCATTGCTTGAATATGATCGTTTAGTATGCATAAAATATAGGAGTTGGGAGACATGCAAAGAATAGCTGCAGCATTTGTCTCTGGAAATTACTGTAGAATACATTCAGTAACTGATATGATAAAGGAGCTAGAATGGGATTTATTGGAAGACAGGAGGAGGGTGTAGAGAGTAATGGGAGTGAACAAGGCGAATATTGTTGACGAGACGTGGAAAAATATTGGTGAAAAATTTACTGTAAGAATGGTGCATGGAAGGGAAAAGATGACCATGACCACAAGCTGTCTATCGATTTCACACATACCGGTGTGGGAATATTTTCTTTCGTACTTAAAGAGAGTTAGAAATTGGAATAAATTACCAAGAGAATTGATGAACAATTTACTAAAAACGTTAAAAGAATTTGAAATTAAAATTCGTTGGGGGGAAAAAGTAGTCGGGTACAAGAAAGGTAAAATGGGATTCTCAGGAAATGGGCACCGGATCATGCGTTCCATTACAATTAAATTAAATATAAGGTCTCATTTATTATATCTTCATTCTTGATATTTTTCTGTGTTATCAAGATATATCATTGCTGAAAAACAAACTAGGGACAGAAACAAGTGAATACTGGATGAACATATAAATAGACTCAACATGGTTTTTTTTTTTTTAAAAAAATAAAAAAAATAAAAAAGAAACAGAGGTTGCACATAACATATCACAGGGTGAAAAGCTAAATGGCTGTTATATTACGAAACAACATAAAATCTATTATCTGTTTACATAACTCTATAGTGAGTTGCGCACTGGTTCTTCGTAGGATTTTCATATTTTGAAAGCTTGTACGATCTAACTTAAAATCAGACCTTGACTGACCTGGACCGAAACAAGAAATGATACTATGTTCTTAATGACACGAGATATCCATCAAAGATTCTTAATACAATTCAAATGTTGCACCATACATCATAGATACCAAAGATTGTTAATACAATTCAGAGGGCGTAAGCGTCAACATTCGATAAATATATATGTATATATAAGTCAATTTCCGTCTTCCCCATAGCAAAATTAGTTTAATGAAAAATTAATACGGTTTAAACTTCGTTTTTTTTCGTGAAAACAGACAATCAATTTTGATTTTTGGATTGTGTAAATAATGTCGTTGGTTTTTATAATGTCTATGTTAATTCGTTCAAGTTTCTGTTATGTTTGAACTACAGTCCTATTTTATGGGTCAAAGAAGTATGGTTTTAAGGTGGAAATTGGACCGTAAAAATCAAGTTTCCTTTAATTAAAAATTTAGATCAGAGATTACATAGCCAAGGAATAAATTTATTGTAATTTAACCTGCTGAACTGATAAAGTACACTTTGAACTTACTTTTGTTCCTGTATCCCGGACAGTGTGTTGTTTGGATAAAGAATCATGCTACAAAATAATCTGGTCGAGGGTAAAGCGGCGTTTTTCAGCAATAACACCAAACTTGCTGATATTATAATTTAAATAAGTGTGCTTATTCCTCCAATGTCCAATAGGTAAATATCGTTGGAGACAGAAAATCCGTCCGTTTTTCTTACAATAAACAAATACCGCAGATCTTTGGAAAGGTTTCTATGAAACACAATTTCTCCAGCGTCTTCTGTTCCTCCACTACTACCCATTTCAATCTTGCAGATTGATCAGTCTACACTTTGGTCTTGCTCGAAGCGTCTTTTCTTCAAATTCATCTCTTCTTCTACATGTTTGCGAGACACTACGATCTCAATCTTCTTTTTCTATCCAGCAGAGGGGTCCTCATTTACTGCTCTCTGATTTTGTAACATGTACAACCCGGTTGGTGTAAACCTCCTCTTCTGAAGTATTTTGGATCAAAGAACATCATCATCATCATCGTCAACAACAGTTTCCAGCTAATGACTGGATCTGGTTTGTGCACAAGCCTCTCCGTTTTCTTCATTCTTCCCATCACCTTGGTCCCTTCCTCTCTTCCATACACACTCCTTCTCTCAGCCATCCATCCCTTCGTCGTTTACCATGAAATTTCTTTTGCCAGATTTTCCTTGGGATTCGCTGTTCCTCCATTCTCTCATCGTCATCAACAACTGCAACAACAATAATTTCCAGCTACTGTTTCGGTCTGGTTTATTCACAACCACCCACATTTTCTTCTTTCTTCCAACCACCTCTCTGTCATCATCTTGGTCCTTCATTCCTCTCACCCATCCAACCCTTGATCTTCCTCTGGGTCGTTTACCATGAATCTTCCTTGGGATTCTCTGCCCCTGCATTCTATTCACATGTCCATACCATCTTAGTCTGGATCACCCCGAGTCAGAAGTTAGTACACAGTACAGCAAGTAGTGCATGTGTGTTGCAGTTGGTGAAGATACACAAGCGGTACAAGAGCAAGGAGGACCAGTACCGGTACCACTCGAGGACGTGGCTCATCACGGACACGCTCAGCTACCTCATCCCGGGCATGGTGGTCTTCATCTTCCTGCCCGCAGCCGTCTTCACCTACATGGAGAACAACTGGGACTACATCATGTCCGTGTACTACGCCTTCGTCACGCTCACCACCATCGGCTTCGGAGACCTGGTCGCTGGTGAGTCACCCAACTGGAACTCAGTATCTCAGAGTTATTATTATATTCATACGTAAATTTTCAAATATTGCACGTTTGTTGACTGCTGTCGTAAATCTTTGTTTCCTGAAACTATTAGCGTTAAAAAGACAGTTTTCTTTCCTGAGCCAGGCCAGCCGAAGCGAGATGTCTGTTTGCTGGAAAGACAGGCCACATTTACAGATTTCTCTGGGAACCCAAATAACATCGGTAATACAAGCAAAGATCACGCAAAGCCCATGCAATGACCTCCTGACAATCACGTGAACGCCTGGCAAATGACAGGCATCCTCTGCCCCACCATTAGACCTCAGAGAAGCAAATTTGAAACAAAGTGCTAATCGCAGTTGGTGCAGTGAAATTTGGAGAATAGTTCAACAATCCTGGTGTAATCACTGTATTAGGCGAATTCTATCAATATTCCACTCTCTTCTGGTTCATAAAAGCAACTACCGGTATTTTATGTCGAATGATCTACTATTTTCTACTGTCGGACTAGCTCTGATATGTGTTACATTTTTCTATAGCCTTTACATTTACCAACCTCATACTACAAATTTTTCTCAAGTTTCTACAACAAAAACAACTTTACCACATTTCTTTATACTCGTTCCAAAGGAGTTATCCAGGTAACCACAGTTAATTTATTGCTAAGTCTCTCTCTTGCTGGCAAAAATCCTACAGTTCCCTACTGGAATTCGTGCAACCTCAGCCGACAGTAAGCTGAGCAAGATAGATCCGGTATAGGTTAAGCTGTGTCACTTTGCTCGATCAAACTGAATCTATTCACCACCACCATCATCCTGTATACTCCATCTATAGGGGCTGAAAGTTGGTGACCCATTAAGCAACACAGTATGTCTTCACCGCTTTCGATCTTCTTCGGCTTCCCACGATGTTTCAACTATTATCCAGTCAGATTTTCTTATCAATGTGGTCTAGCCACATTATTGGACATCTTCTATGTAATCGTTGATCTTTTACTTTCCCCTGAATGATTTTTCGCCGCACAAAAAAAAAAAAAAAAAAAAAAAAAAAAAAAAAAAAAAAAAAACTGTAGGATTTGTTGGTACCAAATGGACGACTGCTTCTTTTTTAATTTAGTTCTGGGGAATGGAGATATTGGTTCTTTTTCTACATACGACACTCCTATATGTGTACATCTGGAATAACACATGTTCTTCTACATTCTACTTTGAACCCCACGTTTGGGCGCCAGTAAAAATTACTGCAAATTGAAAGACCTTCAACGTTATCAGTCTTGTATGTCTCCTAATGGCGCGATTCTTCCAGATGATAATAAATTTGGATACAGCATATGTTGCAAGTACTGTTTCTCGTCGTATTTCCTCTGTGGAGTCTACATCCTAGTCTAGCAGAGATTATAGGTTGGCAAATTGAATCACCGCCTCTTAAGCTTTCCAATACTACACCTAATATTAATCCAAGATTTATCGCCAGATTGAAGTTTAAACATACACGCTGTTTAATTTACTTGTCTCTGTTATCATAACTGTGCCATATTTATTCTACCATAGTTTTTACAAGAGCTGTACCTCTCTTCTTCGAACCCCTCCCAAATGCTTTATTTGACATCAATAATGGATGTCCCACACCATGTTACCATACTCAACAGACGCCTTAACCAAGGTATCACACTCCAATCTTCTTCCACGTCTAGTACATCTACTAATTAGCTCCTTAGAACTTCATATTTTTCCTGTACTCCACGACTGATAAATTTTGCAAAACTGCGCTTGCTACCAAACGATAAGGTAAGATATTTACACTGTATGCCTTCAACCAGAAATTTATCCTTCACCATATAACCGTTAGTGTACTTATTAACCACACTCTTATTTCCTCTGATCTTTATACCTAAATATCCTGTCCACATTCATCTGTCAAAATTCTCTTTCGATTTAATTTAGCGTTCTGCACATCCCCTTATCTCTTTTCCCAATTCTATAGTGGTTTGATTGGAACTGAATTATTTAAGAGGTTTCGATCAGATCCCGATGATTGTGTTTAAGGATGGAGAATTATTCAGGTCAAAAGTGGCCTACTTGAAATATGAAGAATCGAAAGGAAAACTCGAACCTTTCTAGCGTATTCTGTTGTTTCAGTTCAAGATAAGTAAAAAGGTAACAGCAAGTGTCTCATAACCTTGGACAAAGCATGACAGTAAAAAACCATGTTTCTTTATTTGTAAATAAAAATAGGGCAATCTAGAGCTGATCTTTTTTCAATCTTCACGCAGTCCATCGGGCTTCGAACACTGTTATTCACCATAACTTACTTCACTCAATGCAAGATTTGCAAATCTGTGATTATCTGTTGTTTAACAGAGGTTTATACTGTTCTTAGTTTAATGTCATTCTCACTTAGAGTGATGTAACACATAAAAATCTTGGGATCTGTCAGCCACCATGTAGCATGCAAGTCCCTTGTTGTATTTTGATCTTACTTATAGTTGGTTCTTTTCTTTGGATTTAGTTACCACCTCCGGTCTTCCTGGAAACTTTTCATCGTCTTTTGAAACATCATGCCCAACTTTAGGGAAGGGCTGTGAGGTTGGTCAACAGTTTAGTAATTATGTGAAGATCACGGCAGGTTACCATACATCCCCACTGTACTCAGAATCTGTCGTCATCACCTTTCATGAAGCTAGAATATGCTTACTGACGTCTTCAGCTTTATCATCATAGCACGATGAAGCTGAGTTTTACCTCACTGCTGTGCAGGACAGACCAACATGGGCTTCGACTCTGGCTGGTTCCTGGTGTACCAGATCATGCTGGTTGTGTGGGTGATCTTCGGCCTGGGCTACGTGGCCATGATCCTCGGCTTCATAGCCCGAGGCATGCGCTCCAAGAGGATGGCTCGCCTCGAGCACCGCCTGGCGCACAACATCAAGGTGACGCAGTCGAGGCTGTGGAACGGCATCGCCAAAGACGCCGTCTACCTGCGGAGGGTGCTCAACGAGATGTACCTCCAGAAGATCAGGGTCAGTACTCCAAACACCTCCACAGTATAAAACCTCCACAATGTTAACCATAGCTCTTCGATCTTAGCCTACTTTGGATCACAGTAATCAACTGGTTCACCTTTTATGCCCCTCCCAGAATTTTTTCCTTCTTTTACTGAGGTTCTTCCTTCTTTTTTCAGAGCAGGTGGTCTTGGCCTTTGTACAATTATCCTAGAATCCCTGGAATTTATCAATTGTATCTTGAAACGATCTGTGACTGTCTTTCTTATCTGGATGGTTCCCAACTTTTTCCATATCTTTTCTCATCTTCTCAACCAATTTTGCTGTCACTTTTAATTTAGTTGTGTAGTTGAGAATTCTTTTTGTCAACCTACTCTCACTCGTCCTGATAAGGTGTCCATTAGGTTTCAGCTTTCTCTTGTGCAATGTGTCTGTAATTTTCTCTGCACCTCTCTATAGCTCTTCATTTTCAGCCAGGAACCATCTTTTCTCTTTACAGGTGGTAGGATGTTCCTCTATTTTGTCTCTAACTATTCAGACTTTCTTATTCAATACCAGGCATTCTGAGCAGAACATTTCCTCTGCCTTGACAGTTGTTGTATAATGTCTAATCTTTGATTTGTAGGAGATCGCTTTCTTATTGTAACTGCTTTGCGTTAGTCTAAATGCTAGTGCAATCTTTCTGGCTCTTCCTTTATTCGCTTCCTTATCAAGCACATTGGGTTGGACCCATTCACCAAGAAACTTAAATCTATTATTTTCAGTGCCAAACTGAAAACCGAGAAGCCACTGGTTAGGGGGCAACAGACAAAATGTTGATCAGTTCCGCCAGCAGACGAAATTTCTCAAAATCGACAAGTACAGACCATTTCACGATTGGGAGAACTTTCGTTGCAAGCTACAGGACAGCCGTTGTTTGAGCGGAGACTCTTCAGGCAAATAAATGAAATACAACCATTCTGGGTTTGTGGCCAATTCTCTCAGTATTTGTCTTTAGTCATACTTGCTTGAAGATCTCTCAAGCATGCGGCAGGATCAATTGAGTTTTGTTCAACGAATTTCGACAGCGTAACGTGCCATCATCTTCAGGTTGCGTCTGCTGACGGTCGTGAGGAGCGGACCCGCCGGGGTGGTATTTATACCTTTCGACCCCTTCGACCACTGTGCGCAAAAAAGGTGGCAATCAGACTGAAGACCACTGCTCGACACATGGGAGCGTACCACCCCCACCACCACTATCGGAGCACCGCGGTGGGGGTGGAGAGGATGGGTCGAAGGGTATAAATACCGCCCAGGCGAGTCCAGCACGGCAGTCGCGTTCCGGACTGCGCTTTTCACGCCGACCAGCAGATGCAACCTGAAGATGATGGCACATTATGCTGTCGAAATTCGTTGAACGACAATCAATTGATCCGCCCGTCTCTAAAGACCTCGCTGTTGAGAGACGTAAAGCAGTTAAAAAAAAAAAAAAAAAAATTGATCCGGGCGAATGCCCTAGAGATCTTCAAGCAGCAGATTCACCGGGAAAACCTACGATTGCATATTTCAGTCACTCTTGCTTGGTTCCTTTCACTGGTACTCTCATCATGTGTCTATATTTATCCCTGTTAGCAGCTACTTGTGAATCACTGTAGAGAGGAGATGTTGGCCCTTAGTTTCCTGTCTCCGTTGCAGCCGGTGTACAAGGACGGTGAGCCCTTGGGGTCTGCCCCACTCCAAAGCCGCAGTCGCAGCAACTCCGACCCCTGCCTGCGGCGGTCGTTTGGATCTGGTGACCTTGAGGACGACGCTATTGGCAGGTTGCGTCGCCGAAAGAGGGCCAACTCCGACTTCCCCCGCGTCCTCTCCGATTCAGACCTGGGCCGAATCGACAGGGCGGCGACATTCGCGTCCGCCGCCGCCGCGGTCGTCCAACCTGCAGAACTCCTTGCCAGGGTCGTCGACGTGCTGGGAGCTGCAACCAGTAAGTTCGCAACACCTCCAGTTGATGTCACAGTCCTTACTAGTGTCTGAGGAGCATAATGTAAGATTATAAGTAATTTTTATAATGTCTTTACACCTCGTCGAAATCGCGGTTATTGCTCCTTTAGATGTTTGAGTATTCGTGGAGATTTTTGTAGTTTACGAAATATGACAGCATCGATGTATTGTATAGTTTTGCTTCAAAGAAGGTAATACTTTGATGGAAACGTTACATAGGTTCGTGAAGCAATTTTGCTGATGCGATGCTCGAGGTCGTATGCAGTGTTACAAATGGTTTGTCTGATTCAGAAGTAATGATCGGTTACCTAAAGAGAACCCTCTATCTTAAAGAGCCTAGACCTCGAATGATAAAACTTTCGTTCAGAAAATCGAGGGTATGGTGTACGCAAACCGTCGGCTGACTGTTACAGAAACTGAACAAGAGGTTCAGATATAATTAAGGTCTTATCACGACATTTTAAGTGAAAAAAGGAACAGAGTTGTAGCAAGACGTCCTGTAGTTCTTTCAGCGGAACATTCGATCATTCAGCTTTCTTAAATCACCAATTCTGTGCACAAAATCTGATATTTCTCCCGCCCCAGCCTCCATATTTCCTAAATCTGACTCTCTAAGATTTTATTCTTGTTCACAAAATTAAAATAAGTACCGAACGAACGCCGTTTTAACACTAAAGACATTAAAACAACTTCGTCACAGACATCGAGTGAAATTTTAAAATGTTACCAATACTGCCTTGCAAAATGGTAACACAGTAACTTTACGGATTAGTTTAGTTACGTCAATCAGCATCAACTCTTCGCCGCTTCTCTCTAGCTGCCCGAGGATCACCCTTATATAGCGGGTCTACATGTCGGAGGAGAGTTTACCCCTCCCTGGAGGCGGGTGCGGTGGCTCCACTTCCACCTGCTAGTGCCGCTCTCTGGTGGTGCGGCATTGTGTCGATGATATGACATACAGGAGAGCATGTCGTTAAGAATCCGCTGTTTGATCCTAAATATTTATCCAGCTTGTATTTGATGATCTACCCTATCATATCTATCAACAGTGAAGCCTCACTACTTGTGACTCAGGTACTGCTTTGGTCCTTTTTTAGTGCCTGCCTCCGACTCGGACTCGCTGTCCTCCGAGAACAAAGACACCTTCAACAGCGGCATCCATGGCTTCACCGACAGCGAGATTTTGGCTTCCGAGAAGACCAGAGGATCTGTCTGGACCCTTGGAGGACTCAGTCTGTCCGGGTGAGTGATCCTAGTATCAAATCCTCATCGAAAATCGCTTTCGTTTTGTTTCACACAAGTGACGTGGGTAATATGTATGGGAGGAAAACTGTCGTGCGAATATTATTTCCATTCACTGTGATAAATCCATCAGTGGTTTGCCCATTGTAATCAGACATTTCCCGTCCTTCCCCTCAAGATACTTTTCAATGATCTCTGATGTTGTTCCGGATGCACTCCAACATCATTTTCGTCATTCTAAGTGTGTTGAGCTCCAAGTGTCTTGAGCGTGGTTGGTTGCTGCAGGTCGAAGCCGCCCAAGTTCCGAGCCAGGGCAGCCAGTGAGGTGAAGATTCCAATGTACGAGCCGAGCAACTTCCTGACGGTGGTTCCTGGAGGATACAATGCTGAGTGGACTTGGACTGGAGGCCTGGAGCCGTCCAAGAGAGTCCATGAGCTCTACAGGCACAAGTCCAGGTACGCGCCTACATCTCGACAGTGTGTCCCCGTGTGTCTCGTACTTTCTGTGTCGTCGTATACACTAGACCTAGACTCTCTAAATATTACATGGGTTTGCCATCAGTTCGAGTAAACGATGTTTGTCTGTAAGACGTGGTATGGATCAAAAATTTAACTAAAAACTGTTTGTCGTAGTATGCCCAGGTGGATAGTTTCGTCAAAACTCAACATTTCGACTTCCTTCTCCTTTGTCTTCATCAGCTGAAGCAGTCACCAGGTACGTTCAACGACGGTACAACAGCACCTTCTTTGGAACTACCACTTTCCCTGATGAAGGCAGCGGAACTAGCTATCCAAAAGTTGTGTTTTGAAGACTCTATCCAATCGAACATCCGTGAATACTGTTTCGTCGCAGTTGGACGGGAAAGTCTTCATTCTCTCAATACTTACCACTCTTGGCTTGAATCGGTTCCGGTATGGAGAAAACCAGAATTATGGTGCTTAGATATTTCAGTTTATTGAATTACAGGATTGAACTGGAGGGATATTAAGGAGGTGATGTTTTCAACTTCGGTTCGCACATAAGCAGCTCTCTTTAGCCACGCCATTTCTCATGGTTCCAGACTAAAAATGCCTGTTTCAAGGGCAGACACGAGACATCTTGCTATAAAAGAATCATCTTGGTGCGTGGTTTATCTACTCTATCCTTAGAAGAAGGAATTCTTGGTTAACGAAGGCATTCATCATCGCGTATAGAAACTACAAAACGAAATTTACTTTTAGCGATAAACCTTTAGTTTTCAGGAAATAAGACGAGGTACTTGATCCTAATCACTAAGGGATACCTGATCTCTATCTTACTCTCATTGAAACTGCTAACTTTCTCGTTCTGACAGTTTTAAACACGGAGCAACTTTCATGAGGTGTTTCAGCAATTTACCTCTACATATATACTCTGCAATCCACAAAATTGTGGGTGGCATAGGGTGCTCAGCACCATAGCTAACCTCTTTGCTGTGCATTCCAATTCCGAATGGTACAAGGGAAAAAAGAATTCATATAAGAATCAGTGCGGCACCTTATTCCTCTAATCTTATCTTTCCTGTTAATCCGACTCAAATAGGTTGGTGGAAGAAGTATTTCACTACACTCGTAAGTGAAAGTGGGAGTACGCATTTTTACCAATAAGTTTAAGCGAAACGTGCGTCGTCTATCTACCAGAGACTCCCAGCCTAGTCTACTAATCAGTTCTGTAACGCTTTCATAAGGACTATAGCAACCGATCACGAATCGAGTGGCTCTCCTCTATACTTTCGATCAACCCCTTACGAATCGGATCCCAGATGGCACAACAGTAGTCCAAATGTGGACGCACAAGAGATTTGTACGCTATCTCCTTTGTTTGTTCATTACAATTTTTCAAGGCTCAACCCAGGAATCGCAGCCTAGAATTAGCTCTACCTACGAACGAATTAATGTGTATGTCCCATTTCATGTTCCTTTGTATTGTTACTCCCAAATATTTCACAGAATCGACCATATCAATAACTGTATTGTTTAACTCGTATTTCTGAACAATCGAATTCTTTTTGTTAGATATGCTCATTGTCTTGCACTTTTTACAATTTAGTGTACCGCACCATGCCAAAATAACATCCAGGTCACGCTGAATTCCTAAGCAATAGGCCGAATTCCTTACTTCACTATAAATAACCGCGTCATCAGCAAACAATCTAAAAATGCTTTTCACTTTGTCTCCGAGATCGTTTATAAAAATTAAGAAAAGAAGTGGTCCTATTACACTTCCTTGAGGTGTAAGCCAAACGAAACGGAAAACAAATTAGTGAAAAATCTTTAAGCAGAGGAGATTGGGTGGTGGGTCAATTTTAGGTAATCCTGGATTCTTCAGCTTGTTAGCTGTGGAAAAAATTGAAGCAAGTATTTGGAGAAGGACAGATTGGTTCGTATCGGGCACACAACTTAGGACGTAGTATGTACTGGTGTGTTGAGATGAAGAGAATATCTCTGCATGCGAAAAAATGGAGGAAGCACCAAGTCCTATGACAGGGTGATGACGAAGTTGCTGCTCGTTCTAGACAGATGCGTGTATATGATACTGAGTTTTACATTCAAAATTGTTGCCTACTACCATCTGATTAAATGTAAATACAGCGTTGAGTGAACAAATACTAAATACATGATGCAATATCGTGGGAGGTTTCAGAGTGAAGGTTTTGGGAGAATGGAGATACCTATCAGCTCGCTATGTCATCTAAGACTCCAACGGAAATTCCAAATATCAACTCGAATGTCGTTTATTGATATAATAAAATTTCATATAAAGAATATTTCAATAGTTACATAATTTATGTTTGCCGTATCAGATGTGATCGCTTAAGAAATCTACTTGTTCTTCCAGCTGGAACTCTCCACCGCCTTACTCCGTGAGCCAATCTTTTCCAAACTCTCCAAAGTGCAGAAACAGGTGGAATTATTGGCAACCTCGTCTACATCGACAAATAACAAACTGACATTTATTGTGTACATAACCCTGTGTTTGTGACTGTATGTGTGTTTATATAAACGTTACATATATGTTGTGTTTTTTTGTGGATGATACTAACTGTTGGATACTAACATCGCTTGGTTTGCGACCCTGCTTGGGCTACCGCTGGTTATTAATATATTGACTGCAAAATTCCAAATATGTGATTGGTGATAATGTTTATTGCCATTAATGTTTCCACTTTAAGGTACAGAACATCTTCAACGTGGTTCTGTTGGATCTGAATTAATGTTGATCAAGAATAGAGCTCAATTATGCTCCTACGCTAGGGAGGGTGATCTGGACAGGATATCTAGTTTGGTTGGTAAACATGGGGTGAAGATAAATGCAAAGAAGAGTCAGCTTATTAGATACACAAATAAAAAGATGAAGGTTGATTATGATTATAAGGTGGGGAAAGAATTGCTTGTTAAAGACTTGAAATGTAAATATCTTGGCATTACATTTGATAACAAGCTGAACTGGGCAGGACACATTGGACAGGTGGTAGGAACAGGTTTCAAAATTCTGCACTTGTTGGAGACAGTGATGAGGGGATGTACGAGAGAAGTAAAGGAATTGGGTTACAAAACTTTGGTCAGACCATTCCTCGAATATGGTAGTGTAGTATGGGACCCTGATTTTACGTATCAAATACAGGAGTTGGAGAGGGTGCAAAAAAGGGCTGCTAGATTTGTTTCTGGAAATTATCGCAGAATACAATCAGTGACGGATATGATAAAGGAGCTGGAATGGGATTCATTGCAAGACAGGAGGAGGATGAGGAGGGTCATGGGAGTGTACAGGGCATATACTGGCGATGAGGCATGGAAAGATATTGCAGTAGGTATGAAAAGTAGTGCATGGAAGGGAAAAGATGACCATGACCACAAGCTGGCACTCGATTTCAGGCACAAGGGTACGGGAAGATTTTCTTTTTTAGTTAAGGGTGTCAGGGATTGGAATGAGAAATGATGAATAATTTACCAAAAACGTTGAAAGAATTTAAAGATAAAATTTGTAGAGGGCAAATGTAAGTGGGTGAAGGATAGGTTAAAGGTGGGGGTGTAGGGAAATTGCCACCGGAGCCTGTGCTCCATTGCAATTAAATTAAATTAAAAATTATCCAAATCGAGAATGAAGTGACTGCTATGCCAGTCGTAAATAATATAAATGTACGGGTTCAGAGTCCATAGACGCAATTTTGTATCGTTGATTTAAATTGTTATGTTCTGTCAATTTTCTAAGATTTTTGATTTATTGCTGATTTTATGAAAAAAATATTTTAAACAGAAATATATAAATAACTTTAGAAATACTCAGTAATTTCTAAATTTAAAATTGCAAAATATAACTTCACACCAGGGGAGGGGGATCAAACAAATGTGACAACCTGTGCAAGGAGGGAGGGATTCCAAAAATCACGAAGTTAGTTAATCGTCGTTGAAGAAGCTATAAATTTCTAAGGGCCAGTTTGGTTATGTCATCTGGAATCTTGATTCATGAGCAGTGACATTTACTCGGTTGGATCGACCTCGGGCAGTCAGTCACTCTGTATCAGAGACTTCTGATATTGGTATCAGAGCGTTTACTTTTCTCACGTCTCTGTCCCAGATAAGTCTCCAAGGCAGCCCAATAATAAATCTTTCAATTTAGGTGAGCCTTGACGGATAATAAATAAATCTAAAATCGAAACTGAATCGACATCCGTGCCAACTGTTGACGCAGGACTGATAACAGATTAAACGTACAGAATCTAACAGATGAACCTTCACATTTTTGATTAGTGAGGCTGATTTTTGATACGTGACATTTCTAGTTTTCTTTCCCCTGCTTTTCGAATACGCAACCTCACATCCCATTTTTATACTGTACACCAGTGGACTAGTAGATTAAATCGCATACATATAAACATTAGAGCAGTACATCGATTAATATTGAAGCTTTTTGAGATTGCGTAATTTTCACTAAAGGAAAATACCTGAATTATTTATCTCTAAATATATGTGTGTAGCAAATATCTTTGTTATTGAATCACACAAAAACAACCAAACCAATGCGGTTTTCATAATTTGAAAGATCAAGACCTAACTTAAAATCTGCGGTATATCTTAAGAATCTACGTAGCAGGAAACGTCACAAGATATGCACCAAAGATTCTTAATAAAATTCAGAGGTCGCGCACTACATCAAAGATAAACATTCCAGCAAACATAAACATTCCTAAAAATACATGATGCGAAGGTGTTTATTTTTCAGATCGCCGTTTTATGGGTTAACAAATTCAGCTTGATATATATACATATAAAAAAAATTATTAAACTTTGTTTTTTCATGACTACGGACTTTTGGTTTTGATCTTTGAATTCCGCAAATATTGTAGTTGACTATTTTCTCTTTGTACTATGTATACGGGGATTGTTAGTGTAACGAAGAACGAGGTGACAGTGAGACATAATTCCAGTTATAACAGCACAAGGTCTTGCAAGAAATTGAGCTATCGGTTGCCGTCTTTCGTTACGGGTATAAAGTAGATTAATCGGTTCATAACTACAAATACCGATTTTTTTTTTTTTTTTTGCTGTTGTCTTTCTTTCGACTGGTTTGATGCAATCCTCCATCCCTTCTTATCCTGTGCTAACTTCTTCATCTCTACATATCCCTTACAACCCACGTCCTCAATTATCTGTTTCATATATTCTAATCTCTGTCTTCCTCTACAGTTCTTACCTTCGACTGTTCCCTCCACCAGCAAATTAACTAATCCAGCCTGTCTCTTCTTTCTGTGAGCTTCTTCCATGCCGATCTACCATGCCTATATCCATTGATGAACACTGCCGAACAGATTTTTATGTGACTTTTACAAATTATTTGAAAAAGTAGGGTCTAACTATTTTTGGCTTTTGGCATCTGAGGCCATACAGCTATTCAGCAGTGATTATGTGTGATTCAGTGCCTTCAGTTTGTACCAGTATGCATTTTTGCGACCAGTTCCACAGGACGGAATGACATTCAGACACAACAGCTAAACACCCATGCCCGCGGCCGGACTCGAACCGGCGACCTTCGGCACGAAGAGCTAGTGCTCTATCTAGCCCCTGCGCTACCGAGGCCGGCTAGGGTCTAACTTGAAAACTGCAGTATACACTATGACAGTATGTAAGTGGTGAATGGTGCAATAAATGATAATCTGTTCGTAAACTGAACAGATAAGCATCAAAGATCGCACTTCATCAAAGATAATCACTCCGCTCTTTGGATTTTTGTTAATATTGTTGCTTATAAAATCACTTTGGTTATGACCTTTGACTTTAAAAAAAAAACTTGTCTTTTGTCCCTAAAAAACTATTATTTTTATATTCTGTGTAACGAATTTTTTGCTTAAATCTATATTAGAAAAAATGACCATGTCTCATGGTCATGAACTGAGACCCCCGAAATTCATTATAATTCTCGAAAAAATCACTTTTTTACTTTTAAACTCTCTGAAACGCATTTTTTATTTAAATCTACCTTAAGGTGGTGCAACAATGACAGGCAGGTCCTCAAGAACTCATTACTTGTCCCAAAAACTCCTTTTTTTTTTGTTTTACTTATGGACACTGTGAAATGGTGTTATTAGTTTAAATTGATAATTAGCAAATTTCAAGGACAGACACTGGACAGAATAGGTATTCACCTACCTGAAAATGTCTACCAACTGGGAACTATTCTAGATTCGTAGCCATACCCAAAACACTGTCATGGTTTTATATCAACATTGTCGTATATCATTTACAGAACTTGCGGCAAAGCTGCCAAATCAGGTCAGGGAAAACATGTACGGCAGATAAGCTTTCATCGCCGATAAGTGTTTACAATGTCTGCACAAACTTCGCCGATGACTTCTTGGTAAAGTGCATCGTGTTTTTCTGCTTCTGAATTGTAAGTTTAGTGGTCAGAAACGAGGACGGTAGAACGTATCTCAGACAACTTCGAACTAACTGCAGATAAAAACGTCTATGTGCGCGAACCAAAGTGTTCCGTAGCTTTCACCATATGCTCAAGTGGTCTGTTAGACTTTTTAAGATCACCTGTTCGGGTCCCATCTCGGCCGAATACGAACGGTTCCTTAAATTCGAATCACCGTCCAACCAATCATATATTGGTTATCCATTGATTCCCGAAATCGCTCCAAGCGAATGTCGGGATAATTCCTTCTGAAGGCAATGACTGAAATCCTTCCCGTTCCTTGTCGGCCCCTCATCCTCTCACCACTCTAATGACTTCCACATCAAGGAACCATAAAGTCCGAAAACAAAACAAAAAAAAACAAAAAGTATGTCAACTATTTCCATTACGAGTAAAATCAGTAGAAAATGACGTCTTCTAAAAGTAAAACACATACATTACTTATCCGCTACCAATGAATTCACCATAAGAGCAGAAGAACCAAACATGATGACTGCAATCTGGTGGACAAAGGACTAAACTCTGCAGGTAAAGACAAAGCTGCATACGAGCCTGAAATTGGGTGCATGATTGCAACATCTGTGGAGCAGGAGTAGTTTGGGATTCAATAAACAACTTCAAACGCGTTTTATTCGAACTGTGTTACTGCATGTGGAAAAAAAAAAAACCGGTAAAAATAGTATTAATAAAATTCACTTTGTAACTATGACAAAGATAATTTTTTTCACCGAATTTCTGTCATCACAACCGCTTTCGGTTTAGTTTAGTTGGTCACTGAGACGTTAAATATTCTCTGGCACATGCATGAATCCGAAAAGCCAGCATTCGATACGAGATCCTGAGTTTTGGGGAGATGCGATGTCAACTCTTTTAACTTCTGTTCGCTGTATGTCGTGAATACAATCCCAACGCTTCATTAAAGCTGACTTATTTATGTGGCTGTTTATGTTAGCGCAGTTCAATTACACTAAGTACACGATGTTACGAACAATAATTAATACCGTAAATGGCCCGTTATTGAAATAGTATGGGACCCAGATTTAGCGAAACTTCGCCAATACATTCGGTGTGTAAAACGTCCTGTGGGATCGATTTGCGGGAAAATCCAGAGAAATTAGGTTTACTTTACAAACCTCACTTGGGGACTCCACTAGTGAAAAGGTAGCTAGCCGATATGTCAATTTCATACAAAGTATTGTTCCATTATTATTGCAACTCTGAGAAAATGCTTTTGTTACCTTAAGTACGAGCCACAGAAGAGTTGATCTTTCGGTCGAAGTCGACAAACGTCTCATTTATGTTACTCTTGACGACTAGTTGTGAAATACCCGAGAAGAGTAAAGTGATTGACAGTGCATGACGAATTCAATACATCGAAAAGCCAATCAAAACTTTCTTGGGATGACAGAGTACTGAACTAGTCAAATGTATGTAAAGGAACAATTCGACTTTAGTTCTATTGTTGGATGTCATATGTCTTGCAACTAACATATAAATAGAAGAATAGAAAAAAAAAATCTCTAAGACTTATTACAAAATTAATATTCTGTTAGTGACTTAAGGAGTAGCTAGTGCCATGAATAAAAGGTAATGAATGGCATGTGGCTTTCTCACCATGGAGTGGTAGTATTAGATATCCACCTTATGGTTGGATGCAGTTTAGTTATTTTATTGTTTTAGATTATGGTGATGGTTACTAACTATCGAATAAATTATAATTAACTCAGCCTCCCGCTTGCCCAAAACTTTCTACAAAGGATGTTATTCTTCTGTCCTAACCATGGAGGAAAGAGATATGTGGAGAGGAAATACCGCTTATTCTGTGACGCCGCCTCTAAACTCTCGGCTGTTACTGTGCATGCGCAGTGGCGGCGGCAGCCATATTACGTATCCATACAATTGGTATTTGGAGACAGTATATCCCGAAAACTAAGCAAGATATCGAAAAATTTTATTCTTTATTTTCGATTTGTTTCGTCGTGTTACATAAGAATCCATCATCAAATTTGAATTTTTTGCGAAATTTCTTCTGCATTTCAACTTACTTTTGAGACAGTATATCTCAAGAAGTAGGCAAGATATCAAAAATTTTTATTCTTTATTTTTTATTTGTCTCTTCTTTTTAAATAAGAAATCATCATCAAATTTGACTTTGACCAATTGTTTCTTCTGAATTTCGACCAAAAACATCTCGCATTTGAGACAGAATATTTCGAAAACTAAGTAGGATATCAAACAATTTTGTTCTCAATTTTTTATTTGTCTCATCGAGTTACATAATCCATCATTAGATTGCTGTGTCACGTTTATCCTAGAGTCCCTTTGAGGTTTTCCCCGTGTCGGTATGGATAGGTAATATGGTGGCCATGCCTCCCCACTCCTCTCCCCCTGACGTAAAACAACACTGCGTCTTTTCTTTCCTGGTCTTATCAGTGCGCGTCAATCACGTTTCTGGTATCAGTATGTAACCAACTCCACTTTCTTCCAGACACTGGAAAATCATATTTTTATATGTCAGAACTTCACAGTCCATCTGCTGTATCAAACTCATGATACCCTAATGCTTGCTGTTAAAAAATGTGCCCTCATAGCTAGATACAGATCAAACGAATTATTACAATGAGTGCTATTGTATAATAGATATTTAAACGACTTCATTGGCTACATCCTTCCTGAATTCGCCCGTTTTCTCTAAGGGAGATTTATATTGATCAATGTCTTCCTTCTATCACTGTTATCCTCAAGTCTTCCACCCAAAAATCTATTTCGTGATTCAAGCCGTCTACTTAACGTTCATAGTAAATCTTTTTAATTTCATGTCACAATGACTGTATCTAACTTACATATCAGACCTTGATCTGGGTATTCACTAAGACTCTATCCTCTTGTATCCATTCATCGCCTTTTATTATACATTCCCAATTGTCACGATCCTTTCCTTCTCTCTCCTTACACCATCCTACCAACATCAATATAGTGTTCCCCAGCCAGGGTTCTTTACTGAACCGTTCATCTCTATCTTCTGTCTTGAAAATCTAGTTGTTGTCATCCTCTTGATATATCAAACTCTCTGCCTACTCCAGATTAATCTCCAGCCTGTACCCTATCCCGCTCCTTCCTTGCGAAGGTCCAAGTTATCGCTGCGTATCTTATTACAAGCACGAACCAGTACTTACATATTATCATTTTGGCGTTTCTACGCAAACTGTAGTCTCACAGCAAATATTCAGTAATTTGGTAAAATCTCTCTTCATGATTATCCGCCAGAATTTGCAGCCGTTGGCTTTGTCTGTTTTAAACACAACCCTCTCAATCTTTCTCTCTTCCAGCCATCTTCCAATCATCACCTAGTTGTAGTCCTTTCCTCTTCTCTGCAAACCCTCCTCCACTACTATCCCTTACTCTTCCTCTTGTATCTTCATTTCACAGCTCTTTATAGGCATCCTATCTTCCTCGCTGTCCCCAAATGTCCCTACTAGTGGCCGTACCTTGGTCCAGATTGTATGAAATCACACCAATACAATAGTCCAACCAAGGCTAGGTCTGCTTCGAACACAGGGCCCTCAATTTTTCTCTCTCTTTCAATCAATCTCATTCATCACCTTGCTCCAGTGCTCTTACCTTCTCTCCACAACCTGCTCCACTCCCTTCAGCCATCTAGCTCTTAGTCTTCCTCTGAGATGTTTACCTTGTATCTTCATTTCATGCATCTTTCTTGATGAATCTCCCTACCAGTTGCCATTCTTTGGTCTACATTGCATAAAAATCACACCAGTACAGTTGTCAAACCAAGACTGTTACGTATTTGCGATTGCGTTGCTGAGAGATGTCCTTGATACACAGTCATCAGGGCAAGAAGAAGAAGCAGCAGCCACCGCCCCCGGACTTGCTGGACGTTGAGGCTCAGTTGGCGCCGCCTCCAGTCCAGACGACGTTCCAGAGGATCAGTCAAGCTCCTCGCGCGCTGCTCAACAGACTCAGGAGGCCTTCCGCCATTCCCTCCGCCGACAAGTTGAAGCCGCCGCCGTCACTGTCCAAGAGGATGTCGCTGCCCTCTCCGCAGCTCGGGCTCTGGCGCCATCCCAGCGACGATCAATACAGGACCATAGCCGTGAGTACTACCGTGTCCCAATTCTAGGCATGAGGTACACTGTCTCACAGTAAAACAGTTCAACCACATCGGTACAGTACTTTACTCCTTGTGTCTAACAAGATAGGTTCTCCCAAAATTCCTCTGCAGATTAAAACAAAAAATGTTAGTGAAACAGTCCCCAAATGTGGTGACATTAAGTAAAAATTCGTTATTTAATATACAGAAAATCAATCAATTTCAAAGGAAAAATTTCTCAACCCGGTTTTAGCCTAAAAGCTGTAAACACTGGCTCAGGAATGAAATTACAGGTCGTATCTCACAAGTTCCACAACTCAGCACCAAACGGCGTCTAAATGTGTTGTAGTATATTGAGGGATTTTAGCTATAGAATATTGTAAATTTTACTCGGGATAATTTTTCTCAAGTAACTTAATTCCTCCCGACGCAGCATAGTCCAAGCTTAACAGGTTCTCTTACCGTGAGAAGCGGCCTCCCCACCCTGGTGATTCAAAAAGCCTTGAGTAAGATGTTCTAAGTAAATAGAAACTAATTTCTCGTGACCTCTCCCACCACGCTTCTACGTCGGATAGCCCAGTCTGAAGCAGCCCCCCCCCAGGCAGTCTGATGGCCGAGCCCCAGGATGGATCACGTAGGTATCAAGAATTTATTATGTGAGGGCTTATGCATTTATACCCTTCTGCTGGCTTAGAAAGAGTGTCCCAAGTGACAGGAATTTACTAGTAAGAATTTTCATTCATGAGAGCTATTTTACGCAGTATTTTTCAATAATATCCAATGTATTTCTATGTGCTTATTTTTATTGAAGTTATAAAAGTTATTCCATTCTTTCAACTACATGTTTCACTTGTATCACTGATTCCTGCTCATTACTAGCACTAAGTGAGGGCAGAACGCAATTTCTCTGATCCTTTAATCACATATCTTCAGTGAAACAGATCGGGGAGTTGTTGATCAGAGGCAAACCAAACCTGTCTGTGGCGAATAACCGCTCGTTCGCTACAGCTTGCCATACAAGCTGGGAGCATCGATCACACGTCATTCTCACTCTCATTCAAAAATGTATCTTATTTAAAAAAAACACCCTCGTGCTTAGAGCAATAGGAAGGACCTTAGGTGTACAGTGTGTGTGGTATTTTGTTGCAGGCTGGCCTTCTGGGCAGCCCGGAAGATATGCGTGACGTGGACGACGTGCTGGAGGAGACGTCCCTGGCAGACTTCCTGCGGGCACTCAGCTCGGTGCACTCCAGAGTGGGGGGCACCACGTGGATTCCTCCAGACAGGCCCAGGAGGAAGAGCTCCGTAGGGCCGCCGTCTCTGCAGGCACTCTTCACACCCCTATCCGGGATGGAGCACAGCTACAGCCGGAGGGGCTCCCTCAAGCCTCCAGCCACTAACATAGGTACGAGTCCACATCACAACTTCAAAGAGTCACCTAAAGGGTTTCACCATCTCGCAGCTGTCAGTATAGGTCAGATTACCTGAAACATCACAAGTTAATTTGCTACTTTGTCTCTTCTAAATCATGACATTTCGACCCAAGTCTTTTGATCTAATTCGGAGGTAGGTTCGGAATTGAAGTCCAGAATGAAAAACTGAATAATTTGGGTCAATACCTTCCAGACTAACCTTCTTTTACATTCAGCAATAGTTTGTACAGTTTTGGAGATATTAATTTTTATATTCTTTTAGTGATTTCCTAATACTGTAAATTATTCTATACCCCTGTTACCAATTCTTTTAGTTTACTTCAACAATGGTCTTTAATAAGACAACTACACAGTCATCATCATCATGACCATCATGAGCTACTTCGATCATTAAATGATTAGACCTTTTAGAGTCACCAATCCAGATAGAACTTAGTCTTCTCCACATCGAACGATCATGGGCGATCCTCTGCCAGTTAACTCCGAAAACACTGGGTATGTTTTTGTCCCATCGGTCTGGTGGTATTCCTCTCAGTTTCTGATGATCTCCTGTGCTACACTCTAACACTGCCCATCTTTCATCTTTTCTGCTAGCAAAATGGTAGGCCCAGTGCACACTTCAAGATGTTAGTCTTCTCCAAGATGTCTGTGATCTTTGTAACTGATCCATTGTCGGTTGCTTGTTTGTTGCCTTTCCTAGTCTCTTCTTGCCTTTTCTAGTTAAAGCTAGCATAATGAAAGAAGAAGGAGACTAATCACCTAACGTAAAAATTGAGTAGCAGAAGGTAAAGGTATATATTTCGTATTTCTGGTGAAATTCAAAATGAAGTGGATGAATAAAAGTAAGCCCAGTTCAGCACTCATCATATCACGCCAAACAGGTGGATGTGGGCCTCAATAACACCAATAGACTAGTGATAGGCTGCCTAAAGCCTACTTCAGCTGACAGGCTTTATCAGCTTTCAGGGATAGCACCACTCACTATCAGAAGAAAAGTGGCTGAGGACAGGAAGAGGACCAAAGTAAAACGCGTTTCCACTGCATGGTCTTGCACCGCCAGCCCATAGACTCGAGTCCTGAAAAAGCTTCCTGAGAAAAATGCAGAAACTAATTGGGTCACTTAAAAATACAAAAGTGCGGTTGCAGAAAAGTAAGGTTCCCAGCATCCAGGAAGCACTGACTGTTGCAGAGCGCTTGCCACTTGGTCACGGAGGGGTTCGGAATGTCTGGAGGTCCTTGAACCGATTGCGGACAAGAGTGGGCAAGTCCAAAGATAATCTCGTGAAAAGGAATTATATTGATGCTACCAACATTAAATGTGAATGTGGTGAGGACTAAACCATGAACCATATGCTCGAGTGCCCTATGTGCTATTTATCATGCAACGAAGACGATTGTTTTGAGCAACAGCAAATGCAATTGAGGTTACGAAGTACTGGGCGAAATGGGTTTAGATTTGTTAATTTGCCCAATTTTTAAGTGTGTATTTAATGTTTTTGACTCAAGAATAATAAAAGCATCAATCGAAACGGTAGGGAATTTTAAAACTCCTTTCATTTAGTAAAGTTATAGAGCTTCCAGTAAAATGTTTTGCATGTTTCTGAAATACTACTAAAGCAAGAAGATTTTTAAGTTGCTGGCAGCTCCCATAGGCATTTTCTTTTCTGCACTGACAGATTTTTTTAAATTCCCTAAAAATATATGAATCATATGTTGATCGTCAGTTACTCAGTTGTACTATGGGATTTAGTGTGTTGAATGTGTCATTTTTCAATTCGCCGAGTGTTTACTGATGGATGTGTCTTGCTGCCGTGCAGGTTCTACCACAGCTGCACCGCGGAGGTTCTCTCTGCGGCCTGCAACGCCCCCAGTGGCTCAGCTGGCTCAGAGGCGATCGTCATTGCGGCCCCCACAGACCCAGCACACGCCCCCGCCGCCTCTCGGGGGCAGGAGGCCTTCGATCAGACCCACACGTTCTCAGGACCGCCGCCGGTAAGTGTGAAGCCCATCCCTAGTGAGTAGATAATAGGTCACTCTACTCCCTCTCGGAGCCTCTGGGAAGATCACAAATTTTTCTTTTCAGATTTATCAATACATGGTTATAAGAAACGAATTTCACAAAAAAAACTACTAGCGATTGTTATGGGAGAGAATAAAGCAATCAGATGTAACAAAAAATAAACATTAATATTTTCCTATCAATTTTATAAAAGTCATATCAAAAAAGACCCTGTATGATAAATATTGGAAACAAATTGATAAATCATAGAATAAGTTAATCGACACAATTTTTCAGAATCTCAAATAACGAACAATAAAAATTTATACATAGTCAAAGAGTAAACAATAAAGCCATTAAGGATAGAGTCAAAGAATCTTGAGGACTCATTGTATCACAGCAAATGAAAATAATACCAGCTTTCAGTATAGCACATCACTGATTGGTAGAATAAGAAGGATTTGAAATAATCTTCCATGAATCATAAATGACTATCCCCTGATTTCTGTTAAATCCTACCATATCGATGCACCCAACATTTTAATTTTCTCTATCGACGCAGATGTTGACTGTCATGAGTCATCTTGTTTTATGAAATCTGATTTGATTAAAAACCTGACTGAAGAGTATCATCAGGTCAAAATGGTCCTCTTTGAAACGATAAAACCATTTTCTTGCTGTGTTTTCCTAGATGTCATTTTCTGGTACATGATACAAATGTTTCATACCATCTACTCTAGCTTTAATCTTCTGTTAAACTCAAACAGAAAAATATTTTAAAAGTATTAACTTTTTATTTGGGGAAGACAATGAGAAACTACTGCAGTTCATCTTCCCAAACATTCCCACTATGCTCAGAATGAGCAAGTCATTCACAAGAAGTACAATGAGCTTTTTTCCAATTCTATTTATATAATTATAAAGGACATACTCATAACATTATTCCTCCATATGAGAAACCACACTCAGATGTTCAGCATACCAAAAAATGTTATCGACTTAGGGATTATCCTAATAGCATTATTCATTGATCACACGTTCATGTCCTCAAATGACACATACATAGACTTTTGTGATTATTTCCCAAATAATTACTATTATTGTATTATGACAGAGATATGATGAAAGTGTACCTTATTTTGTAGGTTCTCCGTTCGTCTCGTCCCCGAGGGTCAGCTTTCAGTCCCACCATCACTACCACCTGGTGTGAGAAGCTTGCGTCAGCAGGTACTACAAAGGCAGGTGATCGATTCGAACCCTTTACCGAGAAGAACTCGACACGACAGTCTCAGGTCTGATAGCCACACAGACAGCAATGATTAGGGCTTCAGAATCCTATAAATTGCTGTTCATATTGTGGAAGTGCTATCCACCAAGATTGCATCGATAATTTTTAGTGGAGGAAGAGAGTACAAGTTTCCAGATTCAGAATTGAAACAGTCAGATAGAACGATTGAAAAGGATTCGAATTTGAGGAAGAGATCCTCTGTGAGGAAAGGAGTGGATATTCGACTAAAGAAGTTTGGCAGTTTGGATACTAGGGAGGAAATCCCTAGGTGTGGTACAAGGAAGAAAATCAAAAGACTGTGTTTTCATGTTTTAGGAACTGAGATTTATATAACCAGGGCTAGACTAGTGTGATGATTTGACACACTTGTGCAGAAGATTCGTGTAGTGCAGTAAAAATATCATGTTTCATCAGAAAAAGAACAGGATACTAAGCTTGAAACTTCTTTTCTTCTTTATACATTTATAATCTGTTCCTTCAACCGGGTAATATTCAATTTATATTTCTTCCTTGGTCTCCAAGTTTTTTCTTTCTTTCTCGATATATGTTCTGTGCATTTTTAATGATTCTATTTTCTTCTGTTTCATTCACATTTTAATTGCATTTCAGTATTCTATTTTATATTCACTGTGGCAGTTTCCAGCCACTATCTGGAACACGTGCTTCTTTAGTAAATTCTGCCCTTCCACCACCAAATTTACTCCTCTGTTTGAATCAATTTGTTGCACTCACTACATTCATCTGTCCTTTCTTATTCTTGAAGTTTCTTTTCTTCCTTGTATATTTTCCTTGGTACATTTTCTACCCTAAAGTAAATTGTTCATTGCTAATATTACTCTGAGCATTTGGAATGTTGATGTAAGTTTTCTCTGTGAGACAATATTGGATGCCTATACAATTTTAATGGATGGAACTTGAAGTTGTTATTTTGTAGCAACAATCATGAACTGAACATGTGAATACAACCAACATTTCTGTAGCCAATCATTCTAAAACTATTGTCCTGTATTGAAAGCAGTCTTCCTTCTGTTTTTGGAACAGAAATAAAGATGAAGAACTGTGTATTTATATTAAAAAATTCAGTCCTTCTTTTAGGAATCAATGAAGATCATATCCTGTTCTTACATTAATTTTCAGTAAGAATGTGACATTTAATATGACACAACTGCACTTGTATGTTTAAACCAACAAGAGCAGCACATCATATCCACAAAACATTCCATGTTTCAAGCCATTCCATTTGTTACAGCATTCTCCCAGTGGTGATCACAACAGCTGCACAATACTGTAGATGTTTCTGTTAATTTCAATTTATATTCACTTTCTCATTTAACCAATAATAGTGAAAAGCAATATTTAGAATATTAAGCACACATTATTTATTTTGATAGTAAACACAGAATTTGCTATGCAGCATATTTATTTTGACTCTTAATTTTCCACAATGTGGGAAATGAGGCAAGTAATTTCATTTTGAGAAGAAAATTCTATGAAAGAATGTAGGAAAGTAGCGTCCGATACCTATCATCTGAGTGTATAATCATTCTCATTAATGGCCTGCCATGTATCATAAGAATGAAGTAGGTACTCAATGTATTATATCACCATTTCTCAAGTACTTGTAATTACATTTTTATCTGTAGATTATTCCATTAATCATTTCAGATTATGGAATAAGATTGCTATTAAGCATACTGTAAACAAGTATTTCTATCATTCACTGATGACAAATTTTCGTTTTATAAACTGTGATATTGCATTGCTGACAAAAGCTGTAGCATGACCTAAATTTAAATGTTCTGCAAAAAATGTAGATTGTGATTGTATTGATATTACAAGAAAAGAAGTGCCTTAAATGTAACTGCCAGATACTGTACATACAATAGTACTTATACATTGTGCAAAACATGTATACAATATATTATTTTACATGTACATAAGTTATTTATATGCAGCATTAAATTATTTTCATATAATAACTGCCTCACTTTTTAATTTCAATCCTGGATCCTTGATATAAAGAGAGTGGTTACTTTCTTCTAGCTTACAAAATAATAATAATACTAATAATAAAAAAATAATTTAAAAAATTATCTCGAAACTTTCATCTGAAATGTTCACCTATAATGGCAAACCGCGGATTTCAAGTCACATGCGGCTCTTTGAGGATATTAGAGTGGCTTGTTAAATTTTTTTCCCCATACATCATTACTGACAATAGTAATGTTAGCAGTAACGTCAACTAGATCTAAAGATTTGACGCTTACCAGACTTCATTACGAGTAAGTTCTTTTGCCAACCTTTACCAATAACGTAACAAATTAGGCCATTTGTTATGTGTTCACACCTGTTATTTTCTTTGTCTTGACTGTTAAGGTGTTGGGTCTGGTTTAGTAATTGTTTCTGATTTTAAAATATTTGTATCTCAGATATCGTATCGTCTTTAAATTCATTTGGTGTTCTGTTTGCTTTTTCCCTTATTTTCAATTATCTTTAAAGATACCATTAAATTGCTGTTGAAAAAAAATAATAGATGAGTGTTGTGAATCCAAAAGTGAATGGCTTGAGTCTTTTGTGTTGATTATGAACTCAAAGGTCTTCCCACGTGTCTTACTTGTGAAGAATTACATGCATATAATAAGAAGTCAAATATATGTGAAAGAAAGCAAGCAGAAATTTTGTTTAAAAAGTGAACATTACATTTAACAGCTTGTTTCACTTTGCTTTCAGATAACATGCTAAACACTATCAAAAATTTACACAAGACATACAAAATTATCTTGAGTATCTGGAAGAGCTTGCCGGATTCCTAAAACAACTTGAAGAAGTTTGCATTTGGAGTTCTTAGTATCTTGTGCTCGATATATGTCAACATATGTTTTCCAGCATGGACTTTATTAACAATAAATTCAGAAACCAAATAACCCATGAAAACTTGGATTCATGTTTGAAATTAAAAATGACAAGTTACGCACCTAATATTACAAAACTTGTCAAGGAAAAACAAGCACATTGTTCTCATTAATCAAATAGCTTTCTACTGATACATTAATTATTTATGAATATATTATTTACATAATTGTATGGATGATGGTCTGGTGATTATTCGATAAATTATATTAAAAGTTATTTATCAAAGTATAACCTGGCCTATGGCTCTTATAAATTTTTCCCAGTGCCTTTAACAGGAAAATTGGCTCTTTGGCTTCTAAAGTTTGCCGACCACTGACATATAACAAGTTTCAATGGCATTCAGTAATGACAATAAGAATAAAACTAAGATAATTTTCATGGCAGGTAGTTTTGACAGAAATTCACTGTCATTTATAATATCAGAAAAACAAAATAACCAGATAAAAAATATATTATTATTATGATTATTTAATTGTAATTGTAATGGAGCATCTTATTAGCCCTTTTTATTTATTTATCTTTTTATTATCTTATATGATTTGAGTGTTAAATTCTTCTCCCATCAACTTCTGCCATTTAAAAATTTTAGCATGAAATTAAGTTCCAGCTTGTGATCATGGCCACCTTTCCTCTTCCATGTACTATTACTGATTCTTCGACCAATATCCCTCCATGC
Source organism: Vandiemenella viatica (assembly GCA_031002005.1). Taxonomy (NCBI): domain Eukaryota; kingdom Metazoa; phylum Arthropoda; class Insecta; order Orthoptera; family Morabidae; genus Vandiemenella; species Vandiemenella viatica. The sequence continues at coordinate 117,019,034 of CM061918.1, forward strand.
CTCATCACCAACATATGCCCTGTACATTCCCAGCACTCTCTTCACCCTCCTCCTCTCTTGCAATGATTCCCATTCCAGTTCCTTTATCATATCACTTACTGATGAGTCCTGCAATAACTTCCATTAATAAATCTAGCTGTTCTTCTTTGCTCACCCTCCAACTCCTGCAGTTGATATCAAAAATGTGGGTCCCAAACTTCACCACCATATTCAACCAACCGTTTGACCAAAGTGTTACTGCTCTTGTACATCTCCCTCGCCAGTAAATGAAGGAATTTGTAACCTTTTCCTGCCACATGCCCAATGTGCTCTGCTCAATTGTGTTTGTTATCAAACATTATGTCAAGATATTTACACTTCAAGCCTTAAACAAGTAATTCTGGTTCCACCCTAGGGGCCGGTGTTGATAATATTACTGCAGGTGTCTTAAAGATAGTAGGATGGAACATTGTACCTTACCTTGAAACATTATTTAAATTGAGTCTGGATACTTTTTGTTTACCAGATGATTGGAAAAGTGTGATATTAGTACCGGTCTATAAATGAGGGGAGACAAACAGTGTTGAAGACTATAGGCCAATCAGTTTGCAATCAGAGGTAGGTAAATTAATGGAGAGATTAATATGCTACCATATTAGAGGTGTCTGTGAGGAAAGCAAATGGTTTTCAAGTCGGTAACATGGCTTTAGACAATGATACTCATGTGAATCTCAATTAGCAGGATATATGCAAGATATTTCTGATGAAATGGACAGGGGAGGTCAAGTTGATAGTGTGGCACTAGAGCTTTCAAAGGCCTTTGACAGAGTGAGCCATAAAATGGTGCTAAATAAGGTAAAAACTATTGGAGCTTATAAAAAGGTGATTTGCTGGGTGGAAGAATTCCTAAAAGGTAGCAAAAAGTTAGGGTAGGAAATGCAATATCAAAAGAAGTAGAAGTGAACATGAGAGTCCCACAGGGTAGTGTATTGGGACCATTGTTATTTGTTATTCTAATGGATGATTGTGTTAATGGTTTACTGTCAGAAGTTAGATTGTTTACAAATGGCATAATGTTATATAAAAGAATCAAAACAATAGAAGACTGAATATGCAGGGTGATCTATATAGGATAACTAGCTGGGTGAGTCAAAATGGGATGAAGATAAATGCAAAGAAGAGTTAGCTTATTAGGTACACAGATAAAAATCCAAAGGTTGATTATGATTATAAAGGAGCTACTTATTGAAGACTAGAAATGTAAATGCCTTGGCATAACATTTGAATGTAGACTTAACTGGGCAGGACACATTGGACAGGTAGTAGGGAAAGGGTTCAAAATCCTTCACCTGTTGGAAAGAGTGATGAGGAGTAGCACTAGAGAAGTAAGGGAATTGGGGTACAAAACTTTGGACAGACCATTTCTGGAATATGGTGTTGTAATATGGGTTCCACATTTTGGGTATCAAATACAGGAGTTGGAGGGGTGCAGAGGAGGGCTGCCAGGTTTGCCTTTGGAAATTACCGCAGAACACAATCGGTAGATAATATGATAAAGGAGCTGAAGTGGGATTCATTGGAGGATAGAAGGAGGGTGAAGAGAGTCATGGGAGTGTACAAAGCCTATACTGGTGATGAAGCATGGAAAGATATTGGTGAGAAAATTAAGAGAGGTGCTTGGAAGGGTAAAGATGACCATGGCCACAAGCTGGCCCTTTATTTCAGGCATAAGGGTGTGGGAAAATTTTCTTTTTAGGAAAGGGAGTGAGGGACTAGAATAAATTTCCAAGAGAAGTGATGAATAACACTGAAGGAATTTAAAGTAAACATTAGTAGAGGGCAAAAGTAGGTTGGAAGAGGAAAGGGAGAAAAGGGGGTGTGTAGGGAGATTGCCACCGGAGCGGGCGCTCCATCACAATTTTATCAATTATTATTATCACTAAGAAGAGAACACAACAGAGTTAAGAGTCAGTAAGACAGCAAGGAACACTTAATAAAAACTAAACAAGGAATTAAAAGCAGCAGAGAAGGTGGCTAAAGACAGGTTTATGAAGAATGTTATCAGTGCCAAGGGACTGCTGAAAGATGCATCTAGGAATTTCTGTTGCTATGTTAGAAAACTGAGGGGAAGAGATGTTCAGACAATTACAGATATGGATGGAGAAGACATTAATGTGGATTTGAAAAAAGCAGAGATTTTATGTAACTGGTTTAGTGAGACAATTAGGGACTATGATTCAGGAATAAGAGGATGTAAATCAGAATGAGCTTCTTGGCACAATTAGAAAGAAACAGGCTAAAAATTTTATATTTATCCTGATGATATTATGGAGAAACCAAGGAAACTTGCCCTAGCATAGATATTATTACTGTGGATGTTTTAAAAATATAAGGATACACCATTGTATCTTATCTGGAGATTTTATTTATATTGTGTCTGGATACTTGCTGCATTCCATAGGATTGATAAATTATGGTAGTAGTACTCGTTCATAAAGAAGAGATGACAAACAGGTAAAAACTTCAGATTGACAACAGTTGTAGGTAAATTAATGCAGAGATTGATGTGCAACTACATCAGAAACGTCTGTGAGGTAATGAAATGGTTTCCAAGTCAACAACATGGCCTTCGGCAAGAATATTTATGTGAATTTTAGTTAGTGGACTATATGGAAGATATTTTGGATGAAATGGAGAAAGGAGCCCAAATTGATAGTGTATCACTAGATCTTACGAAGGAATTTGACAGAGTGAACCACTTAATTGTGGTAAATCAGGTTAAAAAAAACATTGGAGTGGATGAAAAAGTGATTTGCTGGGTAGAACAATTCTTAAATGGCAGAAAGCAGATAGTTATTGTGGTAAATGCAATTTCAAAAGAAGTTGAAGTGAAAATGGAAGAACCACAGAACAGTAACTGGGACCACTGCTAGTCATTATTGTGATGAATGATTGTGTTAATGGTTTACTGCCGAAAGTTAAGATTGTTTGCAGATGACACAATGTTATATAATAGAATCAAAACAGGAGAAGACTGAACAGTTGCAGGATGATCTGAACATGATATTTAGCTGGGTTGGTAAACATTGGATGAAGATAAATGCAAAGAAGAATCAGATTATTAGATACGAAGATAAAAAACTAAAGGTTGATTATTATTACGGTATAAGATGTGAAAAGAATTGCTTTTTGAAGATTTTAAATGTAAATACCTTGGCATAACATTTGATAACATATTCAACTAGACAGAACACATTTGACAGGTAGTAGGAAAAGGCTTCAAAATCCTTCACTTGTTGGAAAGAGGGGTAGTATCAGAGAAGTGGGGGAACTGGATTACAAAACTTTGGTCAGACCATTGCTTGCATATGTGTCGTATAGGAGCCATATTTTGAGTATCAAATACAGGAGTTGGAGGCAGGGCTGGCATTAGAAGGGGGGGGGGGGGGGGGGGTAAGCGGGTCAAAAGTACCCAGGCCCCGTGAGCTGATGGGGGGCCCGATCACCGACTATAGGGGCCCTCAGATCATGAAGCCAATATTACGCCCATTGGCGCCTGGCCATTTTGTAGAGCTAAAAAAAAAAAAAGGTCGCCCATTTTACCACGGGCCCGAAATTCCTAGCGCCGGCCCTGGTTGGAGGGGGTGCATAGAAGGGCTTCTAGATTTGTCTCTGGAAATTACTGCATTACATAATCAGTAAAAAATATGATAAAAGTGCTGGAATGGGATTCACTGGAAGAGTGAAGAGATTGGTGAGAGTTTACAGGGCATATATTAGTGATGAGGTGTGAAAAGATATTGGTGGATGAATGAAGAGTGGTGAATGGAAAGCAAAAAATGACTGTGACCACAAGCTTGATTTCAGATGAAAGGAATTGGGAAAATTTTCTTTCATGGGGAAGAGATCAAGGATTGGAATAATTTACCAAAAACACTTAAAGAGTTTAAAATTAAAATTCGTAGAGCGATAAACGTAGGCAGCTACAGGGAAAGGGGGAAAATGGGTGTATAGGGTAATTGCACTATAGCACGTACTCCATTGCAATTAAATAAAATTAATTAATTAAAATATACAACGCATTTATTTCCTTGAAACAGGGAAATCTAAATATTGATTCAGCTCAAAACAATAATAAAAATTAAAAATATAATCGATATGAATTAAGAAACACTGTGTTTAGCAGATCATTCTCAAATGAAATAAAGTTGGCTTTACCTCAATTAAATTAATGTAGAGAGCACAGCAGTTTGTTATGCCTGCAACATGAGTTGCAAGGACTGGTACTGAGTTTGCTGCACAGGCTTTTGGACCTCGAGAATTTATTAATGTTGATATCCCGTTGGGCAACTCAGGAATCATGATGGTTTGTCTGTCGTTGGAGCGAGTCCACAAGGATCATGTTACAAGGTGGACTTCCTTCTTATATAGCTGAAAGAATACTGATATGGTGGGTCTACTGGAGATCGCGATTCCGCTACAACATTCAGTAATATCGTTGGAAAACTGCTGTAGTCAGCCGCAAGACGTATTATTTTAAAGCAGTAATTCCGTTGTAATAAAGCCTGGAATAATATTTTCAAGCAGAAATTAGTTTGTAATACAGCCTGGACCTGCATGAAACCATTAAATGTACTTCGGAAAGAATTTCTGCTGGAGTCTTGCGTTTGACCATTTCAGTATTATGATGACAACTCCTGGTGGAATCGCGATCTCCAGTAATCCCGATATGGTATCGGCGCTGAAACGTATATCACGTAGAAGTTAGAAATATTACACCTTGCACACTCACGGAAAATTCAAACGATGCTAAACTAGGGTGCAGACGAAAACTTCTACTACATCGCTGATGCACTTTTCTTAATACGGATGATAGGCATCCAGCAACATTGGGTTTGTAATGGTATACAGAATATAATTACTGTGATTCAGTATGCCTCGGCTCTGAAGAACTATTTCAACTGCTCAGACCAATCAGTGTTATCGCAACTCACGGCCGCACTGAAAACTCAAGTCGAAGGTGGTATTAGCTCTTCTAAGGTTCAGTCACACTCAAAACTCCACACCTAACCTAACCTAAGTATCAGTTCTCTCCGCTGGCTGGTCTGACGAAAACCATTTCGTCACCCACTTTCAGCGCCGTCTTTTCTTAATCCTAATTAGAGTGAGTGACCATGAAAATATAATTATAAAGTATCATACTTAATTCCGCATAAATTTAAAACGTGGAATTTTTAGTAATCATTCTTAGCTGGCATTGTGTGGAGCCCCTACTGAACAGGTGTGGAAAACATTGAAGCTTATATTTGGCTGTTAATCTTTACTTAGATATAACATGTGCCGTTAATGAACACTTCTAATACGAATGAAAATCAATTCCTCGTGGTAATTTGCAACGAACTTTCTTTATGTCAATTCGCGTTATTGTTTTGTAGTTTGTTTCAAATGAGCGGGCGCTTGTCGCGCCATCTGTTGGCTATACCCAGGGTTGCCAACTCATTTGGGAAAAAATATATTTATCTTTGGAAGAGGAAAATCAAAAGTATATGGGAGAAAATAATTAATTTTATAGTAAGGTATTTACTGCCTTAAACACGCATTTTTTGTGCTTCTGCAACTGGCAACTATTTTTTTGGAGCGATAGGGTTTATTTCCTTATGTGCTTGCTCTACCATTGCACCCTTTTCAATGCAAATTCTTACCAGATTGGGGTAAACTGTTAAACACATACATCAGCAACTTACTCCTAATATAGACTCGACATTAATTTACAGGAAAAACATAGGATAACTATGTCTTAATTTCTTTCTTTTATTTTATCATAAACATTAGATATGTGTTACCAAATTTCATAATTGTTCAATACAATCCATTATGATTGACACTGACTGATTCATGACAAAATGCTGGATACTGGTCTTGTCCAGATTCTTTCTAAGACAAATTGTGCCCAGTTAGCATCTAGTGATATGACAACTGAAACTTCCCATCTTTAACAGGCTTCAATGGTTACCAAGAAGCTGAACATTGTGATTTCTTCTGAAGGACAGGTTTAATTTTCTCTTATGATGAAATCCATGCCCCACATCGTAACTGAACCACCACCGGTTGACATAATGCCTTGATGAAAACTTGAATCCATGACGTTATGAGGTTTATGGCACACCTTAATTCAACTATCAGTTTGTATCAACTGGAAATGTGGCTCATCAAATGAAATTACCTTCTTCCAAATAAATAGGATCTAATCCACATTTTTGCAAGCACATGTGAGCTGCTGACTTCACAATGAAGAAAGCACAGAGAAGAACCGCTAAATTTGTGACTGTTTGCCACAGTCCTTACGAAAGCATCCCAGAATTGGTACATAGATTGTGATGGGATTGTCTTCTGGCAGACAGACGACATAGATTTCATTTGAATTTATTGACGTGGATACGAATAACGTCTTTCATTCAGGAGTTGATGTAATACTTCACTCACCAACCAATCTAGGTTGCAATGACATGACAGATAAAATTACAGAAATAAGATGCGATACTGATGCTTATATGAAGTCTTTCTTACGTCGTGCTATTCGAGACTGGAATATGCAGAGTTAATTTTTGTGCAAAGCACCCTCAGTCTCCCACAATATTTCAGAATTGCAGAGTATGGATGTAAATCCCATCAATATAAATGTAACTGCAAAGACTCATATCTAGTGACACCTTCATGTACTGTCGTCTTATTTTCATCTTGTTCGTCTTTTGGGCAGTATACATGTGTCCATCAGTCATTCAGCAGATTTGGACAGCAAGTGTATTGTATGATGTGCGAGATAACAATACCATCCATTAGGTGGGGAATTCTAAATTTTACAGTAAATTCTGAAGTTGTGGCCACAGGCATTGCTCTTTAACTCTCAGCAATGGTCATGTGAGTAGATGTTTCACATGAAACCAGTAAGTTCAACTGATGACCTTTTTATGTTTTTTTGAGGTGATGCATTTGGAACCTGTACATTTGCATTCTGTTATCCCGCAACTGTTGACATAACAATGTATTTTCCCAGGGAGTTGTTAGCAAGGGGTAAAACCCTTAACAGTAACCACCTAAACCTTCATACCCAAACAATGGAAATGCAAATACAAATCAAATGCATGAGAAGCTGTTAGCTTGGTGAATTATTCAAGATGCCAAACCAGTGCATTATTTATATGACCAATGCTAGGATGCTACGCGGTTAGGATCAAGTATTGGATATAGGGGAGTGGGGTAGGAGGGACAACCAAACTGGGGCACTTGCCCCAGACGGCGACTTAAGGGGGGTGGAAAATTTATGTTGCGGTGACCCTTTTTTTAGCTCACTACTGCCCCAGGCGGCTGTGTTACAGTTATTGACCGAGAATGGTGGTGTAACGGTTAACGCTCTGGCCTCGCATTGGGGAGGACGCGGGTTCGAATCCCCGTCAGGGCAACCAGATTTGGGTTTTCCATGGTTTCCCAAAATCACTCCAGGCGAATGCCGGGATGCTTCCTCCAAAACGGCCATGGCCAAATTCCTTCCCGTTCATTGTCCTCATTCCCATCCCGCCCTTAGCCGTCAACGAGGCGTAAAGCAATAAGAAGAAAAAAAAACGCAGTCATACAGTTATTGCTACATCACGATAAATTCATAGATCTACCACTTTTAGGTTCTTGAGGAAGTGACATCCTACATTAAGGATCCAATCAACATTTGTGGACTCAGTTAAGTTAGTACCAGTAATAATATATATATATATATATATTTGTTGGAAACAATACGCTTGCTTGTGCCGTGCGATTCTTCTTTATTCTCCTGTGATTACACTGTCCTTGGTGGTATTTAAATATATATCTGATGAAGAGTAGCATTGGGAATTCTAATTTTATATCGCTGGTTATAAGCCCACATAATAATAACTAGTGGTCAACAGAGTTATAAGTTTTCAACAGATCCCTGGAGACCAGTTACCTGATGATTCTTCAAAAGCATCCTCCATAAATTTGCTTAAGATTAAGCATTTTTGCCTTCCAGACATGAGACTATGATAGTAAAATACCTTTATTCTTCATTATTAATTTTTAGGGATGTTATCACCTTCTAACTAAACGGTTCCAAAAGTGGTCCCTACAGACTCCCAGGAGTTTTTTGTGACATCTGAGGGGCTACGTGGCAAATTAAAATTAATTTGATGTTGCAGAGAGCCGGATTAAGACAGCACACGGCCTGTAGCAAATGCTTGGTTTGGCTTAAGTATTAAAGTTTAGGATGTTCAATAAAACAGCAGCTTTTAAAAAATACCTTTCATGATTTAATGTGGGAAAGTTTATAGGTAACACTAGCAAAATCAGTATTTCCATGTAAGTTATTTTGTATATTAATTAAAGCCAGATCTTTAAGAAGCATAGGCGCGAGGCTCCCGAAGATGCTGGGCCCATAGCATTCGATTTGCTAATTCTCGCTGCGTGACTGAGAGGTTGCATGCATAATGTTGGCGGCGGCCTGTGAAAGGTATTATATAAAGTAAAATAAATGTTATCCATTTTCATTATTATGAAAGCTAAACAGCAAAAAATAAATTACTACCAATTTTTATATCGTGAGTAATCTATGGGTATAGATAGGCATATAAATCTCAAGCATCGCATATTTGGAGTAGGGCTGACCATCATCGACCATCTATAAATCCACACAGATTAAAACAGAAATGGAATCTTGCTCCACACGCTAGGATTGTGACGGTGGTCATCTTTGCGTAAGCAAATGTAGATTCGAAGGTTCAGCGGAAGCGAAGATTTGACCTAGTTCAAGGCTACCCAACCCTTCGTGATCGCCAGCGCATTTGAATTTTCCCGCCAACAGCAGCGATCTAGAATATGCTAGCTCAAAAAATTCTGCAAAGGTCTCATTTATGGTTTTTACTTTTTGATTGTAATCCGTTTGTCCCGATTCAAAAATTTGTGATGATACTCACGTCATAATCAGATTAAAGGGAAATACAGTTTTGATAATTTATATGAAGACCTGCGGCAAACTAGATTTTCGCTTATTGTTGACGAGTCTACTGATCTTGGCAGAACCAAACATTTGTTCTTATATAGACGTGGTGATATGTGCCAAAAAACATCGCATCAAAGATTGGTTTTCAGCTCTTATTCCATAAGAAGCTGTTATTGTGAACTTTTTTATTTTTGTTTAGATGAAGCAATGATATTCCATACAAAAATCTAATCAGTTTTCAATCTGATGGGTCAAACGTAATCATGGGGTGTATAATTCTGTTGTATCATCGCTGAAAAACTAAATTCCCAATATTTTTGTACTTTAGTGCACATGCCATTCGTTTAACTTTTGTGTGTCACATGCTTATGCCAAACTGCCGCGCAAATTGTGGTTATTGGTGATGTATTTTTTTCATATACCGATTTTGGGTACAAATATCCCCATATTTGTGGGCAGCTGTACTGATTTCGCATTTTGACATTTAAAACCACTGATCTGTGATATTTTGCTTTCCGAAATAAGGAAAAGACGGAGGTACTGGCGCACAAATCAGTTTTAAGTGACAGCCAGCAGTTAGCTGATTGATTTGCGGACGTGTACTTGAAATAAATCAAGCCTCCGGAAAAACCAGTTTTGTTTCGAATAACAGCAAGTAAACCTGGAGGTATTCTCGAGATTTCCGGACCAGTTGCGTTGTTAAAAGAATTTCTGGCAGCCAATCAAACAGCAGTTTGCGTATAAAAAAGGGCGACGCAGAAAATAGCGTAAAATACCAAGTTTAATAATATTAATGTTGTTATTTATTTGTTTTTGACAAAAGTACATAGCAACAATAAACATTTAACCATCTAAAAAAAAAAATAAACAAATGAAAAATATTTAAAAAAAAACAGTCTTTGCGACAACTCTTGGCGACAACATCTGAGCGAGATACGATGGACTACTTAGTTCTTAGTTACAACAGCATATAATCCGGTCTCTAGGTATACCTAGAGACGGGATTAAATGCATTTTCATATTTACATATTAAGAGTATTTTCACCGGTTATTACATATTTTACCTAAAACCTAGCGATGATTCATATTTTTACTATATTTACAATATTTTTCGGTAGTGTACCTAGTTAATAAATAAAATCTTACGTTGTAGCTGTCAAAATCTACTAAAACCGCGTCTCTTAGCAGTCGTGCGTCTATTGTTTTGATAAATAATATTGTTAAGCGGCCAAATATACAGGAGTTGGAAAGTGAAGGGCAGCTAGATTTGTTTGTTCCAATTATCGCAGGACCCAGTCTGTAACTGATATGATAAGGGAGATGGATTGGGACTCTTTGGAGGAAAGCTGGAGGGTGAAGACAGTGCTCGGAATGTACAGAGCATATGTTGGTGGTGGAACTTGGAGGGATATTGGTTAAAGAATTAGGAATAGTGCATGGAAGGGAAAAGGCGACAATAACCACAAGCTTGCACTCGATTTCATGCATAAGGTACTGGGAAAATTTTATTTTGTTGGTAAAGGTGTCAGGGATTGGAACAAATTACCAAGTGTAGTGATGAATAATTTACCAAAAACACTTAAGGAATTTAGAATTAAAATTTGTAAGTCATAATAGTAAATGGGGGATTAATTTAACATTCCAATTATAAAAGAAAATTATTTAAAAAATATGTGTATAAAAAAAGTGGTAAATGGATGACTGGAGGATTTGCCACCGATGTGTTAGCTGCATCGCAATTAAAAATTAATGATGATAAAAAGATAAATAATAATATTGATTTGTTAAGAAACTCTTCTTACTGTATCAATTTATTTAACAGTTTATGTTAGCAATGCTGAAAGAAATACCATGTACGATAGCAGAAGCTTTGATGGCTTGGAGACATATATTTAGTAATTAATTTAAGTAAAACATACCCACGGGAAGACAAAGACGGACGATGCCACTTTGCGTCGCGTTCGCCTACTGTACCACTCTTCCTAGCAGGCAAATTACGCATGCTATTTTTCGCGGGCGCATTTCATGTTTGGTTTTTATTTATTTGTACAAAGTTTAATATATATCATGCCTCCCGAAAAAAGAGGTCTTTTCGTGGGTAGTGACTACGCTGGAACGTTTACATACGACGGAAATGTTTTATATTGTCAACTTTGAGAGAAAAATATTTGGTGTACAAAAAACTTTCCAATAGACCAGCCTGTCAACACAATTCTTGCATAAGAATGGCCCACAACAACGTTTAACAGCGGCAAGTAGCTGTAGCAGCAAAGGCAAGCAAAAAAAAAAAAACACTTAAGAGTGAATCAATGTGAAGTATTGCTTGCAAGTAATATTCCTCTTCACAAACTTACAAATTCTGTCTTCAAAGACTTTTTACAAAAATATTGCTTGAATCAAAATAAAACACATGAATCAACATTTCATAAAATTACATACCAACAATTTACCTGCATGTTCTGGAAGAAATACGCAATGAACTCATGAACAGCATTATTTGGATTTCAGCTGAGTTGTAGTGGTTGCATTGCAACTTTAACTGTCGGTGCATTGAAACTCAAACCTTCTTGTTCCTTTTTGGTGGCATGCAAAGAAATTGAAAAGGAAGATCATTCTATGATCGCCAGACTTGTGAATGAGGTTTTTTTTTAAAAAAATATTTCCTGAACCTTCTGCAGATGAAAAAGTGTTTACATTTCTCTCAGATGATGCTCACTATATGATCAGGGCCGCCAAAGCTTTCCAAGTATTTTATTCCAATTTCACTCATGTGACGTGCTTTGCTCTCGGAGTACACCGATTAGGTGAAGAAGTTCGACCCACTTTTGGAAAATGTAAATAAACTGATTTCATCAACAAATAAAGTGTTTCTTAAGGCACGTTCTCCTAATAATTCCCATAAAAAATGCCAAATGTGTCTTTACCTCTGAAACCAGTGGTAACTCGATGGGCAACGTGAGTTGAAGCTGTATTGTTTTACAATAAACATTTCGAGGCCATTTAAGGTGTATTAAAAGACTTTGATAGAGCAGTGGCTATGACAGGTTGTTAATACAAGGAAGCATTTAGCAATTCTGGTATTAAAACCATAGCTGTGATTATCATTCATTTTTCCCACATAATTATAAAGCTTGAAAATCGAGGTTTGGCGATGACAATCCATTCAGTTGATGAATAAATTCCGGCAAATGATCACCGCATCACCTGAGATATTCCTGTGTAAACTTAAAGTGAAGTTTGAAAATGTTCTGAACAATAATCCAGGTTTTGAACCTTCGTGTCAAATTGATAGTTTTATTAATGGGATAGGTGAACTTTTTCCAGAATCGATGACTGCTAACACAGCACCAAATTCAAATACTGCCCAGTTAATATAGGACGGTATATTTCCGCGTATACAAATATTTTGAGAGATCGAAGAAACAATCTTACTATTGAATATTTGAAACAGCAGGTACTCTATTGTTTACGTTACCAAAGGTAAAAAGAAAAAAAGTTAAATAATTGCTAATCATCGAATATGTTACTCAACAACTTACTAATTGCATGTTGATTTTGAAATAAAAAACAAAATATTACTATTTTTATATTAGATATTGTTACATTTTTTATACTTTTCATCCATATTTATAGGTTTTTATGTTGCATATAATCCGGTCTCTACTCATTACAATCTACATTTTTCATATACTCTTTAGTTTATTCCACAGTTATTTCCTGCTTCATTAACCAATCCGGGCTGTATTGAAATTTCATCAATCTCTCGCTCTTCTTTATGGGAGATTTTATTTTTTAATCTTCTTTCACTACCCCCTCACCCCTCATTATTTCCAAACATTGTCATTTCACTTTGTTCGCTTAGTCTTCAACATGCTTTTGCAGTACCACATTTTAAATTTTTCAACTTTATTTCTTTCTGGCAGTCCTAGGATGCAGTAAACAGATTCTGACCTGAAAAATAAATCAATTTGCTTTATATTTTGGAGTGTTTGATGCAAAAATTTCATATAAATATACTTTGATATTGTTGGCAGCTTAGGTTTTTACTGTTCAAAATATACAGGTAGGACCCGAGTAATAACAGGGATCAAGTTATGGATGATGAAGTTCCCCGTTATTTTTGTTTTATTATTAATTTTTTTTTTTTTTTTTTTTTTTTTTTTTTTTGTCCCAAGTGCAGATCCACCTCCCAATTGCACCAATAGGAACAGTATACATATGAGATTTTGAAACTACTGACTCCAAATCCATGTTAACACGCATCACAGTATTTCTCCGTTGCATCGGTTACCAGTTTTCACTGTACTTTATCAGGATTAAAAAATTTCATTTGGCCCTATTTTAATGTTTAATCTACTTTCTGCTAAATTTAAGGCTTCTGTCTTGCTTTTGTTTGCTGCTGGCAAACTAAAAAAGTAAACGAGTTTGAGTCGCATAGTTTCTACGTTTAAATGTCTTTGGTGGGTGTCAGTTCAGTGAATTCTTGACACATTAGGTGTTTTTGTTGTCATGTGTTATCGAGAGGAATTCTGATAAAAGACACTAATGCTTCAAACTAGATAAAACGCGTATGTTTTGCTTCTCATTGTTTGATGTTGTCACTGGTGACTGTGCAGCGTCATAGTAGTTTAGTGTGGCATTAAAGTAAAAGCGTCTAATTCTATCCATTATGCGCAGAATTATTTATTTGCTGGCAATAGCTAAAATAGCAGCCTGTCTTGTTTCATACCAACCTGAACAAGTTCACATATCATTTGGAGGTAAGGGTTATGTACCGAATTTATCATCATGAAGTATTAAGTCATCATGAAGTCGGAATATATTTTGTTTGGTTTTCATTCCATCGGGACAGTCGTGAGTAGCTTGACTAGAGTTATTTCACAGAAGATGGATGTCATATGATATTGTAATAAGTGAATAATTCCTGTCATGAATCCTGATTGTAGGAATTCAACAGTGAACCGGTTTTGTAAGGTCAGTCAGATAGAACTTGCATGTTTGTGTAAATGTCTTGAATTTTATTTTTTGTCAAGTTGCTGCCTTAAACATTTTGGTACTGACAGCTTTAATAGCCAATCTGGGTCTATAGTTTACTAACCATTTCCGACATTACTTCGCAAGATATTAGTTGCTTGGTGGGAGATTATTTTGCAGGCCATTGGAGTATCCTCCGAGTGAGTCCAAATGTTGTCATACTTTATGTGGACACACATGTTTTGAGATCT
>CM061918.1:117034244-117162079 GCA_031002005.1 Vandiemenella viatica
ATTTGAGTATATAGTACTCCAATAATAGGAGGGTAGTGTCCTACATGTGGTGTCAGACAATCCTGATTGAATTAATTAGTTAGCTTCCAAGAAGTCCAGGTGGTATCCAGAAGAAGATAAGAAGAGGAGATAAATGCTAAGGTCAGTCACATGTAAAGCCACATTCCCAGTTAATGGTCAAAATGCCCAATGCAGTCACCTAACCACAAGGCCAGCTCATTACAGTTGCATATCAATCTCTGCATTAACTTACCTACATCTGTTGTCAATCTGATTGATCTGAAGTTTTGACCTGTTTGTCATCTCTTCTTTATGAACAAGTACTACTACCATAATTTTTCAGTCCTTTGGTATGCAGCAAGTATCCAGACTCAATCTAAATAAAATCTCCAGATACGATACAATATTGTATCCTTATATCTTTAGTAATAATATCTACACCAGGGCAAGTTTCCTTGGTTCCTTTATAATATCCTCAGGATAAATTTCAAATTTTTAGCCTGTTTATTTCTAATTGTGCCAACATATTCATTCTGATTTACATCCTCCCATTCCTGAATCTCTCTTTGCACTGATTACATTCTTCATAAATCTGTCTTTAGCTACCTTCTCTGCTGCTTTTAATTCCTTGTTTAGTTATTATTAAGTGTTCCTTGCTGTCTTACTGTCTCTTAACTCAGTTGTGTTTTCTTCTTAATAATATAATAATAATTGATAAAATTGTGATGGAGTGCCTGCTTCCATGGCAATCTCCTTACACCCACTCCCTTTCCTCTTCCAACCTACTTTTGCCCTTTACTAATTTTTACTTATATTCTTTCAGTGTTTCCGGTAAGTTATTCATCACTTCTATTGGCAATTTATTCCACTCCCTCACTCCCTTTCCTAAGAAAGATAATGTTCCCACACCCTTATGCTTGAAATCAAGTGCCAGCTTGTGGTCATGGTCAACCTTACACTTCCAAGCACATCTCTTAATTTTCCCACCAATATCTTTCCATGCTTCATCACCAGTATAGGCTTCGTACACCCACGGCTCTCTTCACCCTCCTTCTACCCTCCAATGAATCCCACTCCAGCTCCTTTATCATATTATTTACTGATTGTGTTCTGTGGTAATTTCCAAAGACAAACCTGGCAGCCCTCCTCTGCACCCCCTCCAACTCCTGTATTTGATACCCAAAATGTGGATCCCATATTACAACACTATATTCCAGCAGTGGTCTGACCAAAGTTTTGTACCCCAATTCCCTTACCTTTCTAGTGCATCCCTTCATTACTCTTTCCAACAGGTGAAGGATTTTGAACTTTTCTCTACCACCTGTCCAATGTGTCCTGCCAAGTTAAGTTTGCTATCAAATGTTAGGCCAAGGTATTTACATTTCGAGTCTTCAAAAAGTAGCTCCTTCCCCACTTTATAATCATAATCAACCTTTAGCTTTTTATCTGTGTACCTAATAAGCTGGCTCTTCTTTGCATTATCTTCATCCCATGTTTACTCACCCAGCTAGTTATCCTATCTAGATCACCCTGCAGCTGTTTACAGTCTTCTATTGTTTTGATCCTTTTATATAACATTATCTCATCTGCAAACAATCTAACTTCTGACAGTAAACCATTAACACAATCATTAATTAGAATAACAAATAACAATGGCCCCAATACACTACCCTGTGGGACACCCATGTTCACTCCTACTTCCTTTGATACTTTATTTCCTACCCTAACTTTTTATTTTCTACCTTTTAGGAATTCTTCCACCCAGCAAATCACCTTTTTATCAGCTCTAATAGTTTTTACCTTATTTAGTACCATTTTATGGCTCACTCTGTCAAAGGCCTTTGAAAGCTCTAGTGCCACACTATCAACTTGACATCCCCTGTCCATTTCATTAGAAATATCTTGCATATATCCTGCTAATTGAGATTCACTTGAGTATAATTGTCTAAAGCCATGTTGCTAACTTGAAAACCATTTACTTTCCTCACAGACACCTCTAATATGGTAGCATATTGATCTCTCCATTAATTTACCTACCACTGATTGCAAACTGATTGGCCTATAGTTTTCAACCCTGTTTGTCTCCCCTCATTTATGGACCTGTACTACCATCACACTTTTCCAGTCATCTGGTAAACAACAAGTATCCAGACTCAATTTAAATAATGTTTCAAGGTAAGGTACAATGTCCCATCCTACTATCTTTAAGACACCTGCAGTAATATTATCAACACCAGCCCCTTTATTATTTTCTTACCTTCCATTTAACCTTCTAACTTCCCTATTATAATATGGGGTTCTATACTATTCTTTGTTTTTTGTTTCTCCCATTCCCCATTGTTACATACGAGGGTGAGTCAAATGAAAATCTTAAATATATTTTTAAAATATTATTTATTGTGCAGAAGTGGTACAAAGCTGTATCACTTTTCAACATAGTCTCCCCCACACTCTATGCAAGTTCTCCAATGCTTAAAAAGTGCATAAATACCTTTAGAAAAAATTCTTTTGGTAGTCCGCACAACCACTCATGCACCGCGTGGCGTACCTCTTCATCAGAACGGAACTTCTTTCCTCCCATTGCTTCTTTGAGGGGTCAAAACATATGGAAATCACTTGGGGCAAGGTCTGGTGAGTATGGTGGATGAGGAAGACACTTAAAATGCAGGTCTTTGATTGTTGCAACTGTTGTACATGCAGTGTGGGGCCTTGCATTGTCATGTTGCAAAAGGACACCTGATGACAGCAATCCACGTCGCTTTGATTTGATTGCAGGCGGAATATGATTTTTTAGGAGTTCTGTGTATGAAGCACCGGTGACAGTGGTCCCTCTAGGCATGTAATGCTCCAAAATAACACCTTTTTCGTCCCAAAAGAGAGTCAGCATAACCTTCCCTGCTGATGGTTCTGTTTGAAACTTCTTTGTTTTTTTTTTTTTTTTTTTTTTTTTTTTTTTTTTAAATGAGGAATGGTGCCATTCCTTGCTCGCTCTCTTCGTTTCCGGTTGGTGGAAGTGAACCCAGATTTTGTTCCCAGTAACGATTCTTGCAAGGAAGCCATCACCTTCTCGTTCAAAGCGCCGAAGAAGTTCTTCACAAGCATCAACACGTCGTTCTCTCATTTCAGGAGTCAGCTGCCGTGGCACCAATCTCGCAGACACTTTGTGAAACTGGAGCACATCATGCACAATGTGGTGTGCTGAACCATGACTAATCTTTAAACATGTTGCAATGTCATTCAGTGTCACTCGGCGGTTTTCCATCACTATGGCTTCAACTGCTGCAATGTTCTGTGGAGTCATAACTCGTTGTGCCTGACCTGGACGAGGAGCATCTACCACTGAAGTCACACCATTTGCGAATGTCCTACTCCATTCGTAGACTTGCTGCTGTGACAAACATACATCACCGTACTGAACCTTAATTCTTCGATGTATTTCAAAAGGTTGCACACCTTCACTACTCAAAAACCGAATAACAGAATGCTGTTCTTCCCTGGTGCAAGTCTCAAGTGGGGCAGCCATCTTTATACTGATACTGTGACAGTATTTGTGCATCTGCACTATGCTGCCACCTACAGGCCATTCTGCACGCTGCTTGTAGCACGCTTACCAACTTACAGGATAACGGCGCGAAATTTCGATTTTTTATTACAAATTTAAGGATTTCATTTGACTCACCCTTGTACTTGAACTCTTCCCCACCTCATCTCCACTGCACTTGTGCCATTCTTCCATGTACCAGTATTGAATCTTTCTCTGAAATATCTGAAATAACTGTACCTATTTCCCCCTTCAATTTTGGCCATTGGTGTACTGAACCTGCAATTATAAACAGAACTGCTTCATGACCACTTACTTATTCCTTCAGTTACTTGACATACCTCAAGATTATCATCAGGCTTTATTAGTAAGATATCCAATATGTTTGATCCCCTTGTGTTCTGCTTTGCCTCCTTACCTTACTAAGATATTTACAAATTTCTGTTTCCCTATGTTAATAATCTTTCTTCCTTCCAATTTGACCCCTGGTAAATCTAAATCTCCAACGTTAATAACTGTTCTATGCTCACCTGTAAACTCTAAATGTTTATTTAGCTTCTCCCCAACAGCATCATCTTCATTTTTCATTCTTCCACTGCGGTAAACAGCCCACATTTACCCTTAGTAAGTCATGACTATGCTCTAAATACTCTCTAAATATCAGTGAACAGTAGTTGTCTTTGTAAATCAATATGAATACCTCTCCTCCAATTGCTCTGCTATCTCTGTGATACACCCTATAGCCATTGGGGAAAAATCTTATTGCCTAGCACTCTTTCCTTCAACGAAGACTCTACTTTCATAACCACTTGTGATTTGTGTATATGTGCCAAAGTCAATTACTTTGTTTCATTACTCCTACACAGCTACACAGATAAAAAATATATATATATTGTTTATGATTATAGGGTGGAACCAGAATAGATTGTTGAAGGCTTGAAGTGTAAATATGTTGGCATAATGTTTGCTATCAAACACAGTTGAGCAGAGCACATTGGGCAGGTGGCAGGAAAAGATTACAAAATCCTTCATTTACTGGAGAGGGAGATGTACAAGAGAAGTAAAGGAATCGGCTTCAACATTTTGGTCAAACTGTTGGTTGAATATGGTGGTGTAGTTTGGGACGCACATTTTGGATATCAAATACAGGAGTTGGAGGGCAAGCAAAGAAGAGCAACTAGATTCGTTTGTGAAAATTATTGCAGGACTCATCAGTAACTGATTGATAAAGGAACTGGAATGGGAGTCATTGCAAGAGAGGATGAGGGTGAAGAGAGTGCTGGGAATGTACAAGGCATATGTTGGTGATGGGGCTTGGAGGGATATTGGTCAAAGAATTAGGAATAGTACATCAAGAGGAAAGGTGACCATGGCCACAAGCTGGAACTCAATTTCATGCTAAAA
The DNA here is from genome assembly GCA_031002005.1 of Vandiemenella viatica. Classification (NCBI taxonomy): domain Eukaryota; kingdom Metazoa; phylum Arthropoda; class Insecta; order Orthoptera; family Morabidae; genus Vandiemenella; species Vandiemenella viatica. The sequence continues at coordinate 117,039,190 of CM061918.1, forward strand.
TTTGTAAATGGCAGAAGTAGATGGTGGAAGAATTTAACACTCAAATCATATAAAATAATAAAAAAGATAAATAAATAAAAAGGGCTAATAAGATGATTGAGGGGATTGACACCGGTACAGGTGCTCTATCACAATTAAATTAATAATCATAACAATATTTTTTATCTGGTTATTTTGTTTTTCTGACATTATAAATGACAGTGAATTTCTGTCAACCTTACCTGCCATGAAAATTATCTTAGTATATTCTTATCTTCATTACTGAATGCCAAAGAAACTTATTATAGGTCAGTGGTCTGCAAACTTTAGAAGCCAAAGAGCCAATTTTGCTATTAATGGCACTGGGAAAAATTTGTAAGAACCAAAGGCCACATTATATTTTTAAATAAATTTTAATATAATTTATCGAATAATCATTAGACCATCAGACATGCAATTATGTAAATAATATATTCATAAATAATTTACGTATAAGTAGTAAACTTTTTAATTAATGAGAACAATGTGCTTGTTTTTCCTTGACAAGTTTTGTAATATTAGGTGCGTAACTTGTCATTTTTAATTTCAAACATGAATCCAAGTTCTCATTGGTTATTTGGTTTCTGAAATCTTTTTTAATAAAACCCATGCTGGTAAACATGTTCACGCATGTATGTCGAGCACAAGATATTAATAACTCCAAATACAAACTTCTTAGGTGGATGCAGAAAAGGGGGAAGATGGGTGTTTAGGGAAATTGCCACTAGAGCATATGCTCCATTGAAATTTAATTTAATTTAATTTAAAATTCTTCAACTGGTTTTAGGAATCTGGCAAACTCTTCCAGACACTGAAAATAATTTAGTGTGTCTTTTGTAAATTTTTGATAGTGATAACGTTTAGCATGTTATCTGAAAGCAAAGTGCAACGAGCTATTAAATGTACTGGTCACTTTTTAAAGAAAATTTCTGAAGTTCTTCCTTTGCATTCTCTCACATATCATGAGCCATGCTTTATTTGTAAGCGTCATTCTACATTCGACTTAGTTCTTCACAAGTAAGACATGTGGTAAGACCAGTTGAGTTCATAATCAACACAAAAGACTCAAGCCATTCACTTTTGAATTCGCAATTCTCATCTGTTATTTTTTCTTAACAGCAATTTAACGGTAACTTTAAAATATATTTTTGAGAATAAAATATGGAAAAAAAGCAAACATAACACTAAATGAATTTAAAGATGATACAATACCTGAGATACAAATATTTTAAAATCAGAAACAATTACTAAACCAGACCCAACACGTTAACAGTCAAGACAAAGAAAATAACAACACGTAACAAATGGCCTAATTTATTACATTATTGGTAAAGGTTGGCAAAAGAACTTTCTCGTAATGAAGTCTGGTAACTGACAAATCTTTAGATCTAGTCAACATTACTGCTACTATTACTATTGTCAGTAATGATGTATGGGGAAAAAATTTAACAAGCCACTCTAATATCCTCAAAGAGCCGCATGTGACTTGGGATCTGCGGTTTGCCATTATAGGTGAACATTTCAGATGAAAGTTTCGAGATAATTTTTTAAATTATTTTTTTATTATTAGTATTATTATTATTTTGTAAGCTAGAAGAAAGTAACCACTCTCTTTGTATCAAGGATCGAGGATTGGAATTAAAAAGTGAGGCAGTTTTTATATGAAAATAATTTAATGCTGCATATAAATAACTTATGTACATGTAAAATAATACATTGTATACATTTTTTGCACAATGTATAAGTGTTATTGTATGTACAGTATCTGGCAGTTACATTTAAGGCACTCCTTTTCTTGTAATATCAATACAATCACAATCTACATTTTTTGCAGAAGATTTAATTTTAGGTCATGCAACAGCTTTTGTCAGCAATGTAATATCACAGTTTATAAAACGAAAATACAAATTTTTCATCAGTGAATGAAAGAAATAATTGTTTACAGTGTGCTCAATAGCAATCTTATTCCATAATCTGGAATGATTAATAAAATTATCTACAGATAAAAATGTAATTACAAGTACTTGAGAAATGATGATATAATACATTGAGTACCTACTTTGTTCTTATGATACATGGCAGGCCATTAATGAGAATGATTATACACTCAGATGATAGGTTCGGACGCTACTTTCCTACAATCTTTCATGGAATTTTCTTCTCAAAATGAAATTACTTGCCTCATTTCCCACATTGTGGAAAATAAATATGCTGCATAGCAAATTCTGTGTTTACTATCAAAATAAATAATGTGTTCATAATATTCTAAATATTGCTTTTCACTATTATTGGTTAAATGAGAAAGTGAATATAAATTGAAATTAACAGAAACATCTACAGTATTGTGCAGCTGTTGTGATCACCACTGGGAGAATACTGCAACAAATGGAATGGCTTGAAACATGGAATGTTTTGTGGTTATGATGTGCTGCTCTTGTTGGTTTAAAAATACAACTGCAGTTATGTCATATTAAATGTCACATTCTTACTGAAAATTAATGTAAGAACAGGATATGATCTTCATTGATTCCTAAAAGAAGGATTGAATTTTTTCATATAAATACACAGTTCTTCATATTTATTTCTGTTCCAAAAACAGAAAGAAGACTGCTTTCAATACAGGACAATAGTTTTAGAATGATTGGCTACAGAAATGTTGGTTGTATTCACATGTTCAGTTCATGATTGTTGCTACAAAATAACAACTTCAAGTTCCATCCATTAAAATTGTATAGGCATCCAATATTGTCTCACAGAGAAAACTTACATCAACATTCCAAATGCTCAGAGTAATATTAGCAATGAACAATTTACTTTAGGGTAGAAAATGTACCAAGGAAAATATACAAGGAAGGAAAGAAACTTCAAGAATAAGAGAAGGACAGATGAATGTAGTGAGTGCAACAAATTGATTCAAACAGAGGAGTAAATTTGGTGGTGGAAGGGCAGAATTTACTAAAGAAGCACGTGTTCCAGATAGTGGCTGGAAACTGCCACAGTGAATATAAAATAGAATAATGAAATGCAATTAAAATGTGAGTGAAACAGAAGAAAATAGAATCATTAAAAATGCACAGAACACATATCGAGAAAGAAAGAAAAAACTTGGAGACCAAGGAAGAAATATAAATTGAATATTACCCGCTTGAAGGAACAGATTACAAATGTATAAAGAAGAAAAGAAGTTTCAAGCTCAGTATCCTGTTCTTTTTCTGATGAAACATGATATTTTTACTGCACTACATGAATCTTCTTCACAAGTGTGTCAAATCATCACATTAGTCTAGTCCTGTTTATATAAATCTCAGTTCCCAAAATGAGAAAACACACTCTTTTGATTTTCTTCCTTGTATCACACCTAGGGATTTCCTCCCCAGTGTCCAAACTGCCAAACTTCTTTAGACAAATATCCACTCCTTTCCTCACAGAGGATCTCTTCCTCAAATTCGAATCCTTTTCAATCGTTCTATCTGACTGTTTCAATTCTGAATCTGGAAACTTGTACTTTCTTCCTCCACTAAAATTATCGATGCAATCTTGGTGGATAGCACTTCCACAATATGAACAGCAATTTATAGGATTCTGAAGCCCTAATCATTGCTGTCTGTGTGGCTATCAGACCTGAGACTGTCGTGTCGAGTTCTTCTCGGTAATGGGTTCGAATCGATGACCTGCCTTTGTAGTACCTGCTGACGCAAGCTTCTCACACCAGGTGGTAGTGATGGTGGGACTGAAAGCTGACCCTCGGGGACGAGACGAACGGAGAACCTACAAAATAAGGTACACTTTCATCATATCTCTGTCATAATACAATAATAATGCAACTAAGGAAAATGGAAGCGGGTTCTAGGCGATATAAATAAGAAAAGAAAGGGAAATTAACCCACCACATACCAAAGTGGACGGATGCAATGAGAGAACACTAATGCTGACAAACAACAACACAATATTTCGACATATGCCTTGCTCACAAATAGAAAAAACGGGCCATTAGGCTCGGAACGTGTGTGCACACCGAACGTTACCTAATGACTAACCGTGTTGTGGTGGGGGGGGGGGGGGGGACGGATAAGGAGTATTGGCATGTTCTGGTACTGGAAGGTACAGGTTACGAGTATGGACTGTTTGTCTGTTAGAATGAATGGCCACAGACAAACAGTCCATACTCGTAACCTGTACCTTCCAGTACCAGAACATGCCAATACTCCTTATCCGTCCCCCCCCTCCCCCACCACAACACGGTTAGTCATTAGGTAACGTTCGTTGTGCACACAAGTTCCGAGCCTAATGGCCCGTTTTTTCTATTTGTGAGCAAGGCATATGCCGAAATATTGTGTAGTTGTTTGTCAGCATTAGTGTTCTCTCATCGCATCCGTCCACTTTGGTATGTGGTGGGTTAATTTCCCTTTCTTTTCTTATTTATAATACAATAATAGTAATTATTTGGGAAATAATCACAAAGGTCTATGTATGTGTCATTTGAGGACATGAACTTGTGATCAATGAATAATGCTATTAGGATAATCCCTAAGTCGATAACATTTTTTGGTAATGCTGAGCATCTGAGTGTGGTTTCTCATATGGAGGAATAATGTTATGAGTATGTCCTTTATAATTATATAAATAGAATTGGAAAAAAGCTCATTGTACTTCTTGTGAATGACTTGCTCATTCCGAGCATAGTGGGAATGTTTGGAAAGATGAACTGCAGTAGTTTCTCATTGTCTTCCACAAATAAAAAGTTAATACTTTTAAAATATTTTTCTGTTTGAGTTTAACAGAAGATTAAAGCTAGAGTAGATGGTATGAAACATTTGTATCATGTACCAGAAAATGACATCTAGGAAAACACAGCAAGAAAATGGTTTTATCGTTTCAAAGAGGACCATTTTGACCTGATGATTCTCTTCAGTCAGGTTTTTAATCAAATCAGATTTCATAAAACAAGATGACTAATGACAGTCAACATCTGCATTGATAGAGAAAATTAAAATGTGGGGTGCATCGATATGGTAGGATTTAACAGAAATCAGGGGATAGTCATTTATGATTCATGGAAGATTATTTCAAATCCTTCTTATTCTACCAATCAGTGATGTGCTATACTGAAAGCTGGTATTATTTTCATTTGCTGTGATACAATGAGTCCTCAAGATTCTTTGACTCTATCCTTAATGGCTTTATTGTTTACTCTTTGACTATGTATAAATTTTTATTGTTCGTTATTTGAGATTCTGAAAAATTGTGTCGATTAACTTATTCTATGATTTATCAATTTGTTTCCAATATTTATCATACAGGGTCTTTTTTGATATGACTTTTATAAAATTGATAGGAAAATATTAATGTTTATTTTTTGTTACATCTGATTGCTTCATTCTCTCCCATAACAATAGCTAGTGGTTTTTGCTGTGAAATTCGTTTCTTATAAACATGTATTGATAAATCTGAAAAGACAATTTTGTGATCTTCCCAGAGGCTCCGAGAGGGAGTAGAGTGACCTGTTATCTACTCCCTAGGGGTGGGCTTCACACTTACCGGCGGCGGTCCTGAGAACGTGTGGGTCTGATCGAAGGCCTCCTGCCCCCGAGAGGCGGCGGGGGCGTGTGCTGGGTCTGTGGGGGCCGCAATGACGATCGCCTCTGAGCCAGCTGAGCAACTGGGGGCGTTGCGGGCCGCAGAGAGAACCTCCGTGGTGCAGCTGTGGTAGAACCTGCACGGCAGCAAGACACATCCATCAGTAAACACTCGGCGAATTGAAAAATGACACATTCAACACACTAAATCCCATAGTACAACTGAGTAACTGACGATCAACATATGATTCATATATTTTTGGGAATTTAAAAAAATCTGTCAGTGGAGAAAAAAAAAAATGCCTATGGGAGCTGCCAGCAACTTAAAAATCTTCTTGCTTTAGTAGTATTTCAGAAACATGCAAAACATTTTACTGGAAGCTCTAAAACTTTACTAAATGAAAGGAGTTTTAAAATTCCCTACCGTTTCGATTGATGCTTTTATTATTCTTGAGTCAAAAACATTAAATACACACTTAAAAATTGGGCAAATTAACAAATCTAAACCCATTTCGCCCAGTACTTCGTAACCTCAATTGCATTTGCTGTTGCTCAAAACAATCGTCTTCGTTGCATGATAAATAGCACATAGGGCACTCGAGCATATGGTTCATGGTTTAGTCCTCACCACATTCACATTTAATGTTGGTAGCATCAATATAATTCCTTTTCACGAGATTATCTTTGGACTTGCCCACTCTTGTCCGCAATCGGTTCAAGGACCTCCAGACATTCCGAACCCCTCCGTGACCAAGTGGCAAGCGCTCTGCAACAGTCAGTGCTTCCGGGGAACTGGGAACCTTACTTTTCTGTAACCGCACTTTTGTATTTTCAAGTGACCCAATTAGTTTCTGCATTTTTCTCAGGAAGCTTTTTCAGGACTCGAGTCTATGGGCTGGCGGTGCATGACCATGCAGTGGATATGCGTTTTACTTTGGTACTCTTCCTGTCCTCAGCCACTTTTCTTCTGATAGTGAGTGGTGCTATCCCAGAAAGCTGATAAAGCCTGTCAGCTGAGGTAGGCTTTAGGCAGCCTATCACTAGTCAATTGGTGTTATTGAGGCCCACATCCACCTGTTTGGCGTGATATGATGAGTGCTGAACTGGGCTTACTTTTATTCATCCACTTCATTTTGAATTTCACCAGAAATACGAAATATATACCTTTACCTTCTGCTACTCAATTTTTACGTTAGGTGATTAGTCTCCTTCTTCTTTCATTATGCTAGCTTTAACTAGAAAAGGCAAGAAGAGACTAGGAAAGGCAACAAACAAGCAACCGACAATGGATCAGTTACAAAGATCACAGACATCTTGGAGAAGACTAACATCTTGAAGTGTGCACTGGGCCTACCATTTTGCTAGCAGAAAAGATGAAAGATGGGCAGTGTTAGAGTGTAGCACAGGAGATCATCAGAAACTGAGAGGAATGCCACCAGACCGATGGGACAAAAACATACCCAGTGTTTTCGGAGTTAACTGGCAGAGGATCGCCCATGATCGTTCGATGTGGAGAAGACTAAGTTCTATCTGGATTGGTGACTCTAAAAGGTCTCATCATTTAATGATTGAAGTAGCTCATGATGGTCATGATGATGATGACTGTGTAGTTGTCTTATTAAAGACCATTGTTGAAGTAAACTAAAAGAATTGGTAACAGGGGTATAGAATAATTTACAGTATTAGGAAATCCTAAAAGAATATAAAAATTAATATCTCCAAAACTGTACAAACTATTGCTGAATGTAAAAGAAGGTTAGTCTGGAAGGTATTGACCCAAATTATTCAGTTTTTCATTCTGGACTTCAATTCCGAACCTACCTCCGAAGTAGATCAAAAGACTTGGGTCGAAATGTCGTGATTTAGAAGAGACAAAGTAGCAAATTAACTTGTGATGTTTCAGGTAATCTGACCTATACTGACAGCTACGAGATGGTGAAACCCTTTAGGTGACTCTTTGAAGTTGTGATGTGGACTCGTACCTATGTTAGTGGCTGGAGGCTTGAGGGAGCCCCTCCGGCTGTAGCTGTGCTCCATCCCGGATAGGGGTGTGAAGAGTGCCTGCAGAGACGGCGGCCCTACGGAGCTCTTCCTCCTGGGCCTGTCTGGAGGAATCCACGTGGTGCCCCCCACTCTGGAGTGCACCGAGCTGAGTGCCCGCAGGAAGTCTGCCAGGGACGTCTCCTCCAGCACGTCGTCCACGTCACGCATATCTTCCGGGCTGCCCAGAAGGCCGGCCTGCAACAAAATACCACACACACTGTACACCTAAGGTCCTTCCTATTGCTCTAAGCACGAGGGTGTTTTTTTTTTTTTTTTTTTTTTTAAAAAAAAGATACGTTTTTGAATGAGAGTGAGAATGACATGTGATCGATGCTCCCAGCTTGTATGGCAAGCTGTAGCGAACGAGCGGTTATTCGCCACAGACAGGTTTGGTTTGCCTCTGATCAACAACTCCCCGATCTGTTTCACTGAAGATATGTGATTAAAGGATCAGAGAAATTGCGTTCTGCCCTCACTTAGTGCTAGTAATGAGCAGGAATCAGTGATACAAGTGAAACATGTAGTTGAAAGAATGGAATAACTTTTATAACTTCAATAAAAATAAGCACATAGAAATACATTGGATATTATTGAAAAATACTGCGTAAAATAGCTCTCATGAATGAAAATTCTTACTAGTAAAATCCTGTTATTCGGGACACTCTTTCTAAGCCAGCAGAAGGGTATAAATGCATAAGCCCTCACATAATAAATTCTTGATACCTACGTGATCCATCCTGGGGCTCGGCCATTAGACTGCCTGGGGGGACTGCTTCAGACTGGGCTCTCCGGCGTAGAAGCGTGGTGAGAGAAGTCACGTGAAATTAGTTCTATTCGCTTAGAACATCTTACTAAGGGCTTTTTGAATCACCAGGATGGGGAGGCCGCTTCTCACGGTAAGAGAACCTGTTAACCTGGACTATGCTGCATCGGGAGGAATTGAGTTACGTGACTGTAGCTTGAGAAAAATTATACCAACTAATATTTACAATATTCTATAGCTAAAATCTCTCAATATACTACAACGCGTTTAGACGCCGTTTGGTGGTGGGCTGTGAAACTTGTGAGATACGACCTGTAATTTAATTCCTGAGCCAGTGTTTAATACTTTTAGGCAAAAATTTGTAACCAGGTTGAGAAATTATTTACAATTTTTTTTTAATTGATTGATTTTCTGTATATTAAATAACGAATTTTTACTTAATGTCACCACATTTTGGGACTGTTTCACTACCATTTTTTTTAATCCGTAGAGGAAGCATGGGGGAACCTTTCTTGATAGACACAAGGAGTAAATTACTGAACTGATATGGTTGAACTGTCTTACTGCGAGACAGTGTACCTCGTGCCTAGGCTTGGGACATGGTAGTACTCACGGCTATGGTCCTGTATTGATCGTCGCTGGGATGGCGCCAGAGCCCGAGTTGCGGAGAGGGCAGCGACATCCTCTTGGACAGTGACGGCGGCGGCTTCAACTTGTCGGCGGAGGGAATGGCGGAAGGCCTCCTGAGTCTGTTGAGCAGCGCGCGAGGAGCTTGACTGATCCTCTGGAACGTCGTCTGGACTGGAGGCGGCGCCAACTGAGCCTCAACGTCCAGCAAGTCCGGGGGCGGTGGCTGCTGCTTCTTCTTCTTGCCCTGATGACTGTGTATCAAGGACATCTCTCAGCAACGCAATCACAAATATGTAACAGTCTTGGTATGACAACTGTACTGGTGTGATTTTTATGCAATGTAGGCCAAAGAATGGCAACTGGTAGGGAGATTCATCAAGAAAGATCCATGAAATGAAGATACAAGGTAAATATCTCAGAGGAAGACTAAGAGCTAGATGGCTGAAGGGAGTGGAGCAGGTTGTGGAGAGAAGGTAAGAGCACTGGAGCAAGGTGATGAATGAGATTGATTGAAAGAGAGAGAAAAATTGATGGCGCTGTGTTCGAAGTTGGTTGGTCTACTGTAGTGGTGTGAAGTTCATGCAACATAGACCAAGGTACGGCCTCTAGTATGGTCATTTGGGGACAGCGAGGAAGATAGGATGCCTATAATGATCTGTGAAATGAAGATACAAGATGAAGAGTAAGGGACAGACGGCTGGAAGTAGTGGAGGTGGGTTTCCAGAGAAGAGGAAAGGACTACAACTAGGTGGTGATTGAGAGAGGCAGGAAAGAAAAATTGAGAGGGTTGTGTTTAAAACAGACAAAGCCAGCGGATGCAAACTCTGGCGGATGATCATGAGGAGAGATTTTACCAAATTACTGAATATTTGCTGCAAGATTACAGTTTGCATAGAAACGCCAAAATGATAATTTGTAAGTACTGGTTCGTGATCGTAATAACATACGCAGCGATAACTTGGACCTTCGCACGGAACGAGTGGCGTAGGGTACAGGCAGAAGATGAATCTGGAGTGGGCAGAGAGTTTGATAGATCAAGAGGATGACAACAACTAGAGTTCCAAGACAGAACATAGAGATGCACGGTTCAGTCAAGAACTCTGGCTGGGGAACACTATATTGAAGTTGGCAGGATGGTGTAAGGAGAGAGAAGGGAAGGATCATGGCAATTGGGAATGTATAATAAAAGGCTATGAATGGAAACATGAGGATAGAGAGTCTTAGTGAATACCCAGATCAAGGTCTGATATGTAAGTTAGATACAGTCATTGTGACATGAAATTAAAAAGATTTACTATGAACATTAAGTAGAAGGCTTGAATCACGAAATAGATTTTTGGGTGGAAGACTTGAGGATAATAGTGGTAGAAGGAAGACATTGATCAATATACATCTCCCTTATAGAAAACGGACGAATTCTGGAAGGATGTAGCAAATGAATTTGTTTAAATATCTATTATACAATTGCACACATTGTAATAATTCGTTTGATCTGTAACTAGCTATGAGGGCACATTTTTTAACAGCAAGCATTAGGGTATCATGAGCTTCATACAGCAGGAGGACTGGGAAGTTCTGAGATATAAAAATATGATTTTCCAGTGTCTGGAAGAGAGTGGCATTGGTTACATTCTGATACCAGAAACGTGATTGACGCGCAATGATAAGACCAGGAAAGAAAAGACGCAGTGTTGTTGTACGTCTACAGGACGTTAGGACCATGGAGGAAAGAAATAGAAATATATCGAGATGACGCAAGGGACCTTCACCACGCATTGAAGTGACGCCGGGGGGAGAGGAGTGGGGAGGCGAGGCCGCCATATTACCTATCCATACAGACACGGGGAATATGAGCAAAAACCTCAAAGGGACTCTAGGACAAACGTGACGCCGCAATCTGATGATGGATAATTATGTAACTCGATGAGACAAATAAAAAATTAAGAATAAAAGTTTTTGATATCCTGCTTAGTTTTCGAGATATTCTGTCTCAAATGCAAGATGTTTTTGGTCGAAATTCAGAAGAAACAATTGGTCAAAGTCAAATTTGATGATGGATTCTTATTTTAAAAAAAGAGACAAATAAAAAATAAATAATAAAAAAATTTGATAGCTTGCCTAGTCCTCGAGATATACTCTCTCAAAAGTGAGTTGAAATGCAGAAGAAAAATTTCGCAAAATAATCAAATTTGATGATGGATTCTTATGTAACACGACGAAAAAAATCGAAAATAAAGAATAATTGTTTTTCGATATCTTGCTTAGTTTTCGGGATATACTGTCTCCAAATAGCAATTGTATGGATACGTAATATGGCCGCCGCCGCTCATGCGCAGTATCAGCCGAGAGTTTAGAGGCGGCGTCACAGAAAAAGCGGTATTTCCTCTCCATATATTTCTTTCCTCCATGGTTAGGACAGAAGAATAACATCCCTTGTAGAAAGTTTTGAGCAAGCGGGAGGCTGAGTTAATTTTACTTTATTCGATAGTTAGTAACCATCACCATAATCTAGAATAACCAAATAACTAAACTGCATCCAACCATAAGGTGGAAACTATCAAATACTACCACTCCATGGTGAGAAAGCCACATGCCATTACCTTTTATTCATGGCACTAATAGAATATTAATTTTGCAATATGTCTTAGAGATTTTTTTTTTCTATTCTTCTATTTATATGTTAGTTGCAAGACATATGACATCCAACAATAGAACTAAAGTCGAATTGTTCCTTTACATACATTTTACTAGTTCAGTACTCTGTCATCCCAAGAAAGTTTTGATTGGCTTTTCGATGTATTGAATTCGTCATGCACTGTCAATCACTTTACTCTTCTCGGGTATTTCACAGCTAGTTGTCAAGAGTAACATAAATGAGACGTTTATCGACTTCGACCGAAAGATCAACTCTTCTGTGGCTCGTACTTAAGGTAACAAAAGCATTTTCTCAGAGTTGAAATAATAATGGAACAATACTTTGTATGAAATTGACCTATCGGCTAGCTACCTTTTCACTAGTGGAGTCCCTAAGTGAGGTTTGTACATTTACCATAACCCAATTTATCTGGATTTTCCCGCACATCGATCCCACGGGACGTTTTACACATCGAATGTATTGGCGAAGTTTCGCTAAGTCTGGGTCCCATACTGTTTCAATAACAGGCCATTTACGGTATTAATTATTGTTCCTAACATCGTGTACTTAGCGAAATAGTACTGCGCTACCATAAACAGCCACATAAATAAGTCAGCTTTAATGAAGTGTTGGAATTGTATTCACGACATGCAGCGAATAGAAGTAAAAAGAGTTTGACATCGCATCTCCTAAAAAGTCAGGATCTCGTATCGAATGCTGGCTTTTCGGATTCATGCATGTGCCAGAGAATATTTAACGTCTCAGTGACCAACTAAACTAAACCGAAAGCGGTTGTGATGACAGAAATTTGGTAAAAAAAATATAATACCTTTGCCATGGTTACAAGTGAATTTTGTTTATAATGTTTTTATCCGTTTTATTCCCACATGCAGTAACACACTTCGAATAGAACGCGTTTGAAGTTGTTTATTGAATTCCAAACTACTCCAGTTCCAGAGATGTTGCAATCATGCACCCAATTTCAGGCTCATATGCAGCTTTGTCTTTACCTGCAGAGTTTAGTCCTTTCGAAATTTGATGTTGTCCACCAGATTGCAGGCATCAAGTTTGGCTCTTCTGTTCTTATGTTGAATACACTGGTAGCGGATGACAGTAATCTACATGATTTACTTTTAGAAGACGACTGAATTTACTCGTCACGGAAATCGTTGACATAGTTTTTTGTTTCGAGCTTTATGGCCCGTTGACGTCGAGGTCATTAGAGTGGTGAGACGATGAGGGGGCGACAAGGAACGGGAAGGATTTCAGTCATTGCCTTTAGAAGGAATTATCCCGACATTCGCTTGGAGCGATTTCGGGAATCAATGGATAACCAATATATGATTGGTTGGACGGTGATTCGAATTTAAGGAACCGTTCGTATTCGGCCGAGATGGGACCCGAACAGGTGATCTTAAAAAGTCTAACAGACCACTTGAGCATATGGTGAAAGCTACAGAACACTTTGGTTCGCGCACATAGACGTTTTTATCTGCAGTTAGTTCGAAGTTGTCTGAGATACGTTCTACCGTCCTCGTTTCCTGACCACTAAACTTACAATTCAGAAGCAGAAAAACACGATGCACTTTACCAAGAAGTCATCGGCGAAGTTTGTGCAGACATTGTAAACACTTATCGGCGATGAAAGCTTATCTGCCGTACATGTTTTCCCTGACCTGATTTGGCAGCTTTGCCGCAAGTTCTGTAAATGATATACGACAATGTTGATATAAAACCATGACAGTGTTTTGGGTATGGCTACGAATCTAGAATAGTTCCCAGTTGGTAGACATTTTCAGGTAGGTGAATACCTATTCTGTCCAGTGTCTGTCCTTGAAATTTGCTAATTATCAATTTAAACTAATAACACCATTTCACAGTGTCCATAAGTAAAACAAAAAAAAAAGGAGTTTTTGGGACAAGTAATGAGTTCTTGAGGACCTGCCTGTCATTGTTGCACCACCTTAAGGTAGATTTAAATAAAAAATGCGTTTCAGAGAGTTTAAAAGTAAAAAAGTGATTTTTTCGAGAATTATAATGAATTTCGGGGGTCTCAGTTCATGACCATGAGACATGGTCATTTTTTCTAATATAGATTTAAGCAAAAAATTCGTTACACAGAATATAAAAATAATAGTTTTTTAGGGACAAAAGACAAGTTTTTTTTTTTAAGTCAAAGGTCATAACCAAAGTGATTTTATAAGCAACAATATTAACAAAAATCCAAAGAGCGGAGTGATTATCTTTGATGCTTATCTGTTCAGTTTACGAACAGATTATCATTTATTGCACCATTCACCACTTACATACTGTCATAGTGTATACTGCAGTTTTCAAGTTAGACCCTAGCCGGCCTCGGTAGCGCAGGGGCTAGATAGAGCACTAGCTCTTCGTGCCGAAGGTCGCCGGTTCGAGTCCGGCCGCGGGAATGGGTGTTTAGCTGTTGTGTCTGTGAATGTCATTCCGTCCTGTGGAACTGGTCGCAAAAATGCATACTGGAACAAACTGAAGGCACTGAATCACACATAATCACTGCTGAATAGCTGTATGGCCTCAGATGCCAAAAGCCAAAAATAGTTAGACCCTACTTTTTCAAATAATTTGTAAAAGTCACATAAAAATCTGTTCGGCAGTGTTCATCAATGGATATAGGCATGGTAGATCGGCATGGAAGAAGCTCACAGAAAGAAGAGACAGGCTGGATTAGTTAATTTGCTGGTGGAGGGAACAGTCGAAGGTAAGAACTGTAGAGGAAGACAGAGATTAGAATATATGAAACAGATAATTGAGGACGTGGGTTGTAAGGGATATGTAGAGATGAAGAAGTTAGCACAGGATAAGAAGGGATGGAGGATTGCATCAAATCAGTCGAAAGAAAGACAACAGCAAAAAAAAAAAAAAAAAAAATATCGGTATTTGTAGTTATGAACCGATTAATCTACTTTATACCCGTAACGAAAGACGGCAACCGATAGCTCAATTTCTTGCAAGACCTTGTGCTGTTATAACTGGAATTATGTCTCACTGTCACCTCGTTCTTCGTTACACTAACAATCCCCGTATACATAGTACAAAGAGAAAATAGTCAACTACAATATTTGCGGAATCCAAAGATCAAAACCAAAAGTCCGTAGTCATGAAAAAACAAAGTTTAATAATTTTTTTTATATGTATATATATCAAGCTGAATTTGTTAACCCATAAAACGGCGATCTGAAAAATAAACACCTTCGCATCTTGTATTTTTAGGAATGTTTATGTTTGCTGGAATGTTTATCTTTGATATTTAGAGATAAATAATTCAGGTAATTTCCTTTAGTGAAAATTACGCAATCTCAAAAAGCTTCAATATTAATCGATGTACTGCTCTAATGTTTATATGTATACGATTTAATCTAATAGTCCACTGGTGTACAGTATAAAAATGGGATGTGAGGTGGCGTATTCGAAAAGCAGGGGAAAGAAAACTAGAAATGTCACGTATCAAAAATCAGCCTCACTAATCAAAAATGTGAAGGTTCATCTGTTAGATTCTGTACGTTTAATCTTTTATCAGTCCTGCGTCAATAGTTGGCACGGATGTCGATTCAGTTTCGATTTTAGATTTATTTATTATCCGTCAAGGCTCACCTAAATTGAAAGATTTATTATTGGGCTGCCTTGGAGGCTTATCTGGGACAGAGACGTGAGAAAAGTAAACGCTCTGATACCAATATCAGAAGTTCCGATACAGAGTGACTGACTGCCCGAGGTCGATCCAACCGAGTAAATGTCACTGCTCATGAATCAAGATTCCAGATGACATAACCAAACTGGCCCTTAGAAATTTATAGCTTCTTCAACGACGATTAACTAACTTCGTGATTTTTGGAATCCCTCCCTCCTTGCACAGGTTGTCACATTTGTTTGATCCCCCTCCCCTGGTGTGAAGTTATATTTTGCAATTTTAAATTTAGAAATTACTGAGTATTTCTAAAGTTATTTATATATTTCTGTTTAAAATATTTTTTTCATAAAATCAGCAATAAATCAAAAATCTTAGAAAATTGACAGAACATAACAATTTAAATCAACGATACAAAATTGCGTCTATGGACTCTGAACCCGTACATTTATATTATTTACGACTGGCATAGCAGTCACTTCATTCTCGATTTGGATAATTTTTAATTTAATTTAATTGCAATGGAGCACAGGCTCCGGTGGCAATTTCCCTACACCCCCACCTTTAACCTATCCTTCAGCCACTTACATTTGCCCTCTACAAATTTTATCTTTAAATTCTTTCAACGTTTTTGGTAAATTATTCATCATTTCTCATTCCAATCCCTGACACCCTTAACTAAAAAAGAAAATCTTCCCGTACCCTTGTGCCTGAAATCGAGTGCCAGCTTGTGGTCATGGTCATCTTTTCCCTTCCATGCACTACTTTTCATACCTACTGCAATATCTTTCCATGCCTCATCGCCAGTATATGCCCTGTACACTCCCATGACCCTCCTCATCCTCCTCCTGTCTTGCAATGAATCCCATTCCAGCTCCTTTATCATATCCGTCACTGATTGTATTCTGCGATAATTTCCAGAAACAAATCTAGCAGCCCTTTTTTGCACCCTCTCCAACTCCTGTATTTGATACGTAAAATCAGGGTCCCATACTACACTACCATATTCGAGGAATGGTCTGACCAAAGTTTTGTAACCCAATTCCTTTACTTCTCTCGTACATCCCCTCATCACTGTCTCCAACAAGTGCAGAATTTTGAAACCTGTTCCTACCACCTGTCCAATGTGTTCTGCCCAGTTCAGCTTGTTATCAAATGTAATGCCAAGATATTTACATTTCAAGTCTTTAACAAGCAATTCTTTCCCCACCTTATAATCATAATCAACCTTCATCTTTTTATTTGTGTATCTAACAAGCTGACTCTTCTTTGCATTTATCTTCACCCCATGTTTACCAACCAAACTAGATATCCTGTCCAGAACAGCCTCCCTAGCGTAGGAGCATAATTGAGCTCTATTCTTGATCAACATTAATTCAGATCCAGCTGAACCGCGTTGAAGATGTTCTGTACCTTAAAGTCGAAACATTAATGGCAATAAACATTATCACCAATCACATATTTGGAATTTTGCAGTCAATATACTAATAACCAGCGGTAGCCCAAGCAGGGTCGCAAACCAAGCGATGTTAGTATCCAACAGTTAGTAACATCCACAAAAAAACACAACATATATGTAACGTTTATATAAACACACATACAGTCACAAACACAGGGTTATGTACACAATAAATGTCAGTTTGTTATTTGTCCATGTAGACGAGGTTGCCAATAATTCCACCTGTTTCTGCACTTTGGAGAGTTTGGGAAAGATTGGCTCACGGAGTAAGGCGGTGGAGAGTTCCAGCTGGAAGAACAAGTAGATTTCTTAAGAGATCACATCTGATACGGCAAACATAAATTATATAATTATTGAAATACTTCTCTTTATATGAAATTTTATTATACCAATAAACGACATTCGAGTTGATATTTGGAATTTCCGTTGGAGTCTTAGATGACATAGCGAGCTGATAGGTATCTCCATTCTCCCAAAACCTTCACTCTGAAACCTCCCACGATATTGCATCATGTATTTAGTATTTGTTCACTCAGTTGAAACGCTGTATTTACATTTAATCAGATGGTAGCAGGCAACAATTTTGAATGTAAAACTCAGTATCATATACACGCATCTGTCAAGAACGAGCAGCAGCTTCGTCATCACCCTGTCATAGGACTTGGTGCTTCCTCCATTTTTTCGCATGCAGAGATATTCTCTTCATCTCAACACACCAGTACATACTACGTCCTAAGTTGTGTGCCCGATACGAACCAATCTGTCTTTCTCCAAATACTTGCTTCAATTTTTTTCCACAGCTAACAAGCTGAAGAATCCAGGATTACCTAAAATTCACCCACCACCCAATTCCCTCTGCTTAAAGATTTTTCACTAATTTGTTTTCCGGTTTGGCTGGCTTACACCTCAAGGAAGTGTAATAGGACCACTTCTTTTCTTAATTTTTATAAAAGATCTCGGAGACAAAGTGAAAAGCATTTTTAGATTGTTTGCTGATGACGCGGTTATTTATAGTGAAGTAAGGAATTCGGCCGATTGCTTAGAAATTCAGCGTGACCTGGATGATATTTTGGCACGGTGCGCTACACTAAATTGTAAAAAGTGCAAGACAATGAGCATAGCTAACAAAAAGAACTCGATTGTTCAGAAATACGAGGTAAACAGTTCATTTATTGATATGGTCGATTCTGTGAAATATTTGGGAGTAACAGTACAAAGGAACATGAAATGGGACATACACATTAATTCGTTCGTAGGTAGAACTAATTCTAGGCTGCGATTCCTGGGTTGATCCTTGAAAAATTGTAATGAACAAACAAAGGAGATAGCGTACAAATCTCTTGTGCGTCCACATTAGGACTACTGTTGTGCCATCTGGGATCCGATTCGTAAGGGGTTGATCGAAAGTATAGAGAAGAGCCACTCAATTCGTGATCGGTTGCTATAGTCCTTATGAAAGCGTCACAGAACTGATTAGTAAACTAGGCTGGGAGTCTCTGGTAGATAGACGACGCACGTTTCGTTTAAACTTATTGGTAAACATGCGTACTCCCACTTTCACTTACAAGTGTAGTGAAATACTTCGTACACCAACCTATTTGAGTCGGAATGACAGGAAACATAAGATTAGAGGAATAAGGTGCCGCACTGGTTCTTATATGAATTCTTTTTTCCCTCGTACCATTCGGAATTGGAATGCACAGCAAAGAGGTTAGCTATGGTGCTGAGCACCCTATGCCACCAACAGTTTTGTGAATTGCAGAGTATATATGTAGCGGTAAATTGCTGAAACACCTCACGAAAGTTGCTCCGTGTTTAAAACTGTCAGAACGAGAAAGTTAGCAGTTTCAATGTGAGTAAGATAGAGATCAGGTATCCCTTAGTGATTAGGATCAAGTACCTCGTCTTATTTCCTGAAAACTAAAGGTTTATCGCTAAAAGTAAATTTCGTTTTGTAGTTGCTATACGCGATGATGAATGCCTTCGTTAACCAAGAATTCCTTCTTCTAAGGATAGAGCAGATAAACCACGCACCAAGATGACTCTTTTATAGCAAGATGTCTCGTGTCTGCCCTTGAAACAGGCATTTTTAGTCTGGAACCATGAGAAATGGCGTGACTAAAGAGAGCTGCTTATGTGCGAACCGAAGTTGAAAACATCACCTCCTTAATATCCCTCCAGTTCAATCCTGTCATTCAATAAACTGAAATGTCTAAGCACCATCATTCTGGTTTTCTCCATACCGGAACCGATTCAAGCCAAGAGTGGTAAGTATTGAGAGAATGAAGACTTTCCCGTCCTACTGCGACGAAACAGTATTCACGGATGTTCGATCGGATAGAGTCTTCAAAACACAAATTTTGGATAGCTAGCTCCGCAGCCTTCATCAGGGAAAGTAATAGTTCCAAAGAAGGTGCTGTAGTACCGTCGTTGAATGTACCTGGTGACTGCTTCATCTGATGAAGACCAAGGAACAAGAAGTCGAAATGTTGAGTTTTGATGAAACTATCCGGCTGGGAAGACTGCGACAAACCGTTTTTTTGTTAAATATTTGATCCATACCACGTCTTACAGACAAACATCGTTTACTCGAACTGATTGCTAATCCATGCCAGTAATATTTAGAGAGCCTAGGGTATACAACGACATAGAAAGTACGAGACACACAGGGACACACTGTCGAGATTTAGGCGGGTACCTGGACTTGTGCCTGTAGAGCTCATGGACTCTCTTGGACGGCTCCAGGCCTCCAGTCCAAGTCCACTCAGCATTGTATCCTCCAGGAACCACCGTCAGGAAGTTGCTCGGCTCGTACATTGGTATCTTCACCTCGCTGGCTGCCCTGGCTCGGAACTTGGGCGGCTTCGACCTGCGGCAACCAACCACGCTCAAGACACTTGGAGCTCAACACACTTAGAATGACGAAAATGATGTTGGAGTGCATCCGGAACAACATCAGAGATCATTGAAAAGTATCTTGAGGGGAAGGACGGGAAATGTCTGTTTACAATGGGCAAACCACTGATGGATTTATCACAGTGAATGGAAATAATACTCGCACGACAGTTTCCCTCCCATACATATTACCCACATCACTTGTGTGAAACAAAACGAAAGCGATTTTCGATGAGGATTTGATACAAGGATCACTCACCCGGACAGACTGAGTCCTCCAAGGGTCCAGACAGATCCTCTGGTCTTCTCGGAAGCCAAAATCTCGCTGTCGGTGAAGCCATGGATGCCGCTGTTGAAGGTGTCTTTGTTCTCGGAGGACAGCGAGTCCGAGTCGGAAGCAGGCACTAAAATAGGACCAAAGAAGTGAGGCTTCACTGTTGATAGATATGAGTAGGGTCTAAAGATAGATCATCAAATAAAAGCTGGATAAATATTTAGGATCAAACAGCGGATTCTTAACGACATGCTCTCCTGTATGTCATATCATCGACACAATGCCGCACCACCAGAGCGAACATCGGGCATTAGAGAGAGCGGCACTAGCAGGTGGAAGTGGAGCCACCGCACCCGCCTCCAGGGAGGGGTAAACTCCACTCCAATTCTCCGACAAGTAGGCCCACTGTATAAGGGTGATTCTCGGGCGGCTAGAGTGAAGCGGCGAAGAGTTGATGCTGATTGACGTAACTAAACTAATCCGTAAAGTTACTGTATTACCATTTTGCAAGGCAGTACTGGTTACATTTTAAAATTTCACTCGATGTCTGTGACGAAGTTGTTTTAATGTCTTTAGTGTTAAAACGGCGTTCGTTCGGTACTTATTTTAATTTTGTGAACAAGAATAAAATCTTAGAGAGTCAGATTTAGGAAATATGGAGGCTGGGGCGGGACAAATATCAGATTTTGCGCACAGAATTGGTGATTTAAGAAAGCTGAATGATCGAATGTTCCGCTGAAAGAACTACAGTACGTCTTGCTACAACTCTGTTCCTTTTTTCACTTAAAATATCATGATAAGACCTTAATTATATCTGAACCTCTTGTTCAGTTTCTGTAACAGTCAGCCGACGGTTTGCGTACACCATACCCTCGATTTTCTGAACGAAAGTTTTATCATTCGAGGTCTAGGCTCTCTATGATAGAGGGTTCTCTTTAGGTAACCGATCATTACTTCTGAATCAGACAAACCATTTGTAACACTGCATACGACCTCGAGCATCGCATCAGCAAAATTGCTTCACGAACCTATGTAACATTTCCATCAAAGTATTACCTTCTTTGAAGCAAAACTATACAATACATCGATGCTCTCATATTTCGTAAACTACAAAAATCTCCACGAATACTCAAACATCTAAAGGAGCAATAACCGCGATTTCGACGAGGTGTAAAGACATTATCAAAAATTACTTATAATCTTACATTATGCTCCTCAGACACTAGTAAGGACTGTGACATCAACTGGAGGTGTTGCGAACTTACTGGTTGCAGCTCCCAGCACGTCGACGACCCTGGCAAGGAGTTCTGCAGGTTGGACGACCGCGGCGGCGGCGGACGCGAATGTCGCCGCCCTGTCGATTCGGCCCAGGTCTGAATCGGAGAGGACGCGGGGGAAGTCGGAGTTGGCCCTCTTTCGGCGACGCAACCTGCCAATAGCGTCGTCCTCAAGGTCACCAGATCCAAACGACCGCCTCAGGCAGGGGTCGGAGTTGCTGCGACTGCGGCTTTGGAGTGGGGCAGACCCCAGGGGCTCACCGTCCTTGTACACCGGCTGCAATGGAGACAGGAAACTAAGTGCCAACGCCTCCTCTTACACCACTTAAGAAGTAGCTGCTAACAGGGATAAATAGAGACAGATGATGAGAGTACCAGTGAAAGGAACCAAGCAACTATGACTGAAATATGTATTCGTAGGTTTTCCCTACGAATCTGCTGCTCGAAATCTCTCGGACATGCGGGCGGATCAATTGATTGTCGTTCAAAGAATTTCGACAGCATAACGTGCCATCATCTTCAGGTTGCATCTGCTGGTCGACGTGAAAAGCGCAGTCCGGAACGCGACTGCCGTTCTGGACTCGCCGGGGCGGTATTTATGCCCTTCGACCCATCCCCTCCACCCCCACCGCGGCACTCCGATAGTGGTGGTGGGGGTGGTACGTTCCCACGTGTCGAGCAGTGGTCTTCAGTCTGAGTGCCACCTTTGTCGCGCACAGTGGTCGAATGGGTCGAAAGGTATAAATACCACCCCGGCGGGTCCGCTCCTCACGACGGTCAGCAGACGCAACCTGAAGATGATGGCACGTTACACTGTCGAAATTCGTTGAACAAAAATCAGTTGCCGCATGCTCGAGACATCTTCAAGCAAGTACGACTAAAGATAAATACTGAGACAAGTGGCTACAAAACCAGAATGGTTGTATTGCAACGAAAGTTCTCCCATTCGTGAAATGGTCTGTACTTGTCGATTTTGAGAAATTTCGTCTGCTGGCGAAACTGATCAACATTTTGTCTGGTGCCCCCTAACCAGTGGCTTCTCGGTTTTCAGTTTGGCACTGATAATAATAGATTTAAGTTTCTTGGTGAATGGGTCCAACCCAATGTGCTTGATAAGGAAGCGAATAAAGGAAGAGCCAGAAAGATTGCACTAGCATTTAGACTAACGCAAAGCAGTTACAATAAGAAAGCGATCTCCTACAAATCAAAGATTAGACATTATACAACAACTGTCAAGGCAGAGGAAATGTTCTGCTCAGAATGCCTGGTATTGAATAAGAAAGTCTGAATAGTTAGAGACAAAATAGAGGAACATCCTACCACCTGTAAAGAGAAAAGATGGTTCCTGGCTGAAAATGAAGTGCTATAGAGAGGTGCAGAGAAAATTACAGACACATTGCACAAGAGAAAGCTGAAACCTAATGGACACCTTATCAGCACGAGTTGACAAAAAGAATTTTCAACTACACAACTAAATTAAAAGTGACATCAAAATTGGTTAAGAAGATGAGAAAAGATATGGAAAAAGTTGGGATCCATCCAGATAAGAAAGACAGTCACAGATCGTTTCAAGATAAAATTCATAAATTCCAGGGATTCTAGGAACAATGTACAAAGGCCAAGACCACCTGCTCTGAAGAAAGAAATAATTTTTTTCTTCTTTCAGTGAGGTTCTCACTGAAAGAAGGAAAAAATTTGAACAAGTTGTTTTCTCACTGAAAGAAGGAAAAAATTTGAACAAGTTGTTTACTGTGATCCAAAGTAGGCTAAGATCGAAAGGAAATGGCTACATAAAATGGTTAACAGCCTGGAGGTGTTTGGAGTACTGACCCTGATCTTCTGGAGGTACATCTCGTTGAGCACCCTCCGCAGGTAGACGGCGTCTTTGGCGATGCCGTTCCACAGCCTCGACTGCGTCACCTTGATGTTGTGCGCCAGGCGGTGCTCGAGGCGAGCCATCCTCTTGGAGCGCATGCCTCGGGCTATGAAGCCGAGGATCATGGCCACGTAACCCAGGCCAAGTCACCCACACCACCAGCATGATCTGGTACACCAGGAACCAGCCAGAGTCGAAGCCCATGTTGGTCTGTCCTGCACAGCAGTGAGGTAAAACTCAGCTTCATCGTGCTATGATGATAAAGCCGAAGACGTCAGTAAGCATATTCTAGCTGCATGAAAGGTGCTGACGACAGATTCTGAGCACAGTGGGGATGTATGGTAACCTCCCGTGATCTTCACCATATTACTAAACTGTTGACTAACCGCACAGCCCTTCACCAAAGTTGTACATGATCAAAAGTTTCCAGGAAGACAATTTTGATTTTCCTCCCTATGACCGGAGGTGGTAACCAAACCCAAGGAAAAAAAAACACTATAAGTAAGATCAAAATCCAGCAAGAAACTAGCATGCTACATGACGGCTGACAGGTCCCAAGATATTTATGTGTTACATCACTCTACGTGAGAATAACATAAAACTATGAAAAGTGTAAACCTCTTTTAAACAACAGATAACCACAATTTCGCAAATCTTGAATTGAGTGACGTAAGTTATGGTGAATTACAGTGTTTGAAGCCTGTTGAACTCCGTGAAGATTCAGAAAGATCAGCTGGAGGTTGCCCTATTTTTATTTTCAATAAAAATAACATGCTTTTTTCTGTCATACTTTCTCCAGGGGTATGAGACACTTTCTGTTGCCTTTTCACTTATCTTGAACTGAAACAACATAATACGCTAGAAAGGTTCGAGTTTTCCTTTTGATTCTTCATATTTCAAGTATGCCACTTTTGACCTGAATAATTCTCCATGTCTAAACACAATCATCAGCATCTGATCGAAACCTCTTAAATAATTCAGTTCCAATCAAACCACTATAGAATTGGGAAAAGTGATGAGGGGATGTGCAGAACGCTAAATTAAATCGAAAGAGAATTTTGACACATGAATGTGGACATGATATTTAGATATAAAGATCAGAGGAAATAAGGGTGTGGTTAATAAGTACACTAACGGTTATATGGTGAAGGATAAATTTCTGGTTGAAGGCATACAGTGTAAATATCTTGCCTTATCGTTTGGTAGCAAGCGCAGTTTTTCAAAATTTATCAGTAGTGGATTACAGGAAAAATATGAAGTTCTAAGGAGCTAATTAGTAGGTGTTCTAGATGTGGAAGAAGATTGGAGTGTGATACCTTGCTTAAGGCGTCGGTTGTGTATGGTAACATGGTGTGGGACATCCATTATGGATGTCAAATAAAGCATTTGGGAGGGGTTCGAAGAAGAGAGGTACAGCTCTTGTAAAAACTATGGTAGAATAAATATGGCACAGTTATGATAACAGAGACAAGTAAATTAAACAGCGTGTATGTTTAAAGTTCAATCTGGCGATAAATCTTGGATTAATATTAGGTGTAGTATTCGAAGATTCAATTTGCCAACCTATGATCGCTGCTAGACTAGGATGTAGACTCCACAGAGGAATTAAGACAAGAAACAGTAGTTACAACATATGCTGTATCCAAATTTATTATCATCTGGAAGAATCGCGCCATTAGGAGACATACTAGACTGATAACCTTGAAGGTCTTACAATTTGCAGTATTTTTTAATGGCGCCCAAACGTGGGGTTCAAAGTAGAATGTAGAAGAACATGTGTTATTCCAAATGTACACGTATAGGAGTATCGTATGTAGAAAGAAGAACCAATATCTCCATTCCCCAGAACTAAATTAAAAAAGAAGCAGTCCTCCATTTGGTACCAACGAACCCTACATTTTTTTTTTTTTTTTTTTTTTTTTTTTTGTACGGCGAAAAATCATCCAGGGGAAAGTAAAAGATCAACGATTACATAGAAGATGTCCAATAATGTGGCTAGACCATATTGATAAGAAAACTGACTGGATAATAGTTGAAACATCGCGGGAACAAGCCGAAGAAGATCGAAAGCGATGAAGACATACTGTGTTGCTTGATGGGTCACCAACTTTCAGCCCCTATAGATGGAGTATACAGGATGATGGTGATGGTGAATAGATTCAGTTTGATCGAGCAAAGTGACACAGCTTAACCTATACCAGATCTATCTATCTCAGCTCACTGTCAGCTCAGGTTGCACGAATTCCAGTCGGGATCTGTAGGATTTTTGCCAGAAAGAGAGAGACTTAGCAATAAATTAGCTGTGGTTACCTGGAAAACTCCTTTGGAACGAGTATAAAGTAATGTGGTAAAGTTGTTTTTGTTGTAGAAATTTGAAAAAAAATTGTAGTATGAGGTTGGTAAATGTAAAGGCTATAGAAAAATGTAACACATATCAGAACCAGAAGAGAGTGGAATATTGATAGAATTCGCCTAATACAGTGATTATACCACGACTATTGAACAGTGGCGGATCCAGGGGGGGCTAGGGGGCTGAAGCCCCCCCCCCAGAAGCACCAAGGTCACCCCAGACGACATGGATTTTGGAGACCTTTTGTATGAGGGTGGCAATCTGGAATAATGAGATTTCTGTCGGCACCCCCTCCTCGTCCGAGTCAAGCCCCCCAAACCAAATCCTAGCCCCCCCCCAAACCAAAATCCTGGATCCACCTCTGTTGAACTATTCTCCAAATTTCACTGCACCAACTGCGATTAACACTTTCTTCTCTGTGGTCTAATGGTGGGACAGAGGATGCCTTTCATTGGCCAGGCGTTCACGTGATTGTCAGGAGGTCATTGCATGGGCTTTGCGTGATCTTTGCTTGTGATAGCGCTGGTATTGGGGTTCTCATAGAAATCTGTAAATGTGGCCTGTATTTCGAGCAAATAGTCGTCTCGCTTTGGCTGGCCTGGCTCAGGAAAGAAAACTGTGCCTTTTTAACGCTAATAGTTTTCAGGAAACAAAGATTTGCGTGACTCACCAGCGACCAGGTCTCCGAAGCCGATGGTGGTGAGCGTGACGAAAGCGTAGTACACGGACATGATGTAGTCCCAGTTGTTCTCCATGTAGGTGAAGACGGCTGCGGGCAGGAAGATGAAGACCACCATGCCCGGGATGAGGTAGCTGAGCGTGTCCGTGATGAGCCACGTCCTCGAGTGGTACCGGTACTGGTCCTCCTTGCTCTTGTAACGCTTGTGTATCTTCACCAACTGCAACACACATGCACCACTTTCTGTACTGTGTTCGAACTTCTAACGTGGGGTGATCCAGACTAAGATGGTATGGACATGTGAATAGAATGAAGGAGCAGAGAATCCCAAGGAAGATTCATGGTAAACGATCCAGAGGATGTTATTGTTGTAGTAGTAGTTATTTAGGGCGCGTCGACGTCGGGGTCATTAGCGCCCTGATCCAGAGGAAGACCAACGGATGGATGGGTGAGAGGAGTGAAGGACCAAGATTACGACAGAGAGGTGGTTGGAAGAAAGAAGAAAATGTAGAGGATTGTGCAAAGCCAGACCTAAACAGTAGCTGGAAATTGTTGTTGCAGTTATTGATGATGATGATGAGAGAATGGAGAAGCAGCGAATCCCAAGAAAAATCCGCTAAATGAAATTTCATGGTCAACGACCAAGGGATGGATGGCCGGGAGGAGTACGGAAGAGAGGACGAAATCAAGGCGGTGAGGAAGAAGTGATGGGAAGAAAATAGAGAGGTTTATGCACAAAGCAGACTCACCCAGTAGCTGGAAACTGATGTTGACGACGATGATGCTCTTTGATCCAAAATACCTCAGTTGAGATGGCTTACACCAATCAGATTGTACAGGTTACAAAATCAGAAAGCAGTAAATGAGGAACAGAAAACGAATATCGAGATCGTAGTGTCTCGCAAATATTTAGAGGAAGTCTCAACAGGGAGTGAAACGAATTTGTAGGCAAGCAAGAGTGAAGTATAGACTGATCAATCGAGTTCTCCAAAGTGGGCAAGATAGAAGATTGAAATGGGTAGAAGAGGAGGAACAGAAGGCACTGGAGAAATTGTGTTTCAGAGAAACCTTTCCAGTGTCAAAGATAGATGCTTGATCTGCCGTATTGGTTTATTGTAAGAAAAACGGACAGATTTTCTGTCTCCAACGATATTTACCTATTAGACATTGGGGGAGTACGCACACTTATTAAAATTATAATATCAGCAAGTTTGGAGTTATTGCTGTAAATCACCGCTTTACCTTCGACCAGATTATTTCATAGGCTGATTCTTTATCCAAATAACACAGTGTCCGGGATATGGGAACAAAAGTAAGTTCAGAGTGTCCTTTATCAGTTCAGCTGGTTAAATTACAATAAATTTATTCCTTGGCTACATAATCTCTGATCTGCTAAATTTTTATTTAAAAAACCCTGATATTCTTGCGTCAAGCAACTTTAATTTTTACGGTCCCATTTCCACCTTAAAACCATACTTCTTTTTTCCATAAACTAGGACTGTAGTTCAAACATAGCAGAAACTTGAACGAGTTAACATAGACATTATAAAAACCAATGACAATATTTACACAATCCAAAAATCAAAATTGATTGTCTGTTTTCATGAAAAAACGAAGTTTAAACCGTATTAATTTTTCATTAACCTAATTTTGTTTTGGGGAAAGACGGAAATTGAAACAAACTTTTTTTTTCGAATGTTGACACTTACGACCTCTGAATTGTAGTAACAATCTTTGGTGTCTATGTTGTATGGTGCAACATTTGAATTGTGTTAAGAATCTTTGATGCATATCTCGTGTCATTAAGAACATATTGTCTCTGTTAAGAACATAGTATCATTTCTTGTTCCGGTCCAGGTCAGTCAAGGTCTGACTTTAAGCTAGATCGTACAAGCTTTCAAACTATGAAAATCCTACGAAGAACCGGTGCGCAACTCACTACAGAGTTACGTAAACAGATAACAGATTTTATGTTGTTCCGTAATATAACAGCCATTTACTTTTCACCCTGTGATATGTTATGTGCAACCTCAGTGTCTTTTCTTAAACCATGTTGAGTCTATTTATATGTTCATCCAGTATTCACTTGTTTCTATCCATAGTTTGTTTTTCAACAATGATATATCTTGATAACACAGAAAAATATCCAGAAAGATGATATAATAAATGATAGCTTTAATTTAATTTGATCGTGATGGAACACATGATCCGGTGCCAATTTCCTTACAATCCCATTTCCCCTTTCTTGTACCCGACTACTTTTTTCCTTACGAATTTTAATTTAAAATTCTTTTAACGTTTTTAGTAAATTGTTCATGAATTCTCTTGGTAATTTATTCGAATCTCTTTACGTACGAAAGAAAATATTCCCACGCCGGTATGTGTGAAATCGATAGACAGCTTGTGGTCATGGTCATCTTTTCCCTTCCATGCACCATCCTTACAGTAAATTTTTCACCAATATTTTTCCACGTCTCGTCAACAATATACGCCTTGTTCACTCCCATTACTCTCCACACCCTCCTCCTGTCTTCCAATAAATCCCATTCTAGCTCGTTTATCATATCAGTTACTGAATGTATTCTACAGTAATTTCCAGAGACAAATGCTGCAACTATTCTTTGCACCTCTCCCCACTCCTATATTTAATGCATACTAAACGATCATATTCAAGCAATGGCCTGGCCAAAGTTTTGTAACCCAATTCCCTCACTTCTGGTACATCCTCTCATCACTCTCTAAAATAAATGAAGGATTTTGAAACTTCCCCGATGTGTCCTGTACAGTAGAGTTTATTATCAAATGTTATGCCAAGCTTTTCCTTCCTTATAAAATAAATTTTACGTTAATTTTCAATGCTTGGCTGTATACGAGCGATTACTTTCTGTACATCTCATTATAGACAAGAGTCAATTATATCTGTTGTAGCAGAATTTTTTTTATAAACTTACTACTTAGCTCAGTTGACGATGCTATCATCAGGTTTACTTACCGCTCTGCTATAGAAATCCCCGAGGGAAGCCAGGAGGATACCCTGCATGGGGATGCCAATGAGGGCATACAGGATCATCAGCACCCTGCCCAGGTCCGTGGTGGGAGACAGGTTCCCGTAACCTGCAACACAGGGTTGCCAACATCACTGACCGAAAAGCACTGAACTGCGGTGACAAAATCACCACCAGCAGAAGTTAGTTCAACATTACACTGCGATGGGTATTTTGATTCTCAGTTTCATTGTAGCCGGTTCCTGAAGGGCTGGGATTAGCGTTTTGGTCTTCAGTTACAAGTGTCGCCTGTTCGCGCCATGTCTCGGGTATGGGCATTTTTAATTGTGTTTTGTGTCGTGAGCATAAACACTTCAAGAATTATAAATGCACAATTAGAGAATTGAAAAATCTACAAACACTTGTACAATCAATGTAAATATGATAATAAAAACTTTTTTTGTTTTATTATCTGTTAGCACAGAGAAAATGAGGCGTTGGCCAAGGAGAATAAATAATTTAATTATGGAGGAGGATACTGAATTAATTGTATGGAGCGACTGGTATCAATAATGGATGATTGCAGGTGAAACCGGATTGTGCATGCCGGAACACGGAAAAAGTTGAATTCTGCAGCCTTTTTTTTTTTCCTGGGGACAAGGAACGGGAATGGGAAGGAATTCTGCAATGGCCTTTTTGAAGGAAGCATCCCGGCATTCACCTGGAGTCATTTGGGGAAACCCTGGAAAACCCAAATCTGGATGCCTGGACGGAGATTCGATCCCGCGTCCTCCCGAATGCGAGGCCAGAACGCTGAAAATATTGTAAGTTTGGAAGTGTTATTGCATTAATTTCATAGTGATGTAGATGTGATGTACACCGAGCGTGGTGGTGTAACGGATAGCGTTCTGGCCTCGCATTCGGGAGGACGGCGGTTCGAATCCCCGTCCGGGCATCCAGATTTGGGTTTTCCATGGTTTCCCCAAATCACTCCAGGTGAATGCCGGGATGCTTCCTTCAAAAGGCCATGGCCGAATTCCTTCCCATTCCTTGCTCCCATCCTTTCCCGTCTCTAAAGACCACGTTGTTAAAAAGGGACGTTAAACTGTTTTTTTTAAAAAAAAAAAAAAAAAAAAAAAGATATGATGTAATGAGTGGTTCAATATGCGAAATATTACATATAGAACTCATAGTGATATTTTTGAAAGAAGAAATTAATGAGGGATTCCAGTATGCAGGTATTTTGTTTTAAATGGCAGTCGGAATTTTAGCCATTCAGACAGCCTCAACTGTGGTCCCTTTTCCTAAGTTGTGTTAGACTCTTCTAGTACGATAATCTCAAATGAAAGGACAAAACAGCACGAACACTTAATTAAAACCATGGGGATTCTATGATTACAGTGGCGCCGGAATTTGATGATGGATTATTGGGTAACTCGACGAGACAAATCGAAAATAAAGAATATTTTTTTTTTTTTTTTTGATATCTCGCTTAGATCTTGAGATATATTATCTCAAAAGTGAGGAGGTTAGGGTGAGATCAGGCCTGGACCATGTAACGTAAATCAAAGAATCTATCATTTATTCATTTACTGTTTATTCCATTCTAGTTCACTCAGATACCGTAGGCCGTCGCAAACCACCAGATATATATATTTAATTCTCAATCCACTCTGATACTGCATACGCTCTCTCACTCATTATTTCAACCAAACCAAACGTCTACCTCTTTTGTTCTCTTACTCCTGAGATAATCCTCCCGCGTGCCTGCGATATTATTACACTGTAATTCTCTCTGTGATGTTACATCCCAACCGGTGCGGTTTGACGAATGACGGGCTTGACAAAGCCCAAAACTTCGTCACGAAATCAAACCTTTTCTGATATGCTAACATCTGAATGTAATTCACATAAAACACCCATCACAATATACATAAAATGAACATCTGGTATAATATGTAAAATTGAATAACTGGTATAACATTTAAAGATGAATATCTGGTGATTGCGTGGCTACATTTTATTACATTAAGCCACAGATTCCTTAATTCTAAGTTCAAAATAGAAAATTCAGCACCAATTTAAAAATATGAACAAATATGAAGAAAATAAATAAAATAAACATAAATAACAGAACAAAACCAACAACTCCGGCAGAGTAAATACACTACCAACTGATTCTCTTAACTGTTTTTGATCTTTACACCAACAAATACTCATTCAAACACTAAGTATGTGCGAACACGCATCACTGCACACGCAAACGCTACGCGCAAACTGACATAGCATGGCCTGCAGTGGACAGTGGGTAACTTTGGGAAATAACAAAGCTATATTTGCCACTCTCAAAGTCAAAGACATAAAGAAAGAGTACTTATTTGACCTTTAGTTTACAACTGTAGCCTCGAATGCGTCCGGGCACATCCGAAAACACATCGAGGAATTCATCAAGAATGTCTTGAACGCCCCTCTCTTGTTCCATCACGTCGCGAGTTATTTCCAAACCAAAGCATTCCTTTCTGTGCTTGACGGATCTAGCGTCTCCCCACGAAACTACCCGTATCCCGGTTGATATTTCTTCTCTGCCGCGTGTCACCTTCTTCAGTTCTGCCTTGACTGAATTAACATTTGGGGCAATTTGACATTTAGCAACTTCTTCCTTCACAACTACGGGCACTAGAACCTTTAAACTTTTCTCAACCTCTTTCTCCACAGTAATCGGTACTTGCACCTGCAACCTATCACTCACCCACACTGTCGTAGATGCCTTAACTTTTTCCACCTGGCATGATAAATTCTCAACGCCTACTGCCAGCTTGCTCTTCTCGAGAGAAATTCCAGCAATATTACTCATAAGAATATCTGTGGCTGAGCAAGTCTTGTCTGAAATTGATTGAACACTAACTGGTTTCATTTGAATCATAAGCTGAGAGTTAACAGGCAAGACGTCAGATGAAGCATGAGCTGCTTCCTGGACCAAAAAAATTTTCTTATCTTTTGCTATCGATTACTTCCCCGTAAGATTTTCTCCCAAATCCCGACTGTAATCTTCCGCCTTATCAGAATGATACTGGTTCAGTTTGGAAGAGGGTTCAATATTTTGTTTAACAAAAAGTTCCCTATAATGAGTCAATTCCTCTTTAATCGGCTTTTGAAAGGCAATATTATCTTCCTTTAATTCCTGAAAGGACCTCATAAATGTTTCCTGAAATGCACGAAGCATGTCCACTACTGACACATCACTATGCTCCGGAATTTCCTCCTGTGCTACAGTAACCTCTTCTGATTGACTATTCATTTTACCCAGAACAATATTAAGCTATACTGAAAAAAAGGAACTACACCAACACTACAAGCTATGCAAATATACTCCTTGACTACAAAAGCACTTTCCTAAGCAGTAAAAAATCTATTGCTCAAAAGAAAAAAATTATTTCCTTGTCAGTTTTATGACAAGGCTAATTTAGGGAGGTAACTGCTAGTCAGCTTGCGCGTGCATCAATAAAATGGTCTTTCTTTCCTTTTGATGAGACGTCGCCGCTATCTGGAACGCTCGGACTGCTATTACCGCTCAGCAATGGCTCCACCCACGCAGAATGAATCCCTGTGTCGACTGAGTATTTCCTTCAGCCACCACCAAGCGCCGCCACCGTCGAGTATAGTGTAGTCTTCGCTCAACGTCTCTGCTTTCCTCCGCCTTCAGTTCGTCGGAGCTACTTATACTCTCGACAGTTGTGGTTTGTCTTAAAACGATTCCTTTTTCTTTCACCACTTATCGATTTTTTAGCGCGTTTTCGTGCTAATTACACTGTTCGTAATTTCAACTTTTAACTGCAGGTTCGTATCTGTCACGTTGCGCCATGTAACGTAAATCAAAGAATCTATCATTTATTCATTTACTGTTTATTCCATTCTAGTTCACTCAGATACCGTAGGCCGTCGCAAACCACCAGATATATATATATATATTTAATTCTCAATCCACTCTGATACTGCATACGCTCTCTCACTTCATTATTTCAACCAAACAACGTCTACCTCTTTTGTTCTCTTACTCCTGAGATAATCCTCCCGCGTGCCTGCGATATTATTACACTGTAATTCTCTCTGTGATGTTACAACCAGATAAAAAATTCACTTTATCTACACGGTGAAAATGCACTTAGGTGTTTTATTTTGTTCCTAGTACTTGTTGTTAGGTTGAAATACGGCGTGGACCAAAAGAAATATCACCAAAAGCACTAGGAACTATACCTATAACTGATATTTAACATGTTATTTCTCGAAATCCAGGAGGAATATCAAAACAATTTATTCTTTATTTTCGATTTGTTTAGTCGAGTTCTACAAGAATTCATCACCAGAAAGTGGCGCCACGGTAATGATAGAACTGCCAAAATCACCCATGCCCTCGGCTGGACTCGAACAAGCGACCTCTGTAACGCGTAGTCAGCTCGCTAGCCCGGAGCTACCGAGGTCAGCAAGTACGCAGTCAAATTTCAGATAGCAAAAACGAGGATAATGAGTTATAACAGGATGGCTGGCGGTGAGATCTGTATTGCTTTTTTTTTTTTTATCTTCTTTATTATTTTATTTATTCTTCCGAATAACCCATTTGTAGGGTACGAAAAATCAACTTTCGCTATGTTTCTTTACTTCCAAACTTCCTTCATTCTTTGAGTGTGTTGTTCCTTTTCTTCCTGGGTCAATTTCCTTCCCTTTATATATTTCTCTCTTTCCTGAAAACCTGCCTTTTGAATTACTTCTCTACAGAGTGTTCTGTTGTCTATTATATCTGTTTTCACTACTGCATTTTTCATGTCCTTTACAGTTTCAGTGAACCATGTGGGTTTGGATTTGTATTTGTTTAGTAAGGTGAAGCTCTGTTTTGTTAGTCTATTGCTATCCATTCTGCATATGTGCCCGTAAAAGTGCATTCTTCTTTTCCTCATTATAACTGTTAATTTTTCTATTTTCGAATATAGTTCTCGGTTTGGTCTTAATTTGTATTCAGCATTATTATTACATTTAGGTCTCAGTATTTTTCTCAAGATTTATTTATTTATTTTAAACCTTAATCCTTCCTGGTGGAGACCTTTAAGGAGTGAGACGAAGGCAACGTACAGAGTGTTTCAAAAATGACCGGTATATTTGAAAAATCAATAAAAACTAAACGGGCAGCGATAGAAATACACCGTTTGTTGCAATATGCGTGGGACAACAGTAAGTTTTCAGGCAGACAAACTTTCGAAATTAGTAACAATTTTCAACAACAGATGGCGCTGCAGTCTGGAAAAATCTAAAGGGTTAAGGAATAAACCATTTTTTTCACAGCAAACTTGCAATCTGTGAACAGCACACGCTTACAGCAGAAAGACAACTTACAGAATGGCGAACTCACAGACTACGTTTACTTCTATATCATTCAAATCGCCTGCAGCGCTATGTGTTGTTGAAAATTGTAACTAATTTCGAAAGTTTATCTGCCTGAAAATTTACTGTTGTTCCAAGCATATTGCAACAAACGGTGTATTTCTATCGCTGCCCGTTTAGTTTTTATTGATTTTTCAAATATACCGGTCGTTTTTGAAACACCCGGTATATTAGTAGAGACAGAGCTTAAAAGAAAGTTCAAGAGAATATTTAAAGACATTGTGTAAAAGACCAAAGCTGAGATCCGACTAGCGATCAATAGTCTAAAAGGGATTTGGAAAGGTCTAAAGTAATATTGAACTTTAAAGGTTTTAATTCACCAGGAATTTCATCACCACCCAGAAAAAGGTGACAGGTTATACTCTGAACAGACACACCACTGGATAGAGCTACCATTCGAGTTAATTTCAACTGGTCGTTGCCATGGTAGCGGGTTTTGGCTGATACTTGGTAGTTGGTCGAGGCTTACCTATGGTGCTGACGACAGTGATGACGAAGAAGAAGGAGTTGTAGAAGGTCCACTTCTGCGGCTCTGGACTGGAGTCTGCGGGGGACGGGTCCGTCATGTCTATGTTGCACAGGTCCGACAGCTTCTCCAGGAAGTCGCGCTGCGCGCTAGTGTTCCCGGGCAGGTAGTTGTGCTCTACCAGGTCTGCAACACAGCACAACCAGGACCAGCGTAACAACGCGACCTAATGGAACTGGGGTTGTAACGGAGCTCATCTTTGCGGATGCTGATTTTCAGTGCTTGACATCCGAGGATGCGGATGTTTTGCGGAAGCGGATGTTTGCGGAAGCGGATGTTTTGCTGAAGCGGATGTTTTGCAGAAGCGGATGTTTTGCGGAAGCGGATGGAGAAATAAACTTATAATTATTTAGATTCTATATTTTATAAAAAATAAACTTAAACTCAAAATAAGCATATTTTTATGCCAAATTCTACATTTTTTAATAAGTAAAAAGTCTATTTCCATACAATACTGTGATATTTATTTATTTTTTGCCTCATATTTCAAGAACAAAAACCATGGGATGATTTCACAAGCGAATTACATTATTTACACAACCACGTACCCGTTTAAAATAATTTTTCTCATATGAACTTTGCGGAGTTCACGGCTCTACTAAAACAAACGTCTAACACAAGGCTACGCCACCGCACATCTCCGCCACCCGCCTTTCACCGCTCAGGCAGTACATTCACAGTCCAACTTGTAGGACCTACGATGATCCGATTTTCGATAAAGGAACCTTGATGGACCGTGAAAGCGGTTAAAGGACTACATGCAGGACGTGTGGGACGTTGATGGACTCCGAGATAACCGACGCGGGTTGTTGTAACAAGCTATGGTGCTGGATCATGTTTGGAGGAAACATACTACGAGCCTGCAATAAGGACACTTCTTCAAAAAATTGGAGTTTGTAAGGTTCTTTATTTTTATAAATGATATGAAAAATGCACTTCGATTGTGGTTCTTCTTTACAATCTTACCTTCAACTCTTATTTTTTAGTAAATTATACTACTTTTCCTTAAGTTTCCAGGGCCAGATTAGTTCAAATAGGATCTTTATTAAATCTGTAGTACCTGGGTGACCGATCTTCGCTCGGCAACTTTCGATTTCTGTTCAATATACAAGATTGTTTAAGTTTGATTAAAGTAAAAGGCTCGAAGGCTTCCTAGGCGTTTTGAGGTGCACAGTTAACCAAAGAGAAGCTTAACTAACATCAGTAAGCTTACTGGTACCTGAACCTTCTAGGTAATGAGGTTAGAGCCGTTTTCGAGAAACCAAATACAAAAATTGCTCCCTTTTTTTAAGAAAAAAATCTTGTTAAAAATTTGAAAAGCAAATCGTTATCTACATATGAAATTTCATCCAAATCGCTAGATCCATTAGCGAGATCGCCTCATAAATTTCTTTCAAAGAAAAATGCTATTATTATGTTAAATAGAAATCTAAATGTCAGTCAGGAATTAATTAATTGTGCTAGATTTGTGGTAATTCAGGGGACTCTACGACAACCTTTAATGATTGATTCTTATGTAACACGACGAGAAAAACTAAAAGTAAACAATACTTTTTTTTATATCTCGCGCAGTTTTAGAGATATATCTCATAGTTGTCATTGTTGGTTGCAATGTGACCTGGACCAGAAGATAAATTTCACCAAAGTTTGAGAATGAATTCGTATGAAACTCGTCGAGACAAATCGGAAATAAATAATTTATTTTTCTGATATCCCAAGTCAAAAGGATAGGATTAGATCCGGCCTGGACCAGAAAAAAAATTCACCAAAACTCCTATGTCTATATGGTGCTAATGTACTTTCAATGTTTTATTTTGTTCCTAATGGTTGTTAGGTTGAAATACAGCCTGGATCAGAAGAAACGTCGCCAATAGCACAAGGAACTATACCTATAATTGATTTTTGACATGCTATATCTCGAAAACCAAATGAGATATCATGTACATTGTGACGTCACGGTAATGATTGAACATCATCAGTGCTAAATTCATTCACTCCGATAAAACTATGTTCATACCTCGCGTGGTAGTATTTAATGACAAACTAAAAACCACTTTTTACCGTCAAAAAGTAAACGATGATTACTTTATAACTGGTACCGGTAATATTATTTTCAAAGAAGTTTCTGTAAAGTATCACCTCTGACAAACCCAATGATAAATTTTTAATTATCTTCCTTTTTAAATGTTTTACAATTAAACTTGCAGTGCTAATATTTCCACGGGTCAGCCAGTATACAAGAACTGTTGGTTTAAATATTCTTTGAAATCAAAGAGAATATATTTGTAAACTTTCAGGTACCTAAATTGTCTACGAGATGGCGCTAATGTCGTTTTCGAGATACCGAGTGAAAAAATTGTTCGTATTTTGTAAACTCGCTTTTTTGTAGGGAAGACAACTATTTAGGTAATTTTAAAAGTCAAAACGTTATCTAAATATCAAATTTTATCCAAATCGTCATATCCGTTTCCAAGATCCGAAATATATATATATATAAATATAAGAATTGCTCGTTTAAAGATATAAGATATGTACACCGCTGGTTTTTCTTACGATATCACCGCTGTAAATCAAACTACGTTTGATAAATCATACCAAATGTACTTTAAGATTCAACTCCACTTCCTTTATTATAATCTCAACAGGAAACAAAAGTCTTCCACTTATCTTATTATCCTCCACTTTCAAATGACAATCAATTATCTAATACATTTCATAATTCACTAACTTTATCATTATACTAATCTTCTGCCCTCAGGCTAATATTTTCCATTACAATCCCGACAGGATTTTTACAGCTTCTCCATTAAGCTTTTTTCATCCACATCTTCTCTCATTTCATTTTTTCTTCACAACTGTTATTTTCCACCAACGATCTCGTATACCTCTCTTGAAATTCTGTGACCTTAAAAACTCAATGTTAGTATTTACAATCATAACTATATAAATTTTTTTTTTAGTAATATTAAAAAATCACAAATGGTGAGGTTATCTACCTCACAAGTTCTACTGTGCTCTCTTCACCTTCCTCCTGTCTTCCAATGACGCCCAAGACAGCACTTCCAACGTCAGATAGTGGATAAAAGTGCGCACGGCGGGTATTTGGATTTGTGAGCAGCGATATCATCAGAGGCTGACCCGCCATTGCGGACCAGTGCACTGGGGCGGCCCTCAACGGGACCGGGCACGAGGTCGGGCTCCCGCGTACCGGCCATAATGACTGTGGTTTTTAGGCGGTTTTCTGCAGCCATCGAAGCAAACGCCGGAACGGTTCCCAATCTCCGTATTTACAAACAAAAATTACACTTATCACACACAGAACAGTGATACGTTTAGCCAGGGCCGGCGTTAGGGGGGGGGGGGTTTAAGCGGGGCAAAAGTACCCGGGGCCCGGGGCACCAAAGGGGGGCCCGCCGTCCTGGATGCCTAAATAAATAAAAATCAAACACAAATTTTAAAATCTGCACCAATAATTTTGAACATTTTTGTATTAAAATTTTCTGAATATATATAAAGTGTAAGGGGGCATCCACAAATTACCTGAGGTGAAATAGGGGGGGAGGGTATGGCGAAATATCATCAAAGGGAGGGAGGTCTTCGGAAATCTCACTTGAGGTTTTGGGGGGGGGTTCGGAAATCCGGAAAAACACCTTAAGTAATTTATGAATGCCCCCTAAAGTAAAAATAATTTCGGGGGGGGGGGTCCTAAAATCGCTTACCCGGGGCCCGAGAAGCCTAGCGCCGGCCCTGCGTTTAGCAGACAGATGGTAACTCCCCACTTGCCTCAATAAGAGACTATCAGACGTGTTAAGAACGGATTACAATCTCCTGCATATATGTTGAAGAGTTTACTCCCTATATGTCTGGGGTATAGTCGTTTCTTCAAATGCCTCGCAGTTTTTGAGATATTCGAATGCAAAAAAAAAAAAAAAAAAAAAAAAATGTCCTGTAAATACCAGAATTGTTGCCACATAATATTTAATGGAAGCTTGGTATGTGCGATAAGATGTTGGTTTAGTAATTTTCTGACTTGGCTTCAAATCTCCGCATAGCAGTTTTTTAAAATTTTTTTCCCTTTCAGAAATTGTCAAGAACAATTTTTTTTTATTTTCATCAACTTCATTTAATATGTTTATTGCGTGAATTAATATTAACAACAAATCATATTAACCACAATACAGCGTCATTTTTTTTCTTCATAAAATTGGTTTTTCGAAATGAAGTCTTCACGGATCAACCGGCGGATTGTCTTTTCACAATGCAATTTAGCCGTACACCAGTGAAGACTTTTTTTGCAATCATACGTCAGAGAAGTCCCCCTTGTTACATTATATTTTCACTTTTTGTTAGTAAGTTTATTGTTGATGAGCTTTCAACAGAAATAGGTATTATTACTTTATTTATTTAATCTTCGTTGTTTCTAATACTTGTATATCGACAAGAAGTATTATAAACGAAATACGAGGCAACGAGAAGACAGTTTTTTCTTTTTTGCACAATCGATATGTTTAATTCCAACAGTGGTTGATTGTTAATAGTTAAAAATAAAATAATGACTGTGACGAAAAAATTGACAAAATGGAGCTCAACAAGGGAATGGAAGAACAAGTGAATAACGTTTATATAAATATTCCAAAATGGTTTTGTCAGATTCCAGTTTACTGACAGATTCGTCTCCTGACCAAATTTAATTGGGTATGGGCGAGGCTTATTACGAAGCCATTGTTGATATACCGGCCGAAATTACGCTTGTTGTATCTGTTCTAAGCAATATGATTTGTTTTAAATATTATTTCGCGGAGTAAAAGTATATAGACGAAGTTGAAATAAAACTAAAAAAGTCATGCTTGACAATTTCTGAAGATAAAAATATTTGCTACTACTAGGATCTGAACCCGTGTCAGAAAATTATTATGCTAGCAGCTTGTTGCATAGACCAAGTTCCTAAACTAAAGCTTTTGGTAATAATCCTGATATTTACAGGACATTTGAATTTTCTGCTTTGTTGCATTTGTTTGTTTGTCTCAAAAAGTAGGACGCATTTGGAAAAACGACTCTACCACAGACATATATGGTGTGTACCCTTCAACATAAATGCAGGAGATCGAAATCATTTCTTAACATGTCTGATGGTTTCCAAGTTAGTACCACCTGGCGGTATGTATACAAAGTTTGGCGTTAGGAAGGGCATGCGGCCATACAACTAACCATAGCTGCTAATTTGACCACGCCAACGAAGAGAAAGCTCACCGAAGGCAGCTAACCCCAAAATTTTTGGGGAAGGTGGTGAAGAATAAGATAAAAAATATTATTAGAGGCAGTGGTTATCTTGAAATGCAGCATGGACCAGAGTTCATTGCTAAAATTCAATCAAGACTCACATTTCGCAGACGGAAAGAAAAAATCTCGCGAAGCGGTGCAAGCCTTCAGTCCGCTAATGCGTTTTGTACTATTCTCACCATGAAATGTGCAACTGGTTTCGGAATTTGAAATCATATCAATATTCGCGCCCACAATTTCTCCCTCTCACCTAATCGGGTGTTTTTTTTATTAATTATTTTGCCTGTTCACTGCTGTCAAAATTTAAAACTATAACAATCTGCGTACTATAACAATCTGCGTACCCACAATACAAAGAGCCAAACATCAACCATAATATTTATGGAATTAAAAAGGAAAAGTCGGAAATCCGATAGCATGAAGGGCCGAACTTAATTCTTCGTAAAATTCCACCCACTTTGCTGGCTTAGTGCCGCGGTAATGCAGTGCTACTACCAACGTTTCGGCATCAAACTTGCGGCCTTCCTCAGGGCATCCGTCATCAGCCAGAAAATGCCCCGAGGAAGGCCCCATTAGCACTAAACCAGCAAAGTAGGAGGAATTTTACAAACACGACGAATGCAAAAGCAACAAATTTTATACTAACTTGAATCTGATGAATTTTTGTAAAATTAATTTTGTTGTGGCACAAACATCGAATATTAACATTAAAATAAACCTTGTATAATTGTTTTCTGAATATTTAGTCTTATTCGAGGGTTTATCTTTGATGTTGTATACAATCTCTGGATTGTATCTGGCATGCAAGGTCCATATCGTGTGAGGTTATCTACTGTTTCGGCGGCCGGTCAAGTAGCATCTTAAGCGATTTTAGGCTTGAAAAATGTGAGAACCCTATCAAAATCTGTTCCTTAGTTCCTTCGCGATGCCATTAGAAACAAAAATCCCTATATAAAAAAGGAGAGGGTCGTATTGTCTTGGTGGCAGGGTTTTTATTGACTACGCATTCCGGCACTGTCCTAGCCGCCTTAATCCTATCGGCTATACGGGACCTACAGATTACTTGAAATCCTAGCCACGGAAGAGTTAAGGCGTACGTACTTTACATTACACAAGAATGTCGTGCTAAGGGTCTTGGAATTTTCCCGCTGTAACAGGGATTCGAATCGAGGACCTTTCGATCTTCAGTCAAACGCCTTAACCACTGAGCCACCAGACCGTTCTCTAATTTACGTTTCACACCAGGAATATTTTTATGAAAGTACATTTCATTAGTGTGAGTCCATCTAATATGTCGTATAATTTTCTACATTCCGGTTGTTCCTCTGTTAATTTTGAACCATACCAGACACATTTTACGGAGCATGATGGGGGAGCTGTATCGCTCTGGCCTCGCGTTCAGAAGGACGCTGGCTCGAATCTCCGTCCGGGCATCCAGATTTCAGTTTTCCATGATTTGCCGAAATGGTTCCTTCAAAAAGGCCACTACAAAATTCTTCCCCAATCCTTTCCCGCCTCTAATGACCATGACGTCGACGAATATTAAAACCATAAGGAACAATCCACACATTTTTAATTCCTTTAGACCAGACCCGCGGCCCTTCAACATTTTTGCGGCCCGCGAGATTCATCACATTTTTACAAAATATATTTATTTTACAATGGCCAAAGTAGTGATAACAAATATATTAAAAAAATACATTATTTGTGCATCCATATATTCAAAAATTAACTGTCTAATATATGAGAAAAGATAATTTTCATTTTAAAATTACTTTCTTGCGAATATATGACCTATTGCCTGTTTTATTTATGAGTTTACAGTTATAAGTTAGGAGAA
Organism: Vandiemenella viatica; assembly: GCA_031002005.1. Classification (NCBI taxonomy): domain Eukaryota; kingdom Metazoa; phylum Arthropoda; class Insecta; order Orthoptera; family Morabidae; genus Vandiemenella; species Vandiemenella viatica. The sequence continues at coordinate 117,081,392 of CM061918.1, forward strand.
TAATTAAATTTATACACTCCAAAAATTGTCTATAGTGGATGTAACACTAATATGGGGATATATAATTTTATATGCGGCCCGCGGAGTTATGATGCATTTCCAAAGTGGCCCGCAAGATCATTTGGGTTGGCCACCCCTGCTCAACACAGAGGAGAAAAAGCCAGGGGCGGATCCAGGGGGTGGGGGGCTAGGGGGCTCCAGCCCCCCCCCCCAAAGTACCTAGGTCAACCCCCCCCCCCACCCCGACATTGTAATTTTTGAGACCTTTTTTTAAAGACTAACCCTTGGCAGACTCAAGTCGCCCCCCCCCAAAACGAAAATTCCACTGAAGGCAAGTCCTCTGAACCAAAATTCACTCAAGCCAAGCCCCCCCCAAACCAAAATCCGCTTAAGCCCCCCCCCCCCCCAAACCAAAATCCTGGATCCGCCTCTGGAAAAAGCTATAAGTCATTACCACTATTATCAAAGAAATAAAATCGGAATAAACCAAAGGAGATATTTAGACTAGAGCGATAGCCTGTTGGCGATTTAATCTCTAGTAACTGTTAGATTATCCGTCGTCACTGTGAAATGATTTCCACCTGTTGAGAGATCCGGTGCAAGCCAAGCAGGCCCTTCCGGTGCGGGTTCACGTCCGAGTCTCTAATTGGTCCGCTAACAGCCAATTACGAGTCTCTAACTGATCTTGGCCGTCCACCAAGGGCAAACTGAGTCTAACCGAACGGTACGTAGACAAAACTCCGGATTAATCCGGTGTGGACCAAACCAGCGCTTTCCGAGAAAGTATGCAAATATTAGAAAACAAAGCACGATTCAAATAAGGTGACCATTGAATTACTAGCTTCAAAGACTGTCAAAAATGTCGAGTTGAACCGTGCGTTCTAGTAATTCCTTTTTTTTTTTTTGTCTAACAAAATAAAATTGTTATTGTATAGTGCTCATAACCTTGATTTTGTAATGTTGTATATATCTCGGTTTTAATTTACACGGCTATACAGATGGAACTTCTACTAGACTGCAGAACTATGGAACCAATGAAATTAAAAATAAATTGGGAATCTCTAAACCTTATGAAATACCTCAATATCAGTTTTATTTCTGGTTCAGGCCGCATTTAGCGCGATAGATATGGAACTACTTCCATCTGCATGAAATAATAATTTCAGTAAAATGACGCTCAAGAATTGTTTATGAAACTAAATTAATCGTGCATTACGCTTTTTTTTTTTTTTTTTTTTTTTTTTTTTTTTTTTTTTTTTTTTTTTTTTTTTAAGTGTGCCAGTTGTCATTCTGGTCCAGACTGCATTTCGACCTTACACCCACTGTTACAATGATCTCAGCAACATGGCGCTAGTGAAAGCAAAGGAAATTAAAAATAAATCCTAACAACTTAAGTTTGCAGTGTAAGTTTGCCACGTAATATGTTAATTGTGGTCCATGCCGCATACATCGAGATCAATGTGTAATTACTTTCATCAAAACAAAGTAATGATTTCAGTAAAATGGTGCTAATGAAAGATACTTAAATTATTATTTTAAAAAACTTACATAATTCCTCCCCTCTGCCGTAACGCAGAATGCTAACATTTCTTCTCTAAAATGAAAGTCTCCATTGCAAACGCATTAATATATTGACTGCACTGTGATGTAACGTGATCCAATATTTCATTAGTTACTATAAGAGCGATCAGAGAATATAACGAAAACATCTACATCCAATGAATTTTGTGTTTTTTTTTATTTATTTTTTTTGCTGTCGTCAGTCTTTCGACTGGTTTGATGCAATCATCCATCCTTTCCTATCCTGTACTAACCTATTCATTTCTACATACCTCTTACAACCCACGTCTTCAATTATCTGCTTCATATATTCAAATCTCTGTCTTCCTCTACAGTTCTTACCTTCGACTGTTTCCTCCATTAACAAATTAACCAATCCAGCATGTCTCAAAATATGATCTACCAGCCTGTCTCTTCTTTCTGTAAGCTTCTTCCATAAACTTCTTTTCTCACCCGTCATTTCCAAAACTCGTTCATTTCTTACTTTGTCTGTCCACTTAATTTTCAGCACCACATTTCAAATGCTTCAATTTTCTTTATTTATCGTATTCCTAAAGTCCATGTTTCGCTACCGTAAAGTGATGTGCTCCACACAAAGAGTTTTAAAAAGTTCTTTCTAATTCCTAGATCAATATTTGAAACTAAAAGGTTTCTCTTTTTCATGAAGGTTCTTTTAGCTAGTGCTATTCTGCTTTTAACATCATTCCTGCTTCGGCCATCGGTTATAATTTTACTTCCCAAGTAACAGAATTCACTTACTTGTCCTATTGCATCTGATCCTATTTTTATATTTAATCTACTAGTATTGGTATCATTTCTGCTACATTTCATCACTTTTGTCTTGCTTTGATTTATATTCAGTCCAAAATCTTCCTTCAGTATTGTGTTCATACTATTCAGTAACTTCTCAATATCCTCAGCTCTCTCTGCAAATAAGACAATGTCATCAGCAAATCGTAGCATACTGATTTTTTCTCCCTGAAAACTTATGCCACATGGAAATATTTCTTTGACTTTCTTCATTGCTTCTTCTACATACAAGTTGAATATTAACGGGGATAGACTACAATCTTGTCTCACACCCTTCTTAACTGATGCATGTCTCTCGTAATTCTCTACTTTTATTATAGCCACTTGATTCTTATATAGTTTATGGAGTTTTCTGCTATCTCGATACTTTAGACCTGACTTCTTTAAAATTTTGAACATCTTGTCCCACCTAACACAATGAATATAAATAAATAAAAAGTAACTAATAATTAATATGTTTATTTAAGCGAAATACCTACTTTTCTTTCAGTGGTATGACGATCATATATTAGCAGTTTCTCAACTAAATAGAATTGTTATCAACCTCACTTTAGTGGTAACAGCTCTGGCCCTTGTTAGCAACGAAAGCCGGGAGCGTGACGTCGCAGACAGACACAATGGCTAAGTTCAGCCTTTTATTGGCATTGATATAGCACATAACTGCAAGTAATCGTGACTAAAATTTCCCATCGAGTAGATCTCTTGACCGTCAATGGCGGAGATACATTTAGCGACCTTAATTCAAAGACTGATGCAAGGATGTTAGTTTCTTATGTCATCGTCGTTTCTTTGGATCGCACAACTCCCAAAGTCCGTTTTTGAGTCCATTAACCCCCCTAAAGTAGATTTCCGCGTAATTTGTACATCTTTTTTTTTTTTAGCTTTACTATCCTGCGAATTTAAAAACCTCACGTCCGTCGAACCACCTCCCCCCCCCCCCTCTCCCCGTTGGTGACATTTGGTGAGATGAGAATTCGCTGGATCCCCCCTCCCCTTATTTTACATCAAGTAATAAATGGACGCCCCTTAACTCCCGTATTCGATACCGAAAATGTGGGTCCCAAACTACACCACTATATTTAGCCAATGGTCTTACCAAAATTTTGTAACCGAATTCCCTAACATCTCTGGTACATCCTCTGCAGTAAATAAAGGACTTTGTAACCTTTTCCTGCCACCTATCAAATTTGCTCTACCCAGTTGAGTTTATTATCAAACGTTATTAAGCTTGTGCAGGGATCGTCTTCCTTGTACGCTTAAACGAATAGCTCTCGTGTGTTGGAGGTACTAGCGAGGCTATGAAGGATCTACATAATGCAAACTTGCTAGTGCGAATGTAAATCTAAATATATTTCTCATGTATATGACATGTCGTAAATACCAGTACTGATGCTGTTAAAAATGATTTTACTGCGCGAAGGAAAAATAGAACTTTCAACACCTATAGAAACCTTGCGGTATGTTTCGAGCAGAATTAGTAGCATGACAAGCCAGTGTAGGCCTTATATCTGCCGAAGAGGGAAGTCAAAAGCTAGGCATACACACACATATTTGTGCGCCAGTAATTCCGTGGCTAACCATATAGGCGATAAAATGTTTGTGTTAATTTTCTAACGACGAGCCGCATCACAAGCCAAATAATCGTTACGTATTTGAACGTGGCGAGCAAGCGCGACGGTAACCATACACACAGATATCTCACGTAACAATTTACTCGCGGCAGAATGGCTAACAAATTAAGTAATGAGCAGAGAATTCGTAGCTGATTTCATTTCGACATATCAGAAACATACTGCATTTGGAAGGTGAAACCAAAAAGAGGACGCGAACAGTAATGTTAAAAAAAAATAGGATACAGTGCATTGATAGAGGTTAGTGGGAAAAATAATATAAAAGTTGACAGTGCATTAATAAAAAATAAAATACACTCTTTGCAGAGTTCTTTTTGCAAGGTATATATATATATAATGAAAACTCAACAAGAAGTGAAATAGTCGAAGACGAAATCTACAAAACTAATTTACGCTAGAGATAAACACGAACCAATGGACAGCATCAGCAATATAGAAAGCCCAAATTATGAAGGGGAAGATGAAGGATTTTGAGGAAATGTATAGGAAGATGTATCTGTGCATTTATGTAATACTGAAGAAATCGAAGAAAGTGCTTTTCGAATACTAGTACAAGTAGCAGTATATGATCTTGTTTATAATCTTCCTGCAACCACTTTTTTTTGTCATACTGTCCGTTTCTTCTTCTTTTTTACAGCTCTAATATAAGCTGCTGCACGAATAAATACTTTTTTTGTGTTGTATAACTTAAAAACCTATTTCATTTCAATATTGTCACGTCGCTTGTAAGATAACCTCACTACACTTGGCTCGCGATGTTTTGGAATTCCCAGTGAGCCGCGAGCCAGGAAATCATGACGGATAAATCCGTAGACCACTACCATTAACACAACAATATGAGCGCGGCGAGCCAAATGAATGACAAATGTGTTCCTGTGTATGTGCTCTGACAAGTATAGGCTCGTCGCGAGAATATCCGCGCGCAAATCTTCAGCGAGCTTAATCGCGCACAAATGTGTTTGTGTATGGGCGGCTAAACGACGAATGAAGGACTATCGTGCGTGTAACATTAGTGCATTGAAACGTCGTTTGACGCAATATATAGCGATCAGAGAGGAACAGACATTTACTTTCATTTAAGGTGCATGTGGCTCAGTGTCATAGTTAACGACGTGTGGGAGACAGATAATTGATGCATTAATAGCTCTACTAACAATTTTAATGCACCGCAAATAATGTGAACTGATAAGTAAGTTCTTTCATTGATAACTACTCTCTACACTTATTATAGTTATGTATTCCCTGCGCCCAATGTTTTTCGTCACCAATCTTACAAGTATTTTAATAGCTATAAAAATTTCCAAGTATAAATTTTCAGGACAATTTAGAAGAAGTTAGAAATCTGTATGTGGTTATATCCTTCATAAAGATTAGGGAAATTATTTTATACCTTTTAGTCCGTTATAAAAACATGGTACATTAAAAAGTATTTTTTTTATTTTATTATTATTTTCTGCTTTTTAGGGTTATGGGAGTGTAAAGCTGTAAGGTAAAGGTAAAGGTCACGGGGTTCTGGGGCTCCTGTCACCTCCCGTAGGATTCACGGAGGTAGAGATCCAAACTCCCTGCTCAACATTCGGCACTAGAATGGATGTGACTGGGTCAGCGCCACTAATTGATTTTAAATACTTTGATGTCATAATCACAGAGAAATGCTACAAATTCCAGTTTTTTTAATAGAAAACATTTAATTGAGTTATTTCCATCCCGGGGAAATAAGAAACAAAAAAACAAAAGAATTATGCATATCCATCATTTTAATCATAAGTTATGGTCTGAAATTCGAACAAAAATCCAACAGAAAAAAGCACTTTTAGTTCCGCCAGAAATCTTCAGGCAGCATTTCCAATTTTTCTTTCCCTAAAAATATTATTCAGACTACTGCAAATATTTGAAAAAAAAATTAAACTAATCGGTACTAGAAAATGTACTTTCAGTTGTTACTGAATTTTTCTGTTTTCCGGGCAACTTTTCCATTTTTCATTCTCTGAAAACCTTATTCAGACTATTAAAGACATTTAAAAAATAATTAAATTGGTCCATAGAAAAAAAAGTACTTTCAGGTTTTCCCGAATTTTCCATGCAACTTCTCCAATTATTCATTAACTAAAAACCTTATTCGGACTATTGCGAACATTAAAAAAAGTGAACCAAATCGGTACACAGAAAAAAAGACTTTCAGTTTGCTCCGAACTTTCCAATTCTCCGGACAAATTTTCCAATTTTTCATTAACTAAAAACCTTATTCGCACTATTACGAACAGTTGGAAAAAAAAAATAGCCAAATCGGTCCACTGAAAAGAGTACTTTCAGTTTTTCCCGAATTTTCAAATTTTCCTGACAACTTTTCCAATTTTTTTCACATTTTCAAGCATTCTCATCCAGTTCTGAGCTACGGTCAAAATTTCAAGTCTCTAGCTCATGGAGAAGTTAGTTTAAAATCAATTACTGTATTCCACCCGCACAGACAAAGCCCAAAGCGAGTTAATAAAAATATGTTAGAAAATATTTTAAAATAAATTCCACTTGTAGAACATGTTCAGTTAGGTAAATACCAACTTTATCTATACACTTGCTGATTGTCTTCTTCTTTTTTTTTTTTTAATCTGTATAACGTCTCTTAACAGCGAGGTCTTTAGAGACGGGAAAGGATGGGGGGCAAGGAATGGGAAGGAATTCGGCCATGGCCTTTTGAAGGAAGCATCCCGGTATTTGCCTGGAGTGATTTGGGAAACCATGGAAAACCCAAATCTGGATGCCCGGACTGGGATTCGAACCCGCGTCCTCCCGAATGCGAGGCCAGAACGCTAACCGTTACACCACCACTCTCGGTGCGCTGATTGTCATGATTTTAACCAAAAACGCTATGAACTAAATGTAAAAAGACCCAAAATAAATTTTTTAGGAACAAAAAAATAAGTATTTAAGGTAAAATTGCATTATTGTGTGACCTGATCTTGCGGAAAAACGGATTTTCTCCTTACGGATTTACGTCTTAGGGGCAGGAAAGGATGGGAGCAAGAAGTGGGAAAGAATTTGGCAATGGCCTTTTGAAGGAAGCATCGCGGCATTTGCGTGTAGCAATATGGGAAAAGTATGGAAAACCTAAATCTGGATGCCCAAACGGGGCTTCGAACGCGCCTCCTCCCGAATGCGAGACCAGAGCGTTACCATTCACCCACCACGCTCGGTGAGAACTTTTATTTTTATATTTCAGTTGACAGACATATAAAAAAAACATTTTATTTATTTGTTAACTGAAATATCTAAAGGTAATGCGATCAAGACCCGTTAGAAAAGCTCTCTAGTGGTAATGGAATCACTCTTAGCGAAGCCTAGCAGCTTAATTCAAAACTATTACATTCCTATGACCTTGATTGTTTATTTTTTTCCATTTATGGGTCGAATTTGGAAAAACTCCTTTCTTAATTAATATGGGGACATCCATAAATTACGTGACGTGTTTTCCGGATTTCCGGACCCCTCCCCCTTCTGGTGATACTTCATGAGATCTGCACTCCCCCCCCCCCCTCCCCCTCTGGTGAGACTGGTTCATGCGACCCTCCCTCTAGAAATAGCCCTCGCAACTTTTTGAGACTTTTTTAATTATTTAAAGAAGATCTCGCCCTTCCAAAGCCGATCTCACCCCAACTTTTCGGTGAAATACCACCCTAAAATCGACTTTCGCTTTATTTGTAGACTTTTTTTTTTTAATTTAGCTCTATACTCCGACAAAAATTTCGAAACTTCACGTGAGATTTCCGTTGATTCCCCCCCCCCCTCCCCTTAGTGAGATTTCGCGGGGCCCCGTCCCCCCCCCCATTTCACCTCACGTAATTAATGGACGCCCCTTTAATATTAGTAAAGTGGAGAGTGTAATCTTTAAAATGAGATCTCCTTTATCGATTTTGGTTAAGTATGAAGAGAGGATGATGTCTTATCACAATAAAAAAACACCTTTTAGAAATAATATATATGTTTGCTTGAAGCAGAATGACTCACCGATGATCTCGTCGCGCTCGGCGATCTCCTCGATCCTGGCCACCTTCTCGGCGGCCCTCTCGATGTGGTAGAAGATGGTGGCTCCGAGCAGCAGGTAGGCAACGAACAGCAGCAGCAACGCCAGCAGCTGTTTCTTCGACATGGCTGTGGCGATGTTACACACTTCACACGAAAACTACTGTGCGATCACACGGTCACTCACAGCTGCATCACATCCAACAACGCCACTCTCAAAAGGTTTCCCCAACTCTTACTATACCAAACTGGAGGACATTTTATCTACAGTATTTATCCAGGCACCAACTGGAGTCCTCACACAGGAAAATGTCAAGAGTACCTCACCGAAGGAATCGTCTTTTTGTACTACAGTTCACGTCCTTTGTCAGACGGGGTTTAGGAATCAGCTAGAAGGAACGGCGTATTATTGAGTACTGAATAGTTGAAGTACTCCTCGACTTAAGGAGAATAATACTGATACTTGAAGTCAATCCACGCAGTTTTTCTCAAGGGGATCTCTAGGATTGAGGCCTCGATGCGTGGTTTTCCGTCCGGGTACGGAAAATTGATTTAAAAATACTGGAATGAAGTCCGATGCAGCGACGAAACAGCAGGAAAAATGTAAATGACGCTATTACTTGTTTGATGTTTTTACTGATCCTGAGACTGTAGATCTAACAGCCGAAAGAGCAGTAGATAGTAAAATGGAAAGGGACTAGATAAATCTATTACTTGGAAGGTATAACAATGAAACTTACCATGAAGACATGGTTTTATCCATCAAACTAACCGAGAATTCGCTGGTGGTTATGTTGATCATGTAACAGAACCGAATTGTGTGATTCTGGAGTTGTATTAATTGGGATTTGGATGTGGTACAGTAAGTAATGAACCGGCGATGAGATTATACGTCTGGATGGAGATGTTACGCGGTGGTCTGGAGAGAGAAATCAAACGATTTATGATGAGGAATTCCCTAAACGTTAGTTCCGTGTCACTGGCTGATCTGAAAATGTCAAACCACCGTCCTTGTCCTACAGCAGCCGGACACAGAATACCGCAGCCTGTTGAACGCAGACGTCGACGTCCAGGTGAAGTTGCCGGATCCCCGGTCTTCCACGTGCAGGGTGGAACTAATCATGACGTCGAAGAAGCGGAGGCACTGTAGTGGTACATCTGCAGGTAGCAACTGTGCTGTCGGGTTGCGAGTACCTGAAACAACAGCTTCTGTTAGAATCACGCGAGTGGCAGAGAAGAATCGGATGCTTTATGTCGTCGTCAGGTAGTAGTGTAGTGTTGCGTGATAGATTCAGGGTCGTGACTGTATCGAAAGCAAAGCCTTGACAAGTTTAGACTAGCGAAAATGGTGGCATATTACGTGACGCTGTTCTGTACCACACACAGAAGACAAACAGAATCAATTCCAACATCAACAGGAACGCCTACAGAGAACCAAAGAGGAAATACGCTGAAAACAAGGTGCTGTAAGAAAAAGCGGGACCCAACATTGATACTTGAGGAATAATTTTTTGCGAATACTATTTTTGACCTAATTTAAAGTAGGATGTTTAATAAAAGGTTCTAGTAGCTGTTACCCGCAAGTTTGTTATTGCTAGAATTGGATATAGAAAGCTGAAAGTTACGAGAAAGGTGTCCCAAAACGCAAGAAGTTGGGATAATGTGACGAGGAAACCATCACAATACCGTTCTAGCACTGAACCTGTCTCATGAAGAGAATTAATTTACAATATGTTTAAAAACAGCAAAAAACTAAGGGACGTTCTTGCGACAATTGATGTCAATACCATTTTGAACACATGTTTTTGGTTTTGTTGTCATTTGCTAAGATATATATACTTTGGGGGTTGGATGAGCTAGCTACATATAACTTTCCATGGGAAAAAGACGTATTTTCAAAGTGCAACCTTGCTAATTTCAGTGTCTTTTCCTGGACTTTATTGACAGTTTGCGCAACGGCCAATTTTAGTGGGAACTGTATGTAGTCTTTTCAGTTAGAATGGTAGATCTATAAGAACTATTGGGATTCGAGGAATCAACACATCACCGCCCTTAGTCATTCTACTCACGATCACAGCTTTTATTACGTTGCACAGTGTCTGTGTCTGTAAATGAAATTTACGAATAGGTCGTAAAAAAAAGACTGCGGGGGGAAACAAAGCCTGAGTGACCGATATACAGAGACTTACACACGCTATCCATCTGTCTGTCAAGGTTCGATTATTTTTCAAAATTTCATGAAAAAATATGTTATTTATCCCGAAAACAGTATCTTGTGTCGTTCCTAATGACACATAGCATTTCTTTGTCAAATTTCATCAAGATCAGTATAGATTTTTAGTCGTGAAAATCTAAGAAATGGGCAGAAAGACAGAGTTACTTTCGCATTTATGATATTAGCCCAGATACAAGCAAAAATCAAATATTTCCCCTGTATTACAAGAAGTTGATAGCTGAGAAATGTATGTAACGTAGATGCCTTGTCCGTATCCGGAGATAGGCGAGTACCCTAGGGGATATTTACCCGTCAATGGCAACGTGCAGAAAGCTGAATGGTTCCCCGATGCCTTCCTCTGGGTGACACTGTTCGTAAGTGTTGATGTAAGTGTGTATGACTGTGATAGTGTGTGTGTATAGTGTTGATCGTGATGTGGATGAGATATGAAAGAAGATAGAGGGTGAAACCCAGTTCCGGCCGATTCTGGCCTACTCTTCCGAAAGACATCTTAGAGCCACCAGACTTAACATACCCAATCAACAAAAATACTGTACTATATAATAAAATTTTAGAAAATTTGTGTCTGTATATGAAATTTGTTTCAAACTAAGTAATTGCAATATACCCTGCTGAATATAGAGATGTCAAAAGCATATAACTTGGAAATTTTTTTCTGTCAGCCTGTCTCTACGTGTGTCCATGCATCACGCAAAAATTAACGGATGGATTTTACCTAAACTGCCCACAGTGAAGGCTTGCGTCATGTGTTGTAACTTATGATACTTTTTATACAGATTAGTAACATAACTCCCAGTGAAAAAGAGTCCAAAACAGTGTATTTTGAAAACGAGATGCAATAAAAAAAACGTGACCCAACATTGATCCGCGAGGAAACTATATGTCCGTTCGCAAAACAAACGAAGAGATTTTAACGAAACTGTACATAATGATAGTCTGTGTCGTGTGTTGTAACACAGGATACTTTTTATTCAGATTAGTAACATACTTCCTATATTAATCAAGACACAGGTAGGTGGGGATGTGGGAACATTGCCACCGGAGCGTTTGTCCGCAATTAATATTAAATTAAATTAAAATCGACAGAGAACGTCTCTGATCCACGGAAACGAAGTCTGGGGCTCTACTAATTCTCAAAATAAATCTGGTTCTCCATTACCTACATTTGTATCGAAACCGCTCAGTTAGTTTTTTTAAAAAAAAAAAAAAAAAAAAAAAAAAAAAAAATCTTAATTCTTTGAATTGTCACGTGCACGTGGATTCCGGAACACGTGACCAGCACTGACATTTGAGGATAGTGCGTCTGAATATTCAAGAGTGATGGACTGTTCAAATCGTTTACGGACTCTGTTAACAACTCAATCTGCATACAGAAGCTGCTTCCCAGTATTTATGTTCCAACTCGAGTCGTAAGCAGTAGCAGAATTCGAAAAATAATGACCGTACACTGTCCAATAAATTATGATTGACGAGACAAAACAATTTTAATCTGACAGCTAGCATATTACTTTAGAATGATAATTTCTCTCTGTTACCGATATTGTGTGCCTAGCAGGACTCAGTTGTTTAGTGAATTTACTCCAGTTATACGTATGCATCAGAAACAACCGCGATTCGAGCCTCAGGCACCACAGAAGTGAAAAAAGTTGAACGCAAATTTTTCATTAAAAATTGAAGGACTATTTAAAAAAGACGCATAGGGAAGGGGCCGGATTAAGTTATCAAGAGTAATGATGCATAATTGAACAAAACGTTGAAAGAGTTTAAAGTTGAAATTTTTAGAAGGCAAAAGTATGTGGGTACAGGAAAGGCGTAAAAATGGGTGTGTTGGGAAATTGCCACCGGAGACCAACCAAAGAAGTATTATCAACATACAGATCGAGTCGCAGACATAAAGGGTGTTTCAAAAATGACCAGTATATTTGAAAAATCAATAAAAACTAAGCGGGAAGCGATAGAAATACACCGTTTGTTGCAATATGCTTGGGACAACAGTAAATTTTCAGGCAGACAAACTTTCGAGATTAGTTACAATTTTCAACAACAGATGGCGCTGCAGTCTGCAAAACTCTAAAGTACGATATTTTCCACCATTTTTTCACAGCAAATTTGTGAAAGGCACACGCTTACAGCAGAAAGACGACGACTTACAGAATGGCGAACTCACAGACTGCGTTTACTTCTATATCTTTCAAATCACCTGCAGCGTTGTTGAAAATTGTAACTAATTTCGAAAGTTTGTATGCCCGAAAATTTACTGTTGTCCCAAGCATATTGCAACAAACGGTGTATTTCTATCACTGCCCGTTTAGTTTTTATTGATTTTTCAAATATACCGGCCATTTTTGAAACACTTGGTAGATAAAACACGCAGATTACAATTTTACCAACATTTACAGAGAATGAACAGTAGATTTTTGATATGATGAATAGGTCAGTCGGAAAAATCAATTGGTTCCATGAAATAGAAGATGACCTAAATCTTGCAGCGATCAGTACTGAAAAGAGAATAAAAAGAACAATTAAGGAACAAATGATTAAAACCAAAATTCAAAATGTAGAAGAGAACAGAAACAAAATAGACAGACTGAAGAAACAAGAACACAGTGAACTAATATAAAGGTTTTGAATGCGAAAAGGAAGGAGACAATTAAAGAAAATAACCGGATAATAATTTGAGGGCAATAATTGCTAATAATAATAATACATTGTTTCGTGGATGTCTTAATTAGAGGTGTGAATGACCGTTCTGTCAATTTCCTTTGTTTTGACGCCTAGACGGGAGTACCTTAGCAGGCGACAGCTTTGCTTCTCATTCAGCGTCACCCTTCCGATTTCTCCTTTGACGACTTTCTACTGAGTCGGCTTCTCGGGGCATTGACCTGTCTAAGCCAATAATAACGACGGAATTTACTTGCACCAATTGCACACTTCGAAGCTCTTTCCATTTCTATTTTAATGACGTGTAGTCTGGATTTTGGGTCTGGCTAGGCAAATAAACATAAAGTCAATTCTGGTGGCATGATGCAATAAAATCTTCCAGCCGGATAATGTTGTATAACCACGACGTTTCGGCAGCTACCTCTGCCGTCTTCATCAGGTGTCAGGTCCGTTCTAGATGTCGCAAGCTGACTGTCACCGCTTAGACTGGCGTAGCCTCCCATAGATCTCCCTAAGTCTAGGCTTGCAACAGCTAGAAGGCACCTGACACCTGATGAAGACAGCAGAGCTAGCTGTCGACACGTGGTGTGTATACAACACCATCCGGCCGGATACCCGAGAAGATTTTACTGTCGAAACGTCGTGTGTATACAACACCTTCCGGCTGGATACACTAGAACATTCTACTCTCGAAACGTCGTGTGTATACAACACCATCCGGCTGGATACCCAAGAAAATTTTACTGTCGAAACGAGGTGTGTATACAACATCATCCGGCTGGATACCCGAGAAGATTTTACTGTCGAAACGTCGTGTGTATACACACCATCCGGCTGGATACCCGAGAAGATTTGACTGTCGAAACGAGGTGTGTATACAAAACCATCCGACTGGATACCCGAGAAGATTTTACTGTCGAAACGTCGTGTGTATACACACCATCCGGCTGGATACCCGAGAAGATTTTACTGTCGAAACGTCGTTTTTATACAACACCATCCGGCTGGATACCCGAGGAGAGTTTACTGTCGAAACGTGGTGTGTATACAACACCATCTGGCCGGATAGCCGAGAAGATTTTACTGTCAAAACGTCGTGTGTATACAACACCATCCGGCTGGATACCAGAGAAGATTTTACTGTCCAAACATCGTGTGTATACAACACCATCCGGCTGGATATCCGAGAAGATTTTACTGTCTAAACGTTGTTTGTATACAACACCATCCGGCTGGATACCCGAGAAGATTTTACTGTCGAAACGTCGTGTGTATACAACACCATCCGGCTGGACACCCGAGAAGATTTTATTGCTTAAGTACGCAAAAAGTCTCCACTCATACTGTTGGTATTATGTTAGCCAGCACGAATTGAATTACCACGCGTAGGAGAGGGAATAGCTTCTTGGACAAAGAAAGTGCCGTAAAGAAGTGGGAGGTAGCCATGTCATCGCAGGCTGAGGCCTTCAAAGAAAGTCAGTGTTTGGGAATATTTCCCTTAATAGGTGTGATTCGTCTTTGAAGAGGAGAAGCTTACTTTGCGTGGAGTTGGAACGGATCACCGTTCTGATTGGGAATTACTGGTCACCCATCACTCATGCTGGGAATGATTTGGCAGTCGTTTATCCAAGAAACATCTAGCCTCACGTCATGAGGTCAGAACTGCCGGGCAGCCATGTTGGATTACGTGTACCGATCACGTGATGGAGAGTTGGTGAGTGCTGCTGATGGAGTGGTCACTTAGCAGATAATCATTCAGCGCGCTGTGCTGATTACTGTGCCTTATCGCACTTGCTGAGTGCTCTCAAGGGGAATGAGCACAACGCAAAGCTGGAGTTCACTCAAGTCGGAAGAAATGTACTTTAATTCACTTCATTGTACGCATTATCTACATACAGAAATGGGTCCTACTGCCGTGGATCTACTTGGCACCACATGACGTTATTAGTTATTTGATCTTGTTCGTATAACAGTCGTTTAATTTTCTTAAAGTGTCAGTTAAACACTACCAAACCACACAGTTTGAAATCTTAGAGTCTAAATTAAAAATTGTTTCATGTCTTTTGACTCTACTTGAGCGGTGGATGGAGAAATAAATAATAATCTCTTCTTAACCTGAACAGATAGGTTCCAAAGATCACACTACATCAAAGATAAACACACCTCTCTAAAAACGAAAGGATTGGTAAACACCAAAGATCAAACAACACTAAAGATAAACAATAAACTCTTTGTTTTCTGATAATATTGTTGTAATTTTTATTTTAATTTAATTTAATTGCAATGGAGCACAGGCTCCGGTGGCAATTTCCCTACACACCCATCTTCCCGCTATCCTGCACCCACCTACATTTGCCCTCTACAAATTTTACCTTTAAATTCTTTCAAAGTTTTCGGTAAATTATTCATTTATCTTGGTAACTCATTCCAATCCCTGACACCCTTACCTAAAAAAGAGAATCTTCCCACACCCTTGGCCTGAAATCGAGTGCCAGCTTGTGGTCATGGTCATCTTTTCCCTTCCATGCACTACTTTTCATACCTACTGCAATATCTTTCCATGCCTCATCGCCAGTAAACGCCCTGTACACTCCCATTACCCTCCTCATCCTCCTCCTGTCTTGCAATGAATCCCATTTCAGCTCCTTTATCATATCCGTCACTGATTGCATTCTGCCATAATTTCCAGAAACAAATCTAGCAGCCCTTCTTTGCATCCTCTCCAACTCCTGTATTTGACACGTAAAATGTCTACCATATTCGAGCAATGTTCTCACCAAAATTTTGTAACTCAATTCCTTTACTTCTCCCGTACATCCCCTCATCACTCTGTTATTTATGTCATCAGTTTTCTGAAATATAGTGGGTTAAAAATGACGGATTATGTAAATCAAGCTTTTCACAGAGCTGTAGGAAACCCCGACATATGAATGTGGTACAAATAAGAACTCGGCAATCAATTTAGAAAGGATTTTCACAGTCTGTAAACTTATGGTCTATCTTAAAATGTACGGTACTCTTTATGACCGGAAAACGGAGCAAAAAATTATGATTCGTTCGTACCGAGAACAGATCAAAATGCATACAGGACAACACTCTCTTCCAAGATACGCTTTTACAATACACATAAACACAACAACCTCTGGACTGTGTTAATATTATGTTTTGATTAAGTAACTCTAGTAAAATGTAAATACCTTGGCATAAAATTTGATAGCAAACTTAACTTGGCAGGACAAATTGGACAGGTATTAGGGAAAGGGTTCAAAATCATTCACCTATTGGAAAGAGCAATGAGGGGATGCACTAGAGAAGAAAGGGAATTGGGGTACAAAACTTTGGTCAGATCACTGCTGGAATATGGTGGTGTAGTTTGGGATCCACATTTTGGGTATCAAATACAGGAGTTGGAGGGGGTGCAGAGGAGGGCTGCCAGATTTGTCTTTGGAAATTCCCGCAGAACACAATCGGTAACTAATATGATAAAGGAGCTGGAGTGGGATTCATTGGAGGATACAAGGAGGGTGAAGAGAGTCATGGGAGTGTACAAAGCCTATACTGGTGATGAAGCATGGAAGGATATTGGTGGGAAAATTAAGAGAGGTGCTTGGAAGGGTAAGATTGACCATGACCACAACCTGGCACTTGATTTCCGGAATAAGGGTGTGGAAAAATTTTCTTTCGTAGGAAAGGGAGTGAGGGACTGGAATAAATTGCCAAGGGGAGTAATTAATAATTTACCGGAAACACTGAAAGAATTTAAAGTAAAAATTAGTAGAGGGCAAAAGTAGGTTGGAAGAGGAAAGGGGCTGTATAGGGAGATTGCCACCGGAGCGGGCGCTCCATCGCAATTTTATCAATTATTATTAGTTGTTTATTTCTTCAGCTTTCTAAAATATAGTGCGCTAGAATACACGGAAAATGTCAAGGAAATCACAACATCAAAGATCAGCATTACAATATAAGGGAGCGTCCATTAATTACGTGAGGTGATTTTTTCGGTGAGATCTGCCGGCACCCCCCCCCCCTCCGCCCCTTTATGGTGAGAGATCTTTTTTTTGCTATTCACTTTCTTAAGGCGGTAAGACCCCTCATAAGGATGGGATCGACGTCCCAAGTAGTTTTGTAACTCGTCTTTCAGCTCTAGTTATAATCGAGGAATTAAAAATATGACGTGAGGTTTCTGTCGATCCCCCCTCCCCCTCTATCTCACCTCACGTATTTAATGGACGCCCGCTGAGGGTAGCGAAATTGTGGGATAATTTAAACGGTTATGCTTCGTTACTAGAAGAAAGTCAAAAGGCCCATGCAATGTTACGCAAACCATAGTGTGCGCAAGAGAAGCCAACACCTTGTGCTAAATTATCGTACAGAGGCTGCCCTGCATCAGTCCTCTGCCTCTCGTTTGCTCATTAAGTACGACGAACATCTGTTCTGCAATAATTGCAGCCATCTTGACGACTTACTTTTCTATTAGTGTACCGATATAATAGAAGATGTTTTTGTGCTTCTGGAAACGGAAATAACAAATATATAGAAAAATTGAAATCGCTCTAGCACTAAGGGTAGCTAGATTTGTTTATGCCACATCGATGGAGTGATTTCTGGAAACTTCGGGAATTCGAATTGTAGATGGCAGCACGGGGATTCGAACCGGCGTCTTCCGAATACTAGACCTGAGCGTTGTCGTTCACCCACCATGATCGGTCATTTCCTGTTGTTCGTTTGAACTAAGCTCTGCTTTGTATTCAACCCGAATGTTGGTTGGACCCTCCCTATGGAGGTATGCTTAGCCTGGTATTGGAGGTAGGATGGCCAGTTCATTTCTACCTTACATTACCTGACACAACCCAATAATTCTACTGGGTAAAAGGGCCTTCCACTTTAACATGGAGTCCGAATCATGGAACTGTTCTGGCGTACTTCGCATTACACACCAAGCTGTGCCAGAGGTGAAGGTGAGGTTAAAGGACCATGAAAATCCCCTCCGAGACAGGGATTCCAGCATTATTGACATTATTCTGCAAACACTTTTCCTGTTATCCATTTTCTGAACACGATCGTTCCATATTTCATCTGGTTGGCTAATAATTCAGCCTCCAACTGTAGCACTGGATTCTCGAAATGCTACCTGACCCACTCTTACGATTTATTTCGCCACAAGCAAAATTCACGAAGATGGAAGATGGAGGAGGAAGGAGAGGGGTAGGATGTGTATAACACAACGTCCCTTCAGTTTGCGATAATGGATGACATATATCTCACCGACCTTCTTAAAATACAGAATAAGACTTGGGAGATATTATCGAGGTGAAATTCCCTGTCCTTAGCTGACATCTTGTCAGCATTGGCAGTTGACATCCAGATTTAGGATGGCGAGATATTCGGACAGGTAGCTGTTTCGCAACTGGTCTCATATTCTTTCGTCACTGGAGGAAAGTGAGAGAAGCAGAGAGGGTATTCACTGTTCAAGTAGCAGAAATGTTGCGGGCCTTCTTCCGCCTTCTGACACCACTGGGAGTGGCTCGAGTCCTTCACGACTTGAATACGTCTTACTAATTCGGCACTAGGTGGCGTCCAGGTTTACGAGCGACACAAATTTTCATCTGAAATGCCTTGTACTCACAAACTATTGAAAGGATTGATATGCAACCACATCAGAAATATATGTGAGGAACATAAGTGGTTTTCAAGCAGGCAACATGGTTTCAGGCAAGGATATTTGAATCTCAGTTGGTGGGATATATGCAAGGTATTTCAGATGAAATGGACAAGGGAGGCCAAATTGATAATGTAGCACTAGATCTGTCTAAGGCGTTTGACAGAGTAAGCCATAAAATGGTAGTAAATAAGGTAAAAAACCATTGGAGTGGATAAGAAAGTCATTTGCTGGGTAGAAGAATTTTTAAAAGGTAGAAAACAGAAAGTTAGGGTAGGAAATGTAGTATCAAAAGAAGTTGAAGTAAAAATGGGTGTGCCACAGGGTAGCGTATTGGGACCATTGCTATTCATTATTCTAATGAATAATTGTGTAGATTGTTTACTATCTGAAATTAGATGATTTGCAGATGACATAATGCTGTATAAAAGAATCAAAACGATAGAGGATTGTAAACAGTTGCAGGGTGATCTGCACAGGATATCTAATTGGGCTAGTAAACATGGAATGAAGATAAATGCAAAGAAGAGTCAGCTTATTAGATACACAGATAAAAAACAAAAGGTTAATTATGAATATACGGTGGGGAAAGAATTGCTTGCTGAAGACTTGAAATGTAAATATCTTGGAATTACTTTTGATAACAAACTTAACTGGGCAGGACACATAGGACAGGTGGTAGGAAAAGGTTTCAAAGTTCTGCACTTGTTGGAGGGGGTGATGAGTGGATGTACGAGAGAAGTCAAGGAATTGGGTTACAAAACTTTGGTCAGACCATTGCTCGAATATGGTAGTGTAGTATGGGACCCTCATTTTACGTATCAAATAGAGGAGTTGGAGAGGGTGCAAAAAAGGGCTGCTAGATTTATTTCTGGAAATTATCGCAGAATGCAATCAGTGACGGATATGATAAAGGAGCTGGAATGGGATTCATTGCAAGACAGGAGGAGGATGAGGAGGGTCATGGGAGTGTACAGGGCATATACTGGCGTTGAGGCATGGAAAGATATTGCAATAGGTATGAAAAGTAGTGCATGGAAGGGAAAAGATGACCATGACCACAAGCTGGCACTCGATTTCAGGCACAAGGGTGTGGGAAGATTCTCTTTTTTAGGTAAGGGTATCAGGGATTGGAATGAGTTACCAAGAGAAATGATGAATAATTTACCGAAAACTTTAAAAGAATTTAAAGATAAAATTTGTAGAGGGCAAATGTAGGTGGGTGCAGGATAGGGGGAAGATGGGTGTAGGGAAATTGCCACCGGAGCCTGTGCTCCATTGCAATTAAATTAAATTAAAAGGAGGAAAAAGGTGGGAAAAGGGTTCAACAGTGAAAGGGTCAACTGTATTAGCCGCCATCTCCCCAGTTCGCGCATGACGCCTACGAGGGATGTGATTGGTCGTTGCGATTCAGTGTACTCCGAGTGTCCTTAGAGACCAAAATCCGCTCGTTTGTCATGCAAACTGAGTAAAACTAATATCATTTCGCATAAAATACACTACTGCGGACGATTCAATACCAATTAAAGATCAATAAAAGTGGATTTACAAAAATTGTGACAGTTAGAAAGTGAAAATGTCAAAGCACATCGGAAGAATACGTTGTTTACAATCTTAAACGATTTGCTTTCACTTATAAAGTTTAAAAATTTTTACTAAAATTTATTTCGTTTTGTATAATTTTCACTTTTCCGTCATCCGAATTCATGATCGATAAAAGTGAATTTACAAAAATTGTGACTCTTAGAAAAAGAAAATGTCAAATCACATTGGAAGAATACATTGTTTACTACCTTAAACAATTTGCTTTCACTTATGACGTTTAAAATTTTTTACTAAAATTTATTTAGTTTTGTATCACTTTCACTTTTCCTTGGTCCGCTCTAATCCATTTCCAAAAGTATAGTGATGCATTCGTCTCACGAACGCTTATACTATATACCCTACTGAGCTGGAACATACCCCCACCATAGTAGGGAAATGGAACATTCGAGAATGCTCCAGAAGTTTCGGGATTTCAGTTCCATGTTTCTAGATCATTCTAGTAACATTCTGGGACATTTTCCTACATTGGCAAACTTTCTAGATTATTTTAGAACATTCTGGAACATTCCATAAAATACTGTTTGGAACATTCAGAAATATTCTGGCCGGTTTCGGACACTTTGCCACTCTATTCCCAGCTGTTTCACTGACTTTCATTAAGAAGACCATTGGTGTGATCCCTATTTTGCCACCTATAACGCCAAATCCAACCACAGCAGTTAAAAACTGAAACAGTCTTCATGGATGGGGAATGGAATACTACCATACCACACAACCCTCCAGGTACTGCAGGGGTTGTTTATGGATGTTTTAGAAGGATGCTGAAAATTAAGTGGACAGATAAAGTACGAAATGAGTCTGTTTTGGAAATGATGGGCGAGGAAATAAATCGTGGAAGAATTTTCCAAGAACAGACAGGATGGTGGGTCATTTTTTGATACATGTGGGACTGGTTAATTTTTTAGTGGAGGGAATAGTTGAAGGTTGGGACTGTAGAGATAGACAGAGATTAGAATATATGAAACAGTAATTCAGAGGTATGTTGATATTAAAAAGTATGAAGGGAAAAATATGAAGGGATGGAGGATTGTATCTAACCAGTCGAGAGACTGATGACAGCAAGAAAACGGCACACACGGACAAACCACGCCTACACACACACACACACACACACACGTATATATATATATATCTTGATGATGTGCCCTGGTATACACATTTTATATCTTCCACAAACTATTTCCTCTCAAGAGCTTAATGAAGCAAAACATCTTTTCTTTTGGTGTACCTAATAAGCTTTCTCTTTCTGGACTCTGTGTTCATTCCATGTAATCTACCAAATTACATAACCTGTATGTATCCTCTGTTCACAACATACTCTCATTTTTATCTTTGCTTCATTGAAAAAAGTAAGAAATAGAAGCGACAACTCAGCTACGTAAACACCCTCCTACTGATGAATGATTTTGCACCAGACTTATTATGTTCGAGTTTCCAACGCGTTCTGTCTTAATGTCAGTGATGGCTTCTTTATACCTCAACGTAACTTTACGAACAACAAAATTTGGGATTTCTAGTAAGCTCGCCGCAATCAACTTTGTTTATTCCTGATGAAAATTGCGCAACCTCCAGATTCTCCCAACCCTGGAGCAACCGTATTACGCAACGTTACGATGGTAACTCCAAGTCACACGAAGGTTGTTACCGATCCAGGGAGAGATTATCATGTCAGTGATAGCCACCTCTGATTGTCATAGATAATTCAAAAACCCAGTCCAGGAGTAGAGAACCGTGTACAAAGACATTGCCGAGAAGAAGTGGATAGCTAAATCGTGTTGTATGCCGTCATAGCAAGTGGCTCTTGCTGCATGGTCACGCCGCACGTTGGCCAATTCTCGGATGAACTCCAGACACCGTGAATGAACCTACTGGGGGTTTGGTAACGCTCGGGCCTGTTATTCGGGTGGACGCGGGTTCAAATCCCCGTTCAGCCAATCATCACTACATTTCTCGTAATCACAACAAGTGAATCATGGGACGGTTCCTACAAAGGGTCATGGCCGCATTTTTTCCGACTCCTTACCAAACAGTTTTTTCCCCGCACCCAACCACTTTGATCGATACCGACGAGGCGTAAAGCTCTATACAAAAAAAATGGCAGCCTTAAAAAAATATATGCCTCAGTAACATTAAGGTAATAGAGGAATTTTTTGGAATTTGACCCTTAAGGGACAAAAGTAATAACTGTGAAAGTCGCGCATTTGAGACAGTTCAGAGCCAAGCCGCCAGATAGCGGCAGCACATATCACAGAGATGTTAATAAACTGCTTCACTGGCGTCAAATTTTGTTATGAACGTATTAAGCTCCGTTCCCACGGCGCATCCCTCGGCACTTGTTAGGGAACGCCTTTCATCTTTGCCGCATAAGCTAGCAGGGACGGCGCGCCTCGACCCACCGCCAGGCGGTAAAAGATGAAAGGCGCGTACTGCCCACCACGCGCCGTGGGAATGGACCTTTAGATAACGCTATTTCTTATTATTTCGAACCGTAATCGATCGCTCTCTAGTGTATACCTGAAGCTAATTACTGAATTCGGTTTACCCATCCATCTGCCTCGCAGTGATGGATGCCGCCTCTTATCGAATTCAGTTGCAACTCGTGACGAGTACCATTCCGTAATATGGGCGCTAGCAAAGTACAAATGCCAAATTACAAACCCATTTGCAATATTTCTCAATCTCCGATTTAATAAAATCTGCGCCATCTAGGAAGACAGAACTACTAGCAACGTATTGCGTAGCATAAGATCCCGACATCACAAAGTAAGGCCACCCCCCTGCTTCAGTAGGTGCTGCAACGTGACCGTGACCGGCGATTGACTGGGTTCGACTCCTGGTCATGAAACCACGTCTAACCCCCAGGACTTGACCGGCATGGTATTACTACCAGTGTAAACACGTGACTTTTTTGCGTATCGTGACGGGTCTAGAATAGTTATAGATTTTAGGGTCCAAGGTTGCGACAGGTTGACCTGATCTGACCAAATACGAACTCGACCTGTGTTTCACCCTCAAGGCGAATAAAATCATTTGAGCTCGAAGAACACAGAAGTATTAATATACATGTTAAACATGGACAGGTACGATCGAGCTGCTATCGTATAATTGTTTCCAACTTGCTGAAATACAAAAGTGACTTGTATTTGAACCTTAAAGTTCACTCCTTTCGAAAGTTACTGTTTGCTTTGAAAGCATCACGTTGTTTTTTTATTGAGGCGGGTCATTCATAATGTAGTGTTTGGTCATAGTAATGGCCAGAGAATTTACTGCAGATTCAAGGCAATCAAACAGTTGAGCAATTCCGAAGATATCAATTGCCAGAATACTCCGGTAACATATTTGGTCTGATGTCCTCTTTAAACAACCAAATAACTAACGTACAGCGAACATGAATAAAGACCACAAGTGGTCAGTAAAATACCGTTCTGGCCTCGCATTCGGGAGGACGCGGGTTCGAATCCCCGTCCGGGCATCCAGATTTGAGTTTTCCATGGTTTCCCCAAATCACTCCAGGCGAATGCCGGGATGCTTCCTTCAAAAGGTCATGGTCGAATTCCTTCCCGTTCCTTGACCCCAATCCCATCCCGCCTCTAATGACCTCGACGTCGGCTTGGCGCAAAGCCTTAGCAAAAAAAAAAAAAAAAAAAAAAAAAAAAAAAAAAAAAAGAAAAAGAATAAAATACCTAAAATGCAAATACACTTTGGTCAAGCAACAACATTCGTGAAAGTTTTAATTAAATTGAAATTTAGCCTTGGCCGGAATGACAATTGGCATTCCTGGTTACAGCAAAGACCATGAGTAATTTAATTTTTTTAAAGTTATTTTTAAGTTTCTTCCATTAGCAATATGTTACTGAAAAGAAGATCCATGATTTTTCAGCCGCAAAATTTATCAATATTTTTTTAAATTATGGAACGTTACGAGAAGCAAACTTAATGAATGTATTGTGGCAATTAATTTGGTAGCAGTTGCTTAGCTATTAAATTGTGGAAAAACAACGAATTGTTATCTATTAATTGTGCGGCTGCACTTCGCTGCCGGATCCGGGGAACCATACTTTTGGAGCGCAATTTACAACAAGAAAAACATGAACGTTAGTGGAATCGCAGTGCGGTTGTGACATTTGGTGGTGGTAATAGTAGTACCAGTAGTAATAGCGGCATTTGTGGTAACAGTAATGTTAGTAGTAATAGAAATGTTAGTAGTAATCTTAGGAACAATGGCTGTGGTAGTACATGTAGTTGTGGCGGTGGTACCCACTCTGTATAACAACAGCAGAAGTAGTAGAGACATTGGCTCTTGAATCAAATTATCTTGCATTCATTTGTTATAAAGGGAATACGTTAAATGCATAAGATACAAATATATATGCACGTAAAATAATGGAAAATAATGGTCCGTATTAGATTCTATAGTTGCTGGACTATGCTGTATATGGGAAAATAAACAAATAAATATTAACTGTCTTGGAGCTTACTCCGTAACGACAGTTTCCACACATGCTTATTGCGCGTAGTGAGAGAGGACCAACGCTTGGACCTGACATTCGGAAGGACGTGGGTTCAAATCCCCGTCGCGCCATCCAAATATGACTTTTGGAGGGTTTCCCCAAATCACTCCAGGCGAATACCGAGATGGTTTCTGTGGAAGCTCATGGCCAAATTCTTTTCTTTTACTTCTCGTCAATTCTCTCCTGGCTGTAATGACCACGCCGTCGACGAGAGATAATCCCTTAGAAAATATTCGTATCTTCACGATATGATTTATATATCTCAACCGTAAACAAGTGGAAGCAGGAATCTGCAGACAAAGGTAACAGGTACATAGTAACATCTGTACCAAGACTAGCATTACTACCAATAACAATAATTGAGGTTTGTCTTGTGACCTGTGACGTCCATAACTTCTTTGTAAAATATATTTTTAAGACCATCCATAAATGACGTAACATATTAAGGGAAAGGGAGTGTGTACACAAATTATGATATTGCAGGAGAAGAGAGAGAGAGGGGGGGGGAGGGGAGGAAAGCTTGATGTCGTCAAACCTATCACAAAAAAAGTGACAAAAAATCTAAAAAAATCTGTACCTATATTTTCTGTACTGAAAACGTGTTGAGAAAACCGTAATCAAGCTAACCTAAAAGTAATTGGTTTTGGAAGTTTACTTTCCTATATTATTTGCTTCGCCATGATGTATTGTAAAAGAAAAAGTGCAATACGTAAGGAAGCACAAAATGTTACATAATTCTAAAGGATTTCAAATAAAAATTGTTGTTTCAAGTGCAGTTTTGATCAAGTTCTAAGTGTTAAATTGCAAAATAAGTGAAGTAGTACAAGGGTGGACGTGGAAACAGCACGAATATGGCTACTTGTGAAACGGACGAGAGCAAGAAAGGGGGAGGGAAGGGAAGGGTAAAAAAAAAAATAGAATTTCTGTAATGTAAATTGTTCAGAAATCTTATCGTAATTTATTCCTGTGTCTGGAACCCCTACCTGCAAGTGAAAATTTATACCTGAAATGTAGTGCTAGCTGATGGTCAAAGTGGTCTCTTCTACAAGCTGCCTCTAACTCCTCTACGAATATCAACCTAGAAACCGCCGCCAATGTCAGTGTATGCCTTATACACTCCCAGCACTCTCTTCACCTATCTCCCTATGATTGCTAATTCAGACATTTTTTTTAGCAAATCATTTACGGATTGCATTTTGCCTTACTACTGTAAAACTATTAAAATGGTGACGATCTCAAACCCTCAGTATGTCGTTGTTGACGTGGAAGCCTCTTCTAAGATAGATGTTACTTCGGGGGTTCCTCAAGGAAGGGTAATAGGACCACTTCTTTTCTTAATATTTATAAACGATCTCGGTGACAACGTTAATTGGAGGATGTGATTGTTTGCCAACGATGCAGTTATCTATAGGGAAATAAGGTGCTCCGACGATAGCTTAGAAGTTCAGCGTGATTTAGATGCTATTTCCGATTGGTGCCGTAAATGGCAGCTTACACTTAATTGCAAAAAGTGCAAGGCAATGCGAATAAGTAACAAAAAAAACATCAGTTTGTTCACGAGTACAAAATAAACAATTCAGCTGTTGACACGGTTGATTCCGTGAAGTATCTGGGGGTGATAGTACAAAGCAACATGGAATGGGACATGCACATAACTTCCATCGTAGGCAAGACTAATTCTAAATTACGATTCATAGGTCGTATTTTGAGGAATTGTAATGCTCAAACAAAGGAGATAGCGTATAAAACACTAGTGCGTCCGCATCTGGATTACTGTTGTGGAGTTTGGAATCCGTATCGCAAGGGCCTGATTGACCCAGTGGAGAGGGTACAGAGGAGAGCCGCTCGATTCGTGACTGGTTGCTACAGCCTTTATGAAAGCGTCACAGAATTGATACATAGATTGGGCTGGGATAGTTTGGAAGACAGACGACGTAGTTTGCGTATGAATTTATTGGATAATATGCGAAAATCCTTAAATTACGAGTACAATGAAATACTTCTTCCGCCAATCTATTTAGGTCGCAATGACCGGAGGGATAAGATTCGAGAAATAAGATGCCGTACTGATGCTTTGATGTATTCCTCCTTCCCTCGTGCTATTCGGGATTGGAATTCATGGGTTTAGGATTTGATGCTTAGCACCCTCTACCTCCCACAATGTTTGTGATTTGCAGAGTATGGACGTAGATGTAGATGTAGAAGTTACCGTTAATGTTTAGTTCGTTTTTGTTGAAACATGCATTTAGTACCTCAGTCTCGGAAGAATGCACATAACCTACTTTGTTCTACAGATTAGAAAAAAAATCATTCACAACGCGAACAACACATTACACTGAACATATATACATCCACATAAAACGTGGAGGCACTTCCATCACTGGAAAGGAAAGCAAAATTTCCGAAAAACGCTGTGACCCAGCCTTGGTCACTGGGTATTGACGATTTTCAGTCATCATATATACAAACACGTGTTGTCACAACAGATTGTTATAAACACGGAGCAGCACTGTAAACAAGCACTCGTTTTGGTTCCGCCACCACAGTACACTTTGCAGGTAGTACGTACGTCGAAGCGACCGCAGGTGCCGACGGGCAGCTGATGACTACTCCACGCGTCCGGCGTGATCTGAGAGCTCTTTATAGACAGCCCGTCTTATCAGCCACCGCGGGTCTTGTGACAAGTGTCTGTTTGCACAGTGATTGGCCTGGCCAGCGGAGGTCTACTTCGCCGGCGCTCTCGCATCTTTACTCGGTGGACGCGGAGTCTCTTCCATCGAGATGTGGACACGTTGTCCCGTCTGGTCCTAACCTAACTGTGCCTTCCTGGTTGTCGTGGCAAAGGAATTTAGAACGCCTCGTCGGGAGATAGCGTGATACAAGAAATTATGGAGCGTCCATAGTGTTGTAAAAAAAAACAGTTTTTTTCTGACGTGAAAAAAAAAACATGAAAAAAAACTGTGAAAAAAACATGTTTTTTTTCTGGGACATGTTTTTTTTCATAACTACTAAATTTCAAATTTTTAAGGCATTTATCATTTAATATGACTGTTTTAGAGTTTATACTAAGTACTTATCTCACTTTTAAATCTACTATAACTTTCTGGTTCAGTAGAAAAAAAAAATTACAAAAATATTGGTAACATCGACTGAAGTTTTCTTTTACGAAAGGGGACTTCCCGAAAAGGCTAGGTTGCGTGAGAAGGAATCCCCGTTCGGCCGTTCCCCGTTGTTTGGATTGATACTCGTTATTTGAACTAGTGCTGCCAGGCCCTACAAATTTATCTGTAGACCTACGAATCTTTTCAAAAAATTAGGAAATTTAACTACGGTTTTTTTGCCTCTTTTTATTACTTGTTGTGCTTTCCTTATGTTCGTATACTTGTTAAACTCGCAGCAGCGTGGTGGTGTAACGGATAGCGTTCTGGCCTCGCATTCGGGAGGACGGCGGTTCGAATCCCCGTCCGGGAATCCAGATTTGGGTTTTCCATGGTTTCCCCAAATCACTCCAGGCGAATGCCGGGATGCTTCCTTCAAAAAGGCCATGGCCGAATTCCTTCCCATTCCTTGCCCCATCCATTCCCGTCTCTAAAAGACCACGTTGTTAAAAAGGGACGTTAAACTGTTACCAAAAAAAAAAAAAACACCAAAACTCGCAGCGTATAGTGATAATACTGAGTCATTGTCAGTACTAATTATGAATAATTTCCTTGCAACCGTTGGCGTAAACCAACGATTGAAAACAAATAAAGCTCCTATTTAGTATGATAATATATTTAAATTCAAACTTAAAAGACCGTAATACAGAACTATCGGCGCAGTCTTCATTCACAGTGTGTACTTTGCTCACAATTTAAAATTGCAATCTCAAAAGCTTTTGCATGCAATACAACCAGTAAAAGAAAATGTAACTATTTCTGAACTTATGGATCTAGAGGGGACAGAAGAAGAAATAGAAAATTCCAACTCCTCCGAACTAGTGTTGGTAGTACTGATACTAGTGAATGTGGTTCCGACATAGAAGATGAATAAAAAATTATGTTACCTATATAGATACATTTATGAATCATTATGTAAGATATTATATGATTTAGTAAGGTTTAAAACACACATGTAAAATGTAAGTTCCATAAATAAAACTATAATTTATCAAATACTGTATATAGTTTTCTGAAAAAAAAAACAAATTTAGAAAAAAAACGAGGGTGCTAAGTTTTTTTTCATGTTTTTTTTCACAAATCTGAAAAAAAACATTTTGTTTTTTTTCAGTTTGCAACACTAAGCGTCCATAAACTGCGTGGCCTCCCCCTCCTCCCAATGTAGCCTGACGTGGCTTTCGCCTCTACAACACACACCCCTTGCAAGATCCCCTCTTCCTTAATTTAGGTAATTTACCTTAGCTCCTCTTGATATGTTTAATCTGCCCGTCTTGAAGCCGTAATATTAGCTGCAGAAGCCGGCAGATTATTTCAACTCACAGTTCAGAAACAAATAAATAATATATATATTGACAACGGATTCTTTTAAGAAACACTCGAAAGCACTTTTTTTATTTATAATCATTTGGTACAAAATACACTTCTTTACATTCCGTTTTTTTATTCAACTACGTGCCAGCTATATATCTTATATTCTCGTCCAAAACACGCCATATTCCCTTCTCTCTTTTCCGCTGTCCAAAGATATACATTATCATAGATGACCATTGTCCATATATATTCTGGCACTTTACTATACGCTTATCTTTTTCTTTCTTTCATACATTTGTCTACGCAACACAAGCGAGACTAATATCTAATAATTATTTAACAAAAATTATTCACAAAAATAATTTTAAAGGACCTTGTCTCCTTACACCCTCCACCGCCCCCCCCCCCCACCTCCCGCCTGGCACGTGTATTTTTTACCTATTAATTCCAGAAGACATTCTGTACTGTATTCTCTTGTCAGTCTATCGTAAATTACATACGGAGATAATTAAATGACGGAAATAATTATTCACATGCGCTTGTGGGTTATTATTATTATCATTATTATTAATACTCCGCGATTCACTAAAAGTGTGTGGCGGAGGGTGCATTGCACCTATCCGAAAGGGTAATAGTTTGGAAGGAATATACGGGATGTGGCAGGAGGCGCCCATGGGCTATTGTGAGGAACCATCACGGCTGCTGCTGTTGTTGTTGTTGCTGCTGGTGCTGCTGCTGCTGCTGCTGTTGTTGTTGTTTTAGGGCGCGTCGACATCGAGATCATTAGCGCCCTAACAATTACGAGCTATACTGTGGCTTAAGAATCTACTAAAATACTGTCTGCGTGGTCGACTGTAAAGGGGTCGACCACACAGACAGCAAATAAAATAAATCACAAAAGAGTTGTGGCTGTAAAGGGGCCACCAGCACCTAAAACCGTACAACATCTGGATGGCTGTAAAAGGGCCAAACAGATTCACAAAAGAATTAAAAACACTACATGTCTCACTGGCTGCATAATGGCAAGCGAGACAGGAATTAGAACAATATAAAAATAATGCATATGTGGCTGTAAAGAGGCCACCCATCCATCATAAAACCAGGCCGATCTGCCTGAAATTTTAGACACTAGACCGGCCAAACCATCCCGGAATTCTGGGAAAACCATGGAAAACCCAGATCAGGATGGCCGGAGAGCTTTATCGATTGCTACTCCTGTCGGATTTTAAGTTTAGTCGCCCGGTAAATCCTTTCTATTCCATTCCCTAATCGCTCGTGGGAAAAATGAGTACAGAAATGAATCGGTTCTGGCCCTGATTTCTCTTATCTTATTTTCACGGTCATTCCTAGATATGAATGTTGCTGGTAGCAATATTTGTTCGCAGTAATTCCGAAATAAATCAGTCGCGAATTTTTCAATTAGTTTCTGTCGAGAGCAACGCCTTCCGTGTTCAAAATCTTCCCAACCTAGCTCCTTCAACATCGCACTTACGCTTTCCCTCGAAGTATATATACAATATTTTAACTATAACAAATAATATGCATGAAAAGCTACGTGCCTTGTCTCGGAAACCCCTCCCCCCGCCCCTTTTTCTCACGCAGCCCAGCGTAGCTTTCTATTCAACCCCTCCCCGCCCTTAAACCGACCCACGTAGTTTGTGGACGCTCCCATATATTTGGTTCACTACGATTTGGTAGTCTAAGGTTATGTTACCTTTGGGTACATCCATTAATTACGTGAGGTGAAATAGGGGGGGGGGTGTCCGGCGAAATCTCACCAGATCTCACCAAGGGGGAGGGGGGGCTACGGATATCTCACGTGAGGTTTTGTGAAAAATTTGTGAACAGTAGAGCTAAAAGAAAAAAAAAAAAAGGTCTACAATTTGCGCCAAAGTCGATGTTAGGAGGGTATTTCGTGGAAAAGTGAGGGTGTGACCTAAAAAAAAAAAGGTCTCCAAAAGTTTGTAGGGCGATTTCTAGGGGAGGTTCTGACGGACCAGATCTCACCAGAAGGGGGGGGGGGGGTCCGGCCAGATTTCACGAAATCTCACCAGGGGGGGAGGGGGGTCCAGAGATCCGGAAAAACACCTCACGTAATTTGTGGATGCCCCTTTTCCCCCGCGCCTCGCCTCATCTCCCCCCTCCTGTTACTTGTCGCTTCCAGCTGACCGCTGACTTGGTATACCTCTGCATAATAGCACGACAGGTTATAGGTATAAACCACATCGTCTCCTAATGTAACTTCTGCTTTTCACGACTCGCGTCGTCGTACAGGTAGCTACATCACCGGCTGGTCTTGCGTTTAGTAGGAGGCAGTGGTACTTACTATAGTCCGTTCACTACCAATCGGCGGCTCAAGGTCACAGACCTCTTGCTGTGCTCCTCATCACATGAACATCTCTGCGCATGCGTGAACATGTCATCAGGCTCTCTCTCTCTCTCATGCGCGTGTAGGGGTAAGTGCAGCAGATGGTGGTGAACTTGCTCTGTCTGTTGCGACTGAACAGACATGATAGGAGAGGTGCAGGCACAGTTACAAATCACCAATTAGAGGCGTGGTTATGTCAGAAGGCTCCCTTCAGTGGATATATTGGCAAGGGATGCAACTAGTGTTGTAAAAAAAAAAAAAGGTTTCTTTCTGACTAAAAAAAAAAAAAAAAAAAAAAATATGAAAAAGCTATGAAAAAAATACGTTTTTTCCTGAGACAAGTTTTTTTTCATAACTACTAAATCTCAAATTTGTTAGGCATTTATCGTTTAATATGACTTTTAGAGTACTTACCTTAATTTTTAAATCTACTATATTTTTCTAGCTCAGTTGAAAAGGAAATTACGAAAATATTGGCAACATTGACTGAACTATTCTTTTACGATCGGGGATTTCCCGAGGAGGCAAGGTTGCGCGAGAAGGAATCCCCGTTCACCGTTGTTTGGATTGATACTAGCTACTTGAACCATATAGTGCTGGCAGCCCTACGAATTTATCTGTAGACCTACGGATCTTTTAAAAAAATAGGAATTTTAAATTTATCTACGGTTTTTGGCTCCTTTTATTAATTGTTGTGCTTTCCTTATATTCGTATATTTGTTAAACTCTCAGCGTATAGTGATAGTCAGTCATTAAAGTGTCAGTAATTATGAATCGTTTCCTTGCAACCGTTGGCGTAAACCAACGATTGAAAAAGAAATAAAGCTCCTATTCTGTATGATAATAAATTTAAATTCAAACTTTAAAGACTTAATACAGAACTAAAGACTCAGTCTTTATGCACAGTGTGTACTTTGCTCACAATTGAAATCTCAAAATCTTTTGCGTACAATACAAGAACAACCAGTAAAAGAAAATGTAACTACTTCTGAAGTTATGGATCTAGAGGAGACAGAAGAAGAAATAGAAAATTCCGACACCGACCGAACTAGTGTTGGTAGTGCTGATACTAGTGAATGTGGTACTGATATAGAGGATGAATAAAATTATGTTACCTATATAGATACATTTATGAATCATTATATAATGAAGACATTATATGATTCAGTAAGATTTAAAACACACATGTAAAATGTAAGTTCCGTAAATAAAACTATAACACTAGATGCAACACTGTTGGCGGTAATTCGTACTTACGCAGGGCACGTTAAGTATGGGAGCCTCACTGGTGTTATTTAACAATCGCTCGCATTTGGTGCTGCTACCGGATTAAAAACCCAATAGAGTCATCAATATTTTTTCTTCAATTATGAAATTCGCACTTTACAGCCATTGAAACAGCTCCGTATTCTATATATTGCTGCTGTACCCTATACTCTCCGAACTGGCGGCTCAACTCAACCCCCCCTTCCAACCTCTCCGAGCTGACATCTGTGTCAATGTAGGCCTGTGGCAAATTTCCCCTAGGAGTAAGGGCAGCAGAGTGGGGATACAGACAGCATACTAACCTGGAGTCTCCTCTGTTTTAAATCGTGTCCGCCAATACATGGCTCGGCATTTTTTTACTTATGGCTTTACGCCTCGTCGACGTCGAGGTCTTTAGAGGCGGGATGGGATTGGGGACAAGGAACGGGAAGGAATTCGGCCATGGTCTTTTTGATGGAAGTATCCCGGCATTCGCCTGGAGTGATTTGGGGAAACCATAGAAAACCCAAATCTCGATGCCCGGACGGGGATTCGAACCCGCGTCCTCCCGAATGCGAGGCCAGAACGTTAACCGTTCACCCACCACGCTCGGTGCCCGCAGTTTTACGCATGCGTCGATGGTAATGCTAGTAACTTCGATCAACTTCTGTAACATTATGAAATGGAATAAAATGTTTTTCCTTAATTTGTGCCTCGGGTTCTTCCATTTCTTGTACCTATGCTACCATTTTCCAATGACGTTATGAGTTCTTCTACACGGCGAGTTGGGTGAACGGTTAACGTTTGGCCTCGCAATCGGGAGAACGCCGGTTCGAATCCCCGTCCATGGTTTGACCGAATCACTCCAGGCGAATGCTGGGATGCTTCCTTCAAAAAAGGCTGTAACAGCCCTCATACCTGAATTTTGAATAGTATTGTACTGTATGAAGTATTTGTAGTGAGCTAAAGTTTGCTTGAATATGATCTGGTATGTTTGTTTTGTAATTTCTTGTAAATCAGTGTATATAGACTTTTGTTTTATGAAAGAAAATTATTTAAAGTCCATTTAATAAGTTTAATAACAGAATTGTGCAAGAGAGTTTCTTAAATGTTTGTAATTCCATGTATTAATGCAAGTTATGATGCCTACAGGACATGTTTGTTCAGTTTAAAATGATTTCTGTAGATAATTTTGTATTTAAGTATCTCTACTTACTATTTTTATCATTTTGAAATGATTTTGTATTAATTCCGATTGTTTTTAATATGTTTAATTGTTTGAGTAATTGTTAATGTTCGAGAAATATCGGGCGGATGCCTTTGAAGAATTCCAGAAATTTCGATAGAGACTATATAAACAGATCGGCTGGACAGAGCAGTTAGTTAGTTAGTATTCAGTTTTACAGAGAGTTTATAGTTAGTTTTCAAGTTGAGTTCACAGAAGTTTTATAAAGATTATCTTTGCGACTACTCAGAAGTGCATCTCTATATTGTATCTATGCATGTACTTCGTTTTGAGCAAATAAACAAATCTTCAACATAACCTTTTGGTGGACTTTTTAATTAATCAGTATATTAATTAAACCACCGAGGACAGTAATATGGCGAACGTTGTCAGGACGAGAAGTCATTAAACCACCGAAGACAGTAACAAGGCCATGGCCGAATTCCTTCCCGTTCCTTGTCTCCAGTCCCATCCCGCCTCTAATGACCTCGACACGACGAGGCGTAAAGCAATAAGTAAAAATAAAAGTTCTTATACAATTCTGAACAATTTTAATGTTCTCCCCCCAGGCCTAAAGTTTGTATCACTATTTATGTTACAGCCTGCTGTAGTCAATAGTACAGGAACTCAAGGGGAAGAAACTGGTTATTGTACCTAAGTATTTCTGAATTAGTACGACTTATTTGGTAATGAAACACCTGTTGCAAGGAAGAAGACTTCTTTGAGGCCATCATTTTATACAAGAAATGATATTAGCGCCAAAAACGTCCTTCGCAAACATCTTGATAAGGTTTGAAGTGCTTGGAGAGTTAAGCTTTGCGTAGCGAAAGAAATCGCGGAATATCGGGAAAATTTATGACAGCATTCCACAGTATTTAACGCGATACTTGTCACAAAATTCGAGCTACTAAATTATAGATCTTAAATTACCTGTCTTTGACAATCGTTGCGAGTTTAAGAGGTTTGTGTCCCAGCCGTAGAAGAGGTTTTTAACATTTACAATACTTATTTTAATCGGTAATGAACGAGCGTGCTGGGTGTACGGTTAACGTTCTGGCCTCGCATTCGGGAGGACGCAGGTTCGAATCCCCGTCCGGGCATCCAGATTTGGGTTTTCCATGGTTTCCCAAATCACTCCAGGCGAATGGCGGGATGCTTCCTTCAAAAGGCTTCTTTCAAAAAGGCCATGGCCGAATTCCTTCCCGTTCCTTGTCCCCAGCCCCATCCTGCTTCTAATGACCTTAGCCGTCGACGAGGCGTAAAGCAGTAGGAAAAAAAAACGGTAATGAGGTTTTTTTGTTTATGGTTTTACGCCTCGTCGACGTGGATGTCATTAAGAGGCGGGAAAGGACTGGGGACAAGGAAGAGGAAGGAATTCCGCCATGGCTTTTTGAAGGAAGCATCCCGACATTCGCCTGGAGTGATTTGGGGAAACCGTGGATAACCCAAACCTGGGTGGGCATGGATTCGAATCCGCGTCCTCCCAAATACGAGGCCAGAACGTTAACTGTTCACCCAGCACGCTCGGTCGACAGAGAGAAAGCTATCGTTCGCCATTCTGTGTTGTAATTCAAGATACCATGTGAGCTACATAAAAAGGATTAAACTCCCCACGGCTCTAAACTCCAAATTATCACCAGAAAATGTGAAATTTAGATTCCAGCAATAATAGAAACAAGAAAAATTGTGTCGAAAAGAACTGTGGAAGAAGAGAAACATTAGAAAAGCAGGTAACTGAGGAGGTAGGTTGCAACGGGTATGTTAAAATAATAATTTCGTGTGGTCGGAATGACCTGGTGACAGGGTTTCTACTGGCTGCGCATTCCGCCCCTATCGTAGCCACCTTAACCTAACCCGGCAATCCTGCCGGATACAGGGGACCTACAGTTTAACGTGGAATCCGAACCACGATCAACGAAACTTTATGTTTTATTTATTTTACTCCATATTTATTTGTTGGTTTGCTTTAATTATAAATTCTTTCAATAACCATTACCTCTGCGGAGTGTCCCCTGACAACAACGGTTAAAAAAAAAAAAAAAAAAAATTAAAGTAAAGTAAATATTAATCAACCTATACACATTTTTTTAACAATCGTACTTATCACTTGCGTTATTGATTTTCATAGTAACGACAGTAGTACACGCACATAATTAAAACCTTCCGTGCCCACACCCAGCGACCCTCATTGTGAGAATTGAGTCTTTTCCCGGGGTATTGCTTGTACATAGTTTCGACGAGAGTTCAAATTATGCTACACAAAACGTTTACACAGCCCATTCGCCATCTTCATTACGAGAAGTTTGTATTTCAAAGATTGTCGGTTGTAGCCATATCGTGAGGCATCCACAGTTGGTGTCATTCTCTTTTAAATACTGTTTCGCCCGAGGAAGACAGCGAATGGAGCTATCGAAACGTTGGGTATAGCAGAATTTATCCGGTTGAACACACTTGGAAGCTATGTAGGCTCATGGAGGAAAGAAATATATTGGGACGACGCAAGGGACCTTCACCACGCATTGAAGTGACGCCGGGGGCAGAGGAGTGGGGAGGCGTGGCCGCCATATTACCTATCCATACAGACACGGGGAATATGAGCAAAAAACTCAAAGGGACTCTAGGATAAATGTGACGCCGCAATCTGATGATGGATTATTATGTAACTCGATGAGACAAATAAAAAATGGAGAATAAAATGTTTTGATATCCTGCTTAGTTTTCGAGATAATCTGCTAAAAAATGTGAGAAGTTTTTGGTTGAAATTAAGAAGAAAACATTGGTCAAATTCAAATTTGATGATGGATTCTTATTTTAAAAGACGAGAAAAATAAAAAATAAAGAATAAAATTTTTCGATATCTTGCCTAGTTCTCGAGATATAACTGTCTCAAAAGTGAGTTGAAATGCAGAAGAAAAATTTCGCAAAAAGTCAAATTTGATGATGGATGCTTATGTAACACGACGAAAAACATCGAAACTAAAGAATAAAATTTTTGATATCTTGCTTAGTTTTCGGGATATACTGTCTCCAAATAGCAATTGTATGGATACGTAATATGGCCTCTCCATATGTTTCTTTCCTCCATGAGTAGGCTCTCGGTACGTGAGGGCATATCTTTGGCGCCTTGTATGTTGGTGCCGGCTGTTGGCTGGTTGAATACCAGCCATGAGCTTGCAGATGCTTACTAGTCTCGTGTAGTTCGCGAACGAACTAGTTCGGAAGAGCTTTCCCAGATACGAACTACACGAACTAGTTCCCAGATCCCTCGCTCCTCAGCTCGTTAGCTGGTTCGATCCTCCTCCGAAGACAGACTTGTAATAGGGAGAGTCTCTGGCCCTAACTAGTCACATCACCACTCACCGCACAGTGTATTATCTATGGTTAGTGGCAAGACAGTCAAGTTTTGGTGCGGGTAATGTTGGTTTACATGATTTATAATGATAATGTACTGCTAACAGGTAACTACCTTATATTTGTAATGTAAAATTACTATTAAAATATTATGTGACTTCTACAATGCGATGATGTGAAGTAGTGTGTTGTATATCAGTTTGATTATAGGGATAATATGTTTTGTTTTAGGTTATTTATTACGATGTCGTCGAAAAGAAAACATAGTTCCATCTGGACACATTTCACTGAAGAAACAAACAAAAAACACAAAAAACTGTTCAAAATTGCAGGAGGCTCAATCAGAAATTTAACCAGGAATATGAAAATAAAACATGCTTTGATCCCATTAACAATTAAAAGACAACCACCGATAATCACAACCACCGATAACCACAACTACCATAACCACAACCACCGATAACCACAACTACCATAACAAACAAATTAGAGCGCGTGCAGTAGAGGTAGCAAAGCGAGCGAACGATCTGTCTTTCTGGAATTCGAGATGGGAGCTAACCAACCGAAAGAGCGACCTAGTTCGCTAAGCAGCTGCGAACTAAACTGAACGCTCCCAGTCGCGAACTACTATGCGCAAGTCTAGGGCTAAGTGATTTTTGTTGTACACGGTAAGTGAAATACGACAGACCGCGCGAGTCACGTGACAACCAGCACCTGTTGAGTCGACAGATACACGTTCTTTAACATCAGTTGTTGCTCGGCAGGAGATTTTTTTTTTAAAATTCTGGCGTAACATCTTGTCGACGTCTAGGTCATTAGGGGCAGGTCAGCAGATGAGATTTTTTTTTTTTTTTTTTTTTTTTTTTTTTTTTTTTTTTTTTTTTAGCTCTCTTCAATCTTTTGACTGGTTTGATGCAATCCTCCATCCCTTCCTATCCTGTGCTAACCTCTTCATCTCTACATATCCCTTACAACCCACGTCCTCAGTTATCTGCTTCATGTAGTCTAATCTCTGTCTTCCTCCGCAGCTCTTTCCTTCTACTGTTAACAACTTAACCAATCCTGTATGTGTCAGAATATGACCTACCAGCCTATCTCTTCTTTCTGTAAGCTTCTTCCACAAACTTCTTTTCTCACCCATCATTTCCAAAATTCGTTCATTTCATACTTTGTCTGTCCACTTAATTTTCTGCATTCTTCTTCAAATTTTTCAATTTTCTTTCTTTCTCGTATTCCTAAAGTCCATGCTTCGCTACCATAAAGTTTTGAGCTCTACACATAGGTAGGAGAGGATATGTTTTAATAATTATGATGATACATATTTCAGCATATCCTTCCAATAATAAAGGAGAAACATTAGCCAGGTTGTTAAATAATCGTCTGTTTTAAAGGAAAAACATGCTAAGAGCCTAAAAACTATAGTGTTACAAAAACGTCGTTTTAGAAGAAAATATTTTATCACAATATTTGTACAACCACAACCGACCAATTAATATAAATATTTTCGCGACCCATTGTCCTTAATAACACAGGTATTGACAACTCTGATCTTGATTTAAAAAAGCATATTATAACAAACAATAGAGCGCGTGCATTAGCGATAGCAAAGCAGCGAACGATCTGTCTTTCTGGAATTCGAGATCGGAGCTAACGAACTAAAAGAGCGACCTAGTTCGCTAAGGAGCTGCGAACTAAGCCGAGCGCTCCCAGTCGAGAACTAAGACTAATGCTTACCGCAGAATGGCGACAAGGAAGTCAAGCGGTGTCGCAGAATCTGTTGAGAGCGCGCTGGTCAACCACAAACTGATAAAACGCAGCTGAGTTCCCACGCTAATGACCTCGCTGTCGACGCGCCCTAAAGCTACTGCTGCTGAGTTCCCAGAAACGCCGGTCTCTCCATTTGTAAGGAGGGCCCCTGCAGTGTTACCACAATCTGCAACGCAAAACTCTCCAGTACTTCTTGCACAAACGTCCCTCACCTATCTTTTTTCTTCTATGACTCTGCAGATTAGGGAGCGTGCACAAACTACGTGGCTAGGTCCAAGAAGGGGGGGGGGGGTCGAGCCAGGCCACGTAGCTTTCCTTTCACAACATTTTTCACAGTTAAAATGAGGAACAGAACTCATAAGAGCATGTGAACATTTATTTCCCTCAGTTAATTATGTCCGTATGTAATTTTTTTTTTTTTTTTTTTTTATCTGCTTAACGTCTCTTCGAGAGACATGCATCAGTTAAAAAGGGTGTGAGACAAGGTTGTAGTCTATCCCCGTTAATATTGAACTTGTATGTAGAAGAAGCAATGAAGAAAGTCAAAGAAAAATTTCCACATTGCATAAGTTTTCAGGGAGAAAAAATCAGTATGCTACGATTTGCTGATGACATTGTCTTGTTAGCAGAGTGGGCTGAGGATATTGAGAAGTTACTGAATGGCATGAACAAAATACTGAAGGAAGATTTTGGACTGAATATAAATCAAAGCAAGACAAAAGTGATTAAATGTAGCAGAAATGATACCAATACTAGTAGATTAAATATAAAAATAGGATCGGATGCAATAGAAGTAAGCGAAATCTGTTACTTGGGATGTAAAATTACAAGCGATGGCCGAAGCAGGAATGATGTCAAAAGCAGAATAGCACTAGCAAAAAGAGCCTTCATGAAAAAGAGAAACCTTTTAGTTTCAAATATTGTTCTAGGAATTAGAAAGAACTTTTTGAAACTCTTTGTGTGGAGCACAGCTCTTTATGGTAGCGAAACATGGACGTTAGGAATACCAGAAAGAAAGAAAATTGAAGCATTTGAAATGTGGTGCTACAGAAGAATGCTGAAAATTAAGTGGACAGACAAAGTAAGAAATGAACGAGTTTTGGAAATGATGGGTGAGAAAAGAAGTTTGTGGATGAAGCTTACGGAAAGAAGAGACAGGCTGGTAGGTCATATTTTGAGACATGCTGGATTGGTTAATTTGTTAGTGGAGGGAACAGTCGAAGGTAAGAACTGTAGAGGTAGACAGAGATTAGAATATATGAAGCAGATAATTGAGGACGTGGGCTGTAAGGGGTATGTAGAAATGAAGAGGTTAGCACAGGATAGGAAGGGATGGAGGATTGCATCAAACCAGTCAAAAGACTGACGACAGCGGAAAAAAAAGGTCTCTTAACAGCGAGGTCTTTAGAGACGGGAAAGGATGGGGGGCAAGGAATGGGAAGGAATTCAGCCATGGCCTTTTTGAAGGAAGCATCCCGGCATTTACCTGGAGTGATTTGGGAAACCATTGGAAACCCAAATCTGGATACTCGGACGGGGATTCGAACCGTGTAATTTATGATAGTTTGACAAGATAAAACGGTACAAAATGTCTTCTGGAATCAAAAGCAAAAAAAGGCTACGTGCTACGTGAGGGGGGGGGGGAGGGGTAGACGCAAAAGCCACGTAGGGCTACGTGGGGGGGGAGAGGGGGGTTAACAGGAGGCCAAAATGGAGCTACTTGGTTTATGTACGCTCCCTTACCTACCAAAAATTATACCGCCACCTAAGAAATTCTTCTTCAAGAAAAGCGGTTTCTAATTTGACGTAATATATATTTATAAAAGCCAATTTCGTCATTAGTGAGGACTTTTTTGGACAGGGATTGGTTAGGTGTCGTTATCGTGTATGATATGTCTGTATCTATAAAACAAAAACCGGATAAATTTGTGATAGAAAAACTCGAAAGTATTCAGCAGATTGCGATGGGGTTTTCGCCGTTTTAAAGCTTAGATTCTTAATTGATTTGTTTGTTATGTCTTATGTTTCAATGTTACAAAACGGCGGATCATCAAATAAGAAATTCTGAACGTATGGTGACAAATAGCAAAGATGTCGCATACTCCGCAATAAACACACGTCTACAATATCTCTTAACCATAGCCTTTAATGAAAGCAATAAAAGTAGTTTAAAATAATAACTATTTTGCATACACTACACTAAACAAAACTTGAATTATTATTTCCTTTAGTTCGAGATATTCAGTTTTTAAACGCCATAGATGGCCGTATTGAAAGCGAGAAACTAATAATAATAAAACAACAGAGATTTTGTTTGATAACAATCCCTGACAGCTCAACTACAATGTCTCTGGCTATCGTCTCCCTGAAACAAATCGAAAGTAAAGAATTTTATATGCAGGGTGATTCACGAAGATTTGCAAATATTTTATATATAGATATGTTATTCTACAGGTGAAACTAAAGAAAAACGTTCATAGATACATAGGTCCGCAAATGTTTAGTTTTACCGAGCGTGGTGGTGTAACGGATAGCGTTCTGGCCTCGCATTCGGGAGGACGGCGGTTCGAATCCCCGTCCGGGCATCCAGATTTGGGTTTTCCATGGTTTCCCCAAATCACTCCAAGTGAATGCCGGGATGCTTCCTTCAAAAGGCCATGGCCGAATTCCTTCACATTCCTTGCCCCCCATCCTTCCCCGTCTCTAAAGACCTCGCTGTTATAGGAGACGTTAAGCAGTTAAAAAAAATGGTTAGTTACTGAGTTACGGTTAATAAAAGATTTTGCCTGAAATTTAGATACCTCGCTTACATGAAGCCATCGCAAAACTGTACGAGGTTACAGTAAAGCACGATTTCCATTTATTTTGTTGTTATTGATCTGGTGAATGTAATGAAACAAGTCCCAGACGTGTATCTGCAGTAGTTTTCCAGAAATTTCAGAGAAGCAAACTGCGGTTCTGCCCACGAAGAAGACCCCCAGAATGAGGGTCGAAACGTCGGCTACAAGAACAATGACGCGGCACCACCCGGACAGCCTAGAATCAACTGACTCTGGCCGCGGAAGCCTACGATTAGCATTAGAAAATGTAATTATGTTGAAATGTAATCTGGACTAAATGAAAACTGACATTCAGTATCAAAACATCCAAACCACCCCATTCTTAGAACTACACTGCTATATCACCTGAAACGGACGGAAAGAAATCAGTGAAGCTTGGTGTGCATGAATCTTTTCGGACGAATAAAAACAGTGTGCGGGTAAATCAGCTTCAACTCACTCCTTCCATGGTAGGGTGCGGGTGAGTCTAGGTTTGCTGTAATCCTGGAAATGGATGGTACGAAGTGTATGAAACTTGGTTCACATTTCATTGCGTGAATTAAAATAGGGTACGGGTAAATCAGTACCAACTAAACCGGGAAATCTCCCACTATTACGTCCGTTAGGACATTAGCGTACGTAGTAATACATTTGCCAAACATTTAATAGTACTGAACAATTTTCATTTTTTTTTTTTTTTAAATCAAGGATTTACGCTTTGTCGACGTCTAGGTTATTAGAAGTGGGATAGGACTAGGTACAAGGAACGGGAGAGAATTTGGCCATGGCCTTTTGTCGGAAGCAACCCGGCATTCGCCTGGAGTGATTTGGGGAAACCATGGAAAACCAAAATCTGAATGACCGGATGGAGATTCGCCAGGCCAGAGCGTCACCGTTCACCCACCACGTTGGGTGAACATACCTGATAAAGACAATGAGAAATCGCCACAGTCAAAATTTGT
The DNA here is from genome assembly GCA_031002005.1 of Vandiemenella viatica. Classification (NCBI taxonomy): domain Eukaryota; kingdom Metazoa; phylum Arthropoda; class Insecta; order Orthoptera; family Morabidae; genus Vandiemenella; species Vandiemenella viatica. Next base: position 117,124,288 of record CM061918.1, read on the forward strand.
GGCTTGGGAGATCGGATATAGCACAATATTTTTCATCTGATAAGTCTGTCTGGTGCAGGAAGTGAGTTTACTTAACACATTAAGACAGGAAGAAGTGTCTTTGTTCGCGATTAGTAATTATTGTAACCAGATCTACCGAAACATAACAACGTCGCAGTTCGCTTCTCATTTGTTCTGCCTGGCAATATGGCGGCTGGGTTTCCCACTTATCTGAGTTGGTGCTCTAGTTCTGCCATATATCATTTCGACAGCTATCGCACTGACTCCAGATTCTAATCACTGTTGCTAACAAAAGCGCATAATCTCAAGCAAAATTTTTTCCTGAAATCTTAGCGGATATTAATCTGACATCGTAAATTATTTGCAGTCGATTGGATACTAACCGACGAGAATAACTCATTGACACGGGTTCGAATCCCCATCCGGCCATTCTGATTTTGGTTTTCTAAGGTTTATTGAAATCACCGCAAGCGAATGCCTGTATAGCTCCTTCATAATGTCATGGTCGAATTCCTTGCCGTTCATTGCCTCCAGTTTTTCCCCGCATCTAATGACCTACCCGATGGAAACATTGGACAAATTCTTAATTGCAAACCGAGAAGACAATGAAGGCTTTGCCTAATCCGATAAACAATAATAATAAGAATATTAGTAATGGAGTTGGTATTTTACGCTTCAGTTAGTGACGCCCGATCCAATTTTTTTTTTTTTTTTTTTTTTTTTTTTTTTTTGTTTATTGGCTTTAGGATTTGATGTACCATACAGCCAGCTTAATATACATAAACACTCGTTTTGTTTCATTACATTACCTTACATTACGTCTATATTACATGTATTATTACATTCAATGTATATTTCTGTTCTTTTTATAAAGTCTCTAATAATAGTGTATATTTTCCTGTTGTTAGATGCAAGTAGTCCGGTGATACTTGTTGGTAGCGGCTGTCCTGCTCTCACTAGGGAGTTGATGAATGATTGCTGCTGCTGTCGGTATAGGGGGCACCTGAAGAACATATGGTTGAGGTCTTGCGTTGATTGCCCGTCACATTGGCAGAGCGGTGTATCTGCTACGTGGATGCGATATAGATGATCCCGAAACGCACCATGGTTAAACCTCATACGAGTGATGGATGTTATGAAGTTGCGTTGCGTGTTCCAATTTGTAAACCAAGGTCGACGAGGTGGTTGTGGCTGTATCTTTGCGTATTGCCGTCCTTTGAGTCTTTTTGTTTCCTCCCAGAGCGTGGCCCATTGTTGATGTATGTGATTGGATATTGCTGCATGGTAATCTTTGGTGTTGAATGGAGGGATGAGAACTTGGCCCGAATTACATGCTTCCTTGGCTAACTGATCTGCATGTTCATTAAATATTATACCAGTATGGGCCGGGATCCATGTATAGTTCACAGAGGAACCCGCTTGCGCAAGTTCGTAGGTTTTCTGTATTATGCTAATATGGTATACATTGGAGCGGTGTAGGATGGCCGGAGTTGTTAAGTACGAAGTACGCTGAGATAGTCCGTTATGATTAAGACATTTCGCCCAGGAAACTCTCTCGCATATGAAAGGGCTTGAATAATAGCAACCGCTTCAGCTGCATAAACTGGAAGATGATTTGGTAGCCTGAATTTTTGCTCGTGCAGCGTCTCAGGACAGTAGATGGCGCACCCTACTCCCTCTGAGGGTATCTTCGATCCATCAGTGTAGATATGGATTGAAGTTGGCCAATGCTCTGTTAAATACCCCTGAAAAAATTGCTGGATTGGCTGGCCGGATCTCGGGTGTGCCGGAATACAGCTTACCGACATTGGCCTCATTGGGCCGATCCAACTTCTAGAGAAGTTGGCACTTCTTTCCCTATGACGACGTGTTGACATTGTCGAGTTAATACAGGGCGTTCGCCGGGAAACGCAACCCACTGTTAGCGCTACAAGGAAGAAACTGCTCCCGGCGAGCGAGCGGTCAGCTTCCGGTATTGTTCGACCGTCGGCCGCGGACTATTTCATATTAATTACGCTTCATAAACTTCATAAACTTGTATGTGCTAATCATTTAAATGTGACGTAATTCATTAGCTTACCTTATAAAAGATGCTGGAAGTGTTGACCCTCTTGTGTAATGCACATTTCACATCTTCTGAACATATTTCGAGACACACGCTGCCCTAACTGACTTAATGATTTTTTGGGTGACTGTTCTAGTCGAAAAGCGATATCGTCAATTTTCTCCTCTGTGAGAATACGGTTGACCGACAGTCTCTTTTTGTTAAAAAATGAACCCGTTTCTCTTACTTTTTTAACCAGACGCAGAATTGTTGATTTAGCTGGCAGTAAAGCGCCAGGAAATTCGCGACGAAATTTACTGCGACACTTTTTAAACGACTTCTTCTTCACATATGTATCGTAGAGAAATATTCTTTGTTGCAAACTGTAACGTACCATAATTTTACTCACACTCAAACACGGTACAGATTAGTAAGAGTATGAAGCCCCAAACCAGCCAAACCGCAAAGAAACGTTTATTCACAACACTGATTAATAAGAGACTGAAGTCACAAACTAGCTACAGTACGGTGATTCACGGCGCCGTGTGGCGGGAGTTGCTGGCTCCACTGTCCGAGCAAGTTGCCGACGACAACAGACTGGGAGGGTAGCGTTTTCCGGCGAACGCCCTGTAAATCTCGTATCCAATCACAAATCTGTTGCGATACCCCGTACCATCGGATCTTCGTTAAGACGCAAATCCGGACTGCTGGTTCAGTGGTTAAGGTGTCTGACGGGAGATTGGAAAGTCCTGAGTTTGAATCCCTGTTTCGGCGGGAATTTTTATAGATCCTTAACCGAACTTCACCTTTGGCACAACTTTCTGTGTAATGCGAAGTACAGCAGAACGCTTCCGTGGTTCGGATTCCACGTTAAACTGTAGGTCCCCTGTATCCGGTAGGATTGCCGGGTTAGGTTAAGGCGGCTAAGACAGGGGCTGAATTCACAGTCATTAGAAACCCTTTCATCAGGTCATTACAACCACACGGAATTATTATTAAGACGTAGTACTCCTATGTGTGTAACGCATTTCCCAAACTGTCGTTGATTTATCAAAGAAGTTTTTTTTTTTTTTTTATGGCTTTCGGCATCTTAGGCCATACAGCCAGCCTGATGAATTTTTCCCGGTAATTAGACACACCACAGGACGGACATGACATTCACAGACACAATATTAAACATCCATGCCCGCGGCCGGACTCGAACCGGCGACCTTCGGCACGCGGAGCTAGCACTCTAGCCCCTACGCTACCGAGGCCGGCCTATCAAAGAAGTTCTTCATGATAAAATAATAGAACTTGGATTCTGAAAAGTGAGGACGGAAATCAATATCTTATCAAATTAACAAAGAACAGCTGAGAATCATTCGTGTGTGATTTCATACAATGCGCGTCATTCTTTTTCTGACAATAACATTTCAGACATATCATATAATAATGCAAAGAAACAGAAGAATTCGAAGTAAAATCATCTTTAATCGCTAGAGAAGAGACCGTCACTTACCACACACGGCGCTTCTCAGTGTAGTTACACTAAAACGAGAAGAATTGAAAAAGATCAAAATTTCTAGCACATAAAAACAAAACTAAAAAAAGGTAGAAATCGCCGATGAGTTTTCAGGTTTCATTTGATAAGATGGAAAAAAAACTGAAGCTGCACCAAAACTTCAAACTAAATACGCTGATATAAATCGAGAGGAAAAGTTCAATTACCTGGGTGACAGCTCCATGAAAAATGGATGCAACACAGTAGCTATTCGGGTAAGGACACACAGGTCGAAATAACCTACCAAACGTCGCCAGAGATATAAAACAAAAAATATTTTTCCCGCTATATTAAGATTCATTATTATGAAATAGAGCTGAAACCAGTATTATTATTATTTATTGGCAAACGGACGGAGTCCATACAGCCAAGAAAGGATACAATTAATTTTACATGTATGTTACAAAGTTAGAAGTGCAGCCCTCAAAATACAGATATTTCTTACTAGATTCATATTTTTATATGATTTTCATTGGAAAATCTCTAAAGACTTATATAAATTTCCAGTTTCTCTTTGTGGAGAAGGTGTTGTATCTTTGTAGGGAGTTCAGCTTAATGTCTTTGTAAATCTGATATCAGTTATGTGAATTCATTCCAATGTAGCTTGCAAGCAAACAATATATATATATATATAAATAAATAAAAGGTGGTCGACATCTATGCTGTTTCCATCACATTCGCAAAAGGGAGAACTGACTATGTTGATTTTGAACAGATGTTTTCTGAACTGCCAATGGTTGAAATTGAGACTTGCTATAAATGTTGAGAACCTTTTGGGAACTATCCGAATGGAGTACCAATGTACTCTCGGAATGGAGGGATGAAGTTGTCTGTAATGGTGGCCTTTATGGAGTTCACTTGTCTCCCATTCCTTGGCTTTGTCTTTCTTGACTCCGCGTCGAATTTTTGGTATTAGATCCGATGCCGGAACGCAGTTTAATTTGTTTCCGTTGAGTGCAGGTTCTTTAGCTAGTCTGTCTGCTTGTTCATTTCCTCTAATGCCAGCGGGTCCTTTGGACCAAATTAATGTTGCCTCCCTCTCCTTCTCTCTTAATTTGGAAACCGTTCGAAGTATCTCATAGGCCATCCAACATCTGCCATCCAACATCTGCCAATGTCTTTGGAGATGTTATTTAATTTCTTAATGGCAGATAGGTAGTCTGTTATTATTGCTATTCTCGAATTTTGCAATTTTGTGCCATATTCTCAGGCTTTGGCCATTGCAAAAAGTTCAGCTGTGAAAACCGTGGCTCCTTCAGTTGTATGCAGCCAAAACCTTGTTACTGAGTGCTGATAAGGAGTCGTGGGAGAATTGGCGAAGAAGTATCTGAAACTGATTGCAGGAGTTCAGTGTTCCAACTTCAAGAACGACTTTCATCAAAAGAGATCCAACAAAGAAGTCTACAGCAAAATAAAGAAAATTACTGACACAAATCGCGAAATACGGGCACGATTCTATGATCACCTCAAACGTAGGTAGGAAAACGGACTAAAAACTTCAGAATATGCTCAGCCTGTTCTGCTAACAAGACATTGTCATCAGCAAATCGTAGCATCCCGATTTTTTTTATTCTTGAACACCTATGCCACATTCAGATCTTTCTTTCACTTCCTTCAGTGCTTCTTCTACATACAAGTTGAAAATTAATGGGGATAGACTACAACCTCGTCTCACACCCTTCTTAATTGAAGCGTGTCTCCCATGTTTTTCTACTTTTACTATACTTATAAATATTCTTATAAATATTCTTATAAATATATTGGTATTTTAGACCCGACTTTTCGGTAGAGATCTAAAATTCTGTTGACCCTTCAGTCCCTCTGTAGATTGAGATACGGGCAACAATCTAGCTATTAGATAACGTAGAATACGTGTTTCCTTAAACCATTAGCCAATAAAGAAGCGAAGAGCGATAGAGTTCATCTGAACTGACAAACAAATGACAAACAAAGTACTCGCGATATGAAGCGAAAAGCGGTTGGAACCAGACAAACCGCATGATAAAGAAGGAAGACATTGTCGTCATAACAGAGCTTTTACTGCTAAAATTATATTATTTTGGGGATTAGAAGCAAAAAACGACTTTTAAAGCCTTTATGGGGAAACAGGTAGCTTTTCTGCAATTAGACGTATTACGAACGTTTACTACCGAAAAAGATTTTTAGATTCACTATTTTTTTCTCAATGTCTTACGACTTACAGTTGTCATACCTGTATGGTTAAGTTCGTATTTCGAGATTTTCTGTTTATGTTGACCCGCCAATATGGAGGCGTCGCACACTGGATTGTGGATTCAACGGTACCAGGTTAGAGTCCTGATCCCCATCTTATGTCAATACCCAAACGTCTTTGACTTTGCTGTCCTTTGCTAACATATACAGTCTTGGGTGTTGGAAACATGTGATCTAGTTACGTACAGGGGTTGTGGACAAAATAATATGAACACCTTGTCAAACAACTGTGAAAAATTATATATACTGTTTATAACATGTTTGACTTGATACTTTTTTTTTTGTTCGATATTTCACTATGAAAATTGTTATTTACCTAAGGAAAGGTGTAATCGGACTTCGTTTTAATGTACTTTGGTCGCCACCATTGGATGGTTCGGGAATATTACGTGCACTTCGTAGAAAATAAAATAAACACTCCGTTTTCATAAATACACGAACACATTTATTCTGCTAGTTCCTTAAGTGTACTAATTTCCGACCACCAATGGAAAATAAAATGTTAACACTATTATACACTTCACAATAACATTTATCCGAAGATTGCAATTCGTTAGAGTGGCAAGTGACATGCAAGCACTTAATGTAATATAACTTCCAACTGTTCGTCATACACCGTCTGTTCTTAACGCTCGTAACGGCTAAATAAAGTCTTTACTACGTGGAAAGTCACTCCTTGAGTTCACTAATCTCCTTGAGTAACGAATATTGCCAAATTGATTTCACATTAGCAGCCACGGACAATTATAAACACGGAATAATCACGCCGAAATCCGTCGTACGCATATGCAGTACCGCGTACACATATGCAGTACCGCGTACACTTACTCACAAACCAAAACTCATATGTTTGGTCTCCGACAACTAACAAAGGCGTAAAATATGCATACGTAGTTAAATCGGGTTAAACACTCAACACTGATTTTATGTATATACCCGTTAAACCACTAAGAGCACAACTTAACACACATTTCTTTTTTGTTACGCCATGTGTCTACTTCAACACTCGCTGGAAAAAACCAAACAAACTCTCTGACCTACTACAGCTAGTTGTTCAGAGATAACTATATCATCGACTACATTAAAAACACTTTCACTTAATTTCAAAAATTTAAAGGAGGGCGGTTTTGTACACTGTATTGTGACAACCTGACATTTACATACGTACATACTATTGATTTATTAATAGGATGTTGGGCCAACTTTTGCTTGTATAACAGTTGCTTAGAGTGTCTGAATAGTTTCCAACCTAATGTTGTCCCATTCTCGTACCAAAGCATCCACCATTTACTTCAATGATGTTGCAGGTGGAAATCTGCTCTAAACCTCCCCACAACGGTTCAGTTACGTTGAGGTCTGGCGATTGTGCTGGACAGGGAAGATGTTTGATGATACTCTGATGCTCCTCGAACCAGAACAGAACCTTTTTGGATGTGTGTATGGGCGCATTATCATCTTGGAATATGTTTGGCACCTGAATGCTAGTCATAGTAAGAACTTCATCACTGAGAATGTCGAGATATTCATTCGCAGTCATCCGGCCAGTGATGTGAATGAGAGGACCAGCTGAATACCACGATATAGCCACTCAAATCATGACGGAACCTCCCTGATGCTTGACTGTAGGACGCAGGCAGTCCGGATCGTAGGTTTCTTTTGGGGTTCTCCACACATAAACAATGTGAACGATGATTCATTGGACCATACCACATTCTTTCAATCATCAAGTGTCCAGTTTTTGTGATCGTGGCATCACTCGTTTCGCAGCGTAGCGTTGGTTGCCGTTATAATGGGTTTTGAAATTGCAGCCCTTCCATGAATGTTAGTTTTGTGGAGCTCCCGCCGTATTGTTTTTGTCGAAACAGTGTTATACAGGTGTGTGTCACTTTTGCCGCGGTATTTATGTGTTGTCTCCCCACAATCCTTTTTTCGTCGGTCTCTGCCGGTTAACTTTGGTTTTCGTCCACTATTCCTCTTCGCCGACGATGTTTTACCATGTTTTGTGTCTGCTGTCATTACCGTGGATACTGTCGCTCGTGAGACGTTAAACAGTTCGGCTGATATCGTCACAGACGCTCCCACTAACCGAGCTCCAACGATTTGCGCTCTTTCGAAGTCTGAGAGATCAAACATTTCACCGATCGCTGGTTATAACCGTCACAGAACAAAGCGTAAAATAACCTGACACATAACCTATAAGACCTGTCACATCAACTACGCCGTACATGCGTGCCGCCGTATTCACACGGAAGTAGTGATGCCAACATGCAACAACCCGTATTCTATCTCTTTTTTTTCTGCTTGACGTCTCTCTAAAAGCTAAGTCTTTAGAGACGGGAAAGGATTGGAGGGGGGGGGGGCAAGGAATGGGAAGGAACTCGGCCATGGCCTTTTGAAGGAAGCATCCCGGCATTTGCCTGGAGTGATTTGGGAAACAGTGTTTGGCACCCAAATCTGGATGCCCGGACGGGGATTCGAACCGCCGTCCTACTCTATCTCATGATGTTCATATTATTTTGTCCAACTCCTGTATAACTGCCCATTGAGAAAAAATAGGTCTTTTCCATGTATATCCCTTTTACTTTAAGCATCTGTTTCTGAGCTTTATTGATAAACATCGCATGCCACACAAATCCACTCTCTATAATCATTTGTATCTGTACATGAAATTTATGAACAGATCCTACACAAACTGACTGTGAGAGAAACAAAGCCTGAGTGAGCGATATAACATTACAGAGACTACACACGATATCCGTCTGTCTCTCACCATTCAGTTAATTTTGAAAATTTAATGACAAAATATGTTATATATTCCGAAAAAGTATCCTATATCCTTTTTAACGATACATAGTATTTCTTTGTCAAATTTCATCAATATCTGTTTAATCGTTTAGTTATAGAACCGTAACAAACAGACATAGAAATTGTTACTTTCGTATTTATAATGTCAGAGTAGATTAATAACATTGAATGCAATTAGTATTTATGTTTATATCCTGTACACAACAGCAAAGACAAATGGCTATAATGGAAACATGCTTTGGAGAGAAAGCAAAGATGTGTGGTTTCTATCCTGAAATCCACTAATGTAAATAGTAAGTGTAAATAATAAGAAAATGTACCAATTTAGCGTTATGTCAAATAAGTTTGTAAACTTAATGTAAATTTTAAATTAGATTCGTCGCTGATGATGCCTCGAGGAGAGGCGAAACGCATACGACAATAAACCTACATATTACAGCTGCATTGGCGTCATTTTATTAATTAATTTTCAGTTAGTATTTAGTTGTCAAGTCTGATTAATCACAATTACTACGAATTTAAAAGGAGATAGTCGGATAAATTACACCACAGGGCACAGACTTCATTGTCAGAGCAAGACATGAGATCAATTTCGTCAGAAGTGTTGTTCTCGATCACGTCATATCGCCATTTCACTGCTTGTCAAAGTACCCTGATATTCTCATTAATGGGCTCGAAATATGTCGCCCAGTTTCGGAAAGAACTTATAGTGATAAGTGAGAAACTGTCATGATATGATGTCGGACCAAGAATAGAACCTGCTGGTTCGGAGATAATGTATTTTGTCCGTCGTTGAAGTTACAGTAACATTCTCTGAAGAAAGTGACAAGTCTGCCGACAGGTGTCAGTCAGGTAAGGAGGACAGACAGACGGTGCCGGGAAATTTCGGTCGTGCATCATGCGTCAAGGATTAAACTCCGCCCGAGGACTGTCAGAAAAATGGGGGTTTTACTCGGAATTTTCCATACTGGACGGAGGAAACAATTCTTCGTTCTCATGGACTGTTTATCGCGCCGTCAAATCTAACCTGTAGCCTCCTGCATGACATGCTGGATATACGAGATGTGTATCACATCACTAAAAATTAAATCACGGCCCAAAAAATTATTGTGAAATTATTTAAGGGGGGAAAAACGATTGGGGACAGTTATTGGGGACTGCTGACAGAAGTGAAAACTTAAAACTATGAATAGGCCTATCATACGTATAACACGTCATATTTGTAGATACAGATATACTAAATCTTCTATATATTAATACGCTAAGCGAAAACTTATGTTACATTTTTAAGAATATTGCGTGCACGGAGAAGTGTGAGATTTGGCAAAGTTAAAGATTATATGGAGAAGAAGTGAAGGAAGCTAAAATCTATATATAATATGCGTTACAAATACATTAAATTAAGTAAAATAAAACGCTCGCTCGCCTACGCAGTTCGCTCAGATGGCTGGTAGATGGCGCAGCTAGCGGTCTTACTTTGTCTTCTTTGTTGAAACAAAGCAATCGAAATTAATCTCTGAACTTATATAGAAGTAAGAAGCAACATTTCGAGTGCTGGTAGATAGCGCAGCTAGCGGCCAGAATATTGGGCGAACGGAGGAACTTAAAGAAATACAGAAAGCTAAAATTATATATAATATATTTTACAAACCTTGGAATTGATATAAGCAGTCAGAGATAATCGATTGCTTCAGTTGTAAACAAATGCGCAGTTTGCCTCTGGCTTGCGACATGGGCTGCGCAGAACGAATTTCCCGTAAACTTATTACTCTTGGTCCAGGCCGAATTTCAACCTAACCATGATCACTATGACAAAACGAACCTATTGATATGATCCCTGACCAATAATTTTTGTGTCATTTTTACAGTGCTGCTAACATTTCGCGGTTGCGGAGCATCTCACATTTCGGCATTTTTAATTTAATTCATGCGACTTTTCCGGAAAAGGAGAGTGCTAAACGTGAATAGGACACTATAAGGAAACAGTTAAGCCAAATTTCAACAGGTCAGTAACAGTTTTTCACTGGTTGAGAATTTCCCACTCCACCCAAAAATATAATAAGCATAGTTAATACATGTTACAAATAGATTATTAAAATAAAAAAAATAATTTGCGAACTTGTATGTGCGCGCGTGAAATAGGATCGGAGCCAACGTTCTTACGTGAATTCCCCGCATTGAGACACTCTGTGGTCTTTGGTAAAACAAAAGACTCTGATAAAGTAGAGATTACTTTGAAAAGGAATGTAGCGATTCTGCCACATACTATATGGTTATTTGATTATTTAAAATGTTAAACTTTGGTTAAGTGTCTTTTGATTTTTTAATTTCAATAATTTCATTAGAGAGAGAGAGAGAGACAAGAAATAAGGAATACTTATTTGCGTGAAATTCAAAATGATAATATACCAAATTTAAATAGCGAACACACAAAATGAGGAAATTATTTTGATAGATACATTTAAATGCGCATGTTTCATAAAGCTAAAACAGTTTTCTGGGCTTAAGTCAAAATGAATATTTCAAATTCAAATGAACCATCGTTAAATAGATTTCATCATTTGCTATGGTTAGATTAGAAGCTAAAATTTAGCATACAGTCACGCGTGGAGTGTATCGTTTTAATTTTATAGGTAAAGCAGAGAATTACTAGATTATTACTCTTTCATGAAAGAAACTAAACAACTTAACGAATTACGGTCGAATTTCGATCACTGGGCGATCACTATAACAATAATTCCGTGTGGTCGTAATGACCTGGTGAGAAGGTTTCTATTGGATGCGCTTTCCGCCCCTGTCGTAACCGCCTTAACCAAACGTGATAGCACTACCAGGTACAGAGGACAGTTTAACGTGGAAGTCGAACCACGGAAGCGTTGCAGCGTATTCACATTACACAGCAATCTGTGCTAGAGGTACAAATCGGGATAAGGGTCTATGAAAATCCCTGCCGAGAAAGGGATTCCAACCGGAAACATTTTTTTCCCTAATGTCCTTAACCATTTCTCGCCTCGCATTAGGGAGGACGGCGGTTCGAATCCCCGTCCGGGCATCCAGATTTGGATTTTCCATGGTTTCCCAAAACACTCCAGGCAAATGCCGGGATGCTTCCTTCAAAAGGCCATGGCCGAATTGCTTCCCATTCCTTGCCACCCATCCTTTCCCGTCTCTAAAGACCTCGCTGTTAAGAGACGTTAAGCAGTTTTTTTTTTTTTAAATAAAAAGAAAACCTTAACCATTGAGCCACCAGACCGCTATATATACAGGGTGTTTCAAAAAGGACTTTACAACTTCGAAAATTCATATAAATCTTATGAAACAAGGTACAGAGCTGATTTTGGTGTTGTTTTAAAGGAAAACACTTCAAGTTTTTTTTTACCTTAAACTAAAGATGTTCTATGTGGCTTCCGTTGGTTATTCTGCAGACATCCCATCGGTAGTCGATTTCTTCCCAGACTCGCACTAGCATTTCAGGTGTAACTTGCTCAGCAGCAGCGTAAATTCTTGCCCTAAGTTCAGGTAGAGTGGCTGGCAAAGGAGGTACAAACACCATATCTTTTATGAATCCTCAAAAGAAAAAATCTAGCGGTGTCAGGTCTGGGGAATGGGGGGGGGGGCATGCAATTGGCGCATCACGGCCAATCATTGACCTGGAAAGCGGTCATTGAGAAAATCCTGGACGTCAGTCAGATAGTGTGGTGGTGCGCCATCTTGCATAAAGAAAACATTTCGTTCTCGCTCATCCTCATCGATCTGTGGTATCAAAAATTGTTGCGACGTATCAAGGTACACTATCCCGTTGATGGTTCTCTCTTGGAAAAAAAAGGGGGCCGTACATTTTCCTCTTGCTCAACGCACAAAAAACGTCCACTTTAGGGCTATCACGAACATGTTGCAATGTTTCGTGTGGATTTTCACTGCCCCAAATCCTACAGTTATATGTGTTAACCTTGGCACTTAGTGAAAAGTGACTCGTCAGAAAAGATTATGTTGTCCAAGAAATGTTCATCATCATCCACTCGATTTAACATATCCACACAGAAGTTCCTACTTGCAATCTTATCAGTGTCTTTTATTGCTTGTAAAAGCGAATATCGGTATGGTTTCAAATGCAAACGTTTTCTCAACACACGCCAAACCGTCGTATGTGGGACTTGCAGCTCACGAGATACACGCCGGGTCGATTTCGAAGGGCTGTTGACAAAACTTTTTCTCACTTGCTCAACGACCTCGTCAGATGTGCTTGGACGACCTGAGGATTTTTTATGTTTTACTGAGCACTCCGTTTCTACAAAACATCTACAGCATGCCACTCATAAATTGTAGGCCTACTAGGAGGATCTTTAGCGTACTTGGTACGAAAATTACGCTGAACTGTTGTCGCAGACTTCGATTCTTCAAACCAAAATACACAGCTAGCACGCTCGGGTCCAGTGAAGGCAGCCATCTTTAACGTAACTGCCGCTAGCGCTTGTGCGGCGCGATTAGTCACTAGCGGACTACGCGAGTCAAAACTTGAAGTGTTTTCCTTTAGAACAACACCAAAACCAACTCTGTACCTCGTTTCAAAAATTTATATGAATTTTCAAACTTGTAAAGTCCTGTTTGAAACACCCTGTGTAATCTTAACATTACCATCTCGGTGACGCGAACTCATAAGATTTTACCCATCCAAAACTCGCACAACGTGCCAAATGGAGTTTTCAGTTCAAAAATTAGAAATCTAACTTCATCCACAACCCGAAGGTTGCTCGAATTTTCCCGAGGGAGATGTACCAAGCTATTGTACCAGAGGCAATTTTGCCGAAACCTTTCTTCAGGAACCTACAGTTTAACGGCGAATTAGAACCACGAAATGTTCCGGCGCGGCTCATACAACCAAATACGACTCCTAAAAATTACTGCTCACAACGGGAATTCAACCCGCGACCGGAGAAAGAAACTTTTGGAAGTAAGCGCCTTAAGGGGGTAGGTACAGTTATCAAGTTTCAAAAAAAAGATTTTTTCCTTTTGATTCACAAAAATAGTTTTTACTTTTGACATCATCTTGTTGAAAAAAATATTTAAATATCTTTGACAGTGTGGGAATTATGCGTGATTAAGCAAAGTCCTGCACGATTGACAGCCATTTAAATCTTACTGCACTTGAAGGTGATCCAAATCTTTAACCTTAAATATCTCAAAACAGCAATTCATCAAATGGTTTTAATCATAACTTTTTTCCATATGCATAGATCTTTTTCAAATTTTCAGGACAAGTTCTACATAGTAATTACTACAGTCATTACCATTATTGTTTATGCAGCTTTTCGCAAATGAAAAATATTCCTTTATATTTAAGCAAAAATTTTAATTCCTTGAATTTTTTGTTAATAACAAATATAGAGTTAAATATGTTATATTATTGGTTCAACTTATTGCCTTGATATTAGTTTACAATATTAAAAATACGTTTCTGAAAAATTTCAAATACTATACCTTCTGTCATTAAAACCCTTCACATCAACATATTTTTTATAGTCAATTTGGATGGTACAATAACCTATTGTTAAACAATATTTTTATTTTAAAAAATCAATTTTTATATCTATCCACAACAGTTCTATGGAGCTATGAAATTTTAACCCTCAAATTTAAATTGATTTGAGAAAATGGGCCCGGGGTAAAATGGGCGACCTTTTTTTTTTCTTTACAAAATGGCCAGGCGCGACAATGGGCGTATTCTTAGCTTCATGGCCTGAGGGCCCCTATGGTGATCGAGCCCCCCCCCCCCCCATCAGCCGGCGGGGCCCGGGTACTTTTTGACCCGCTTACCCCCCTCCCCCCCCTAACGCCGGCCCTGACCAGGCTACCTTATTTTGAAATATACGCGTGCTAAGTATTATCAGAATTGGATAAAAACTGTATATGAAGCACATTGGCCAAAAAAAAATAAAATATTTTTATGTATTAGATACAAATACAATATATACTTTCACTGCTGTCAAGCACAATACGTCATACTTAAAGCTACTGACATACTGTTAACATTAGCATGTTGGTGACGTGAACTAATAAGATTTTACCCATCCAAAAAGCGTCCAACGCGCATATCGTACATCACAGCATGTCGGTGACGCGAAGTAGTGACTCTCAAATTTACCCCCATCCAAACATTGCCTAGGGCGCCTATAGAATGTTTCGCTTCAAAACCCCAGTAGAAGCCTTAAGCTGCGTTCTCACGATCTCTTGTAACGGAGCTGAAGTGTAGGGACGAGCGCGCGCCGCAGGTTAGCCCTCGCTTACCTCGCCGCCATCACCCCACCACGTTGCCTAGTGTCATTTTTCACAGATCACTTTACAGCAACAGAAGGGGTACGCACGCACCTCGCTGCAAACCGATGGCAACAGCGCTCCACTACGCACGCCTGTGATGTTTACCGACATAGAGTGGGTAGCTGTGTCTCGTCCCCGCTAGCAGCGGCGGCCCTGTTCCCATGGCGTGTTGTTGGGTATCGAGTATTCGTCCAGTCGTCCCGTCCCGTCCCGTCTCGCCTTCGTTACAAGACGTGGGAACGCGGCTTAGGAAGAATGGAATCTGAACGGGAGGCAAATAAGATTCTCATCTTTTAGAAGAGTAGAAAGAGACAAGTTCGATAGCTGAAAGATGTTCATCAGGAACTAAAAAACTGTGGCAGTAGGAACGATGTTACAAACAGGAAAGTGTTCAGAAGGAAAACTGCGCAGATGACGGATCTGCCTGTAGAGACACCAGGAAGAACAAGACGTGTTTTCTCGGACGAGGAATGAGAAAGAAGAGCCAGAGAACGAAGGAGTACTGGCGGAAAAGGAAAGAACGTCAAAAGTCAAGGAAATTGTGTAATCGCAGTCCTTAGGTGGATGAAACGACCTTAATCTATTTATATAAAAGAAAAACTTGGTGTATTGGTTCCAGAAAAGACTCAAAAACAACTGCGCAGATTTCGATGGGGTTTTCACGGTTTTAAAGATTAGAATCTCAACTGAAACGTTTGGTAGGTCTTATGCTTCAACGTAACCTAACGCCGCTGCAGTAAGTGAAAATCTGAATGTGTTGCGTGAAACACCAAAGGTGAAATACCAACTAGATGTACACGTCATATTTCGTAAAAATAAATAATAACATGTAATGTTTCCGTTTTAAATTTTTGTTTTTAGTCTTTTAACCCCATAGATGGTCGTATGGAATGCGAAGAGAAAACTACGTAAAATGGAAAATATGTAAATTAATTTTAATAATATAATGATAAGACCTTTCGATATCTTGTTTGCTTTTTGAAGCTCGATCTCAGGACGCACAGCTACAATCTCTGATGTTTGGAAATTAAATTAAATTCACTGTTAATAGTAACTAATGCATAAAACGAAGCGATATATATATCGATTTGTTTCGTTGTGTTCTACGAGAATTCATTATCAGATTATGGCGCCACGGTAATGATAGAACTGCCTAAATTTGGATCGTCTCTGTCCAATTTTAACACTTCTAAGTCCATCTAAACTCAACAGAAATTGCACTTACTTTTTGGGTTTAGCGTTGCGTGTTCTTACTGGTGATGTCAACGTTTCGGTCTCAAACTGTGGTACTTCGTCAGGACTGCTTCAAGTTAATGTATCCGCTTCGTTTTCTGGTGCACTGGAAAAGTGTCTATATTTTTCGGCAGAGATGGTGTTGTTTCTCGAGCAAAGAGTGTACGCTGTTCCAGAGAGGTTTGCTCTCCGTGGGGCAATCCAACGCGTTAGGCTGCGAGTAATTCTTCATGTCGCATTTACAGTCTCGCGCGACTCTGGAGTTTTCGTTTTGTGTTAGAAAAATTTCTTTCCGAAGACAAGTTTGGATGCGAAGGGCTGTCATACGAACATCCATCTAAATCAGGGGTGGCCAATCCGTGGCCACCTTGAGCATTCTTCCGGCCTGCGAGGTTCATCACATTTTCACAACATATACGAGTATATATTTCATAATGGCAAAAGTATTGAAAACAAATGTATTACAAAAAATACATTATTTGTGCATACATATATTCAAAACTTAACTGTCTAAATTATGAGAAAAATTAACTTAGATTTTAAAATAATATTCTTGCGAATATACAATTTCATATGCGGTCCGCAAGATCATTTGGTTTGGCCACCCCTGATCTAAATAGATCTAAAGAGCTAAAACAAAAACAATATTATAATTTTCTCCCAGCCAAACATAAGCACCCGTGCTAATGAGTCTCTTTACACATATCACTTCCATACGTGAAACAATCAACTGTTTACTTAATTATGCATTTAGTTAGTGGACGTCGTCGTCATAATGTCCTTTTTCTGGATTCTAGTGTGAATAGATAAAGTGTAGCGAAGCAGTCGGGAACACGGTCTTAGGACCAATATAAATAATACGAAAATAATGATCATTAGCACGAACAAGAGTTCCAGTGTCATGATATGATCAACTAGAAGATCATTGAATGTGTAATAAGGTATACATATCTTGACACTGCAGTAAATAGCTAATGAAATCTATCTGTTGAAGTGTTGGTAAAGCCAGGGCTACTTTCAATAGAATGAGGAACCTTTTTAAAACTCGTAACACCACAAAGATGAGACTCCTGCGCTGCAATGTGTTCTCTGTCCTGTATGGAGTTGAAACGTGGACATTAACAGTTAGAAGTTTTTGAAATGTGGCTCTATAGAGGAATGCTGTTGATACCATGGACAGACCACGTCACAAATGCTGAAGTGCTCCGAATAATGAAAAAAGGGCATGGAAATATTGACCAGCGCAAAAACACAGAAGCTACAGTACCTTGACCACGTCATGAGGAATAACAATAGTTATTCCTCATGACTACTGTCTACCTTATACAAGGAAAGAGGAGTGCTGGTAGGAGAACAACTTACTGGGTAAAAATCTTGGAACCTGGACCTCTAAGACAACTACGGAGCTTGTCGGGGCGGGCAAGGCATCCAAGATGGCTGCTGAACCAGAAGATGTATCGTATAGAAAGCATACATATGTATAATAACAAACGTTCTACATGATAATTCATAACTGGTATGTAAATATAAGTCATATTATGCTTCCTATATATAGAAATATAAAGAATAATTTCGTTATATGTAAAAAAAGAAAATAAAAAAAATTATGTTGTTCAAATTATAACTAATCACTTCTTACAGAAAAACATTGTACGCTGAAGATACCTCCACGAGAGGCGAAACGCGTCCGAAAAATAAATAATATCAACAACAGTTGTATTGGCGTATTTACTAAATAATAATTATTAATTTAACAAGCAACTATGGAAGAAATGGCCTACAATAATCACTATTTATCCGAATGCAATCATTCTGATTTTCGTCTGGCGGTACAAGAGCTAGCAACGTTTACGAAAAATAATTTTAGGTCGCTGTTTTTTTTAAATTTCCTTTCTTATTGTAGTTGTGTATGGATGCCGTAGGTCTGGCACCTGGGAGCGGCTGCGTTTACCAGGCGACACATCCATTCCGTACAGGTAAAAATTGTGGATTTTGAAAACATTTTAAGACAAATTTTATGTTTTTCAATATTTTCTATGTCTTCTGATCATTATAATTTTATAGTTACCACACAGTATTACCGTTACTAACATCGCACCAGATACAATTAAAAAATAAAATAATTTTCAAACCATTTTAATATAGGCTTGAAATTTTAATATGATATAATTCTATAATAAAAGAATATAATATAAATTTGCCAGATAGAAATAAGGTTGCTTGATTAGGAATCAGACCAATTTAAATCTGGGGGAGGATAGGTGAGTTTGAAGAGTGAGGCAATTATTTCGTTCGTTTCTTGAGAGAGATAGCTCCCATTAATGATGCCCGATATACATCGATGAATCGGAAAAATCGATGCATAGCTTACTCTCGATGTTTAACGATGCATCGATGTATTTCATTCCATACATCGGAATAACGCACACGTTTTTTCGAAGAGAGAGAATTAGAATAAAAAAATAATAATTCTATCGCTATGCGTTATTTTGTATCCTACAAAACCACATTACATTTTTCTTTTATGTGGATAAAACAATAAAAAACTACAATTTGCTTGAAATTTCCCGCCACTGTAGGATGGACCTCAATGATACAACATTCGCATAGACGTGTCTGTATAGTGTATGGCCTCGTATGAGCTCATGAAAAGTAAACGAAACAATGGCCGACAGTTGCAACTAAAGAAATATCTGGGGATAAATATTAAATCAGCAGCAAAATAATCCCTTTAGTGCACTGCATGCTTTCAAAACGCAATGCAATTGTGACTGATGAACCCTTACTGATGGAACCATCCTGAAAGAAATCAATAACGGATGGATGCTATCGAACAAGTTTCGTCTTTAGCTATTGCGAACTTATTGGAACCATGGCTCAAATAACTAGATTCTGAATACCTATGGCTTGTGCAAATGTTGTTTAAAAGATCAAAGATATGATGAAGAGGGAGCTGGAAGGAAAGCGAACAGAATCAGATTCAGATAGTTCGGACAAAACATTGCAAGATTTCAGTCTTTGGACAGATCATCACAAAGTATTTAATCGAAACCGTAAATGAAACAGGACCCAAGATGAGATGTCTGTCTACTTGAGGACTCCAGCTGGCTGGCTTGATAAAAATCCGTTAGCAGTATGGGTCGATTACAAACAACAGATTACAAAATTGAACAAAATGGCTTATTAATATTAAGCTGTAGTAGCCAGCTCATTACCATCAGTAAGACTTTTTTCGAAAGCTGCAAAAGCTTTAAATCAACAATGTAACATGATACAAGGAAAATGGGTTAATAAAATATTATTTATGCAAATTTTAGAGAAGTATTATTGGGATTTCTAAATTCGAATTAGATTAGAATCCCCAATACTGCCTCTCTTTCTGTTTTTCCTCGGTTTCCTTGTATTCTTTGGATTTCTAATTTAGAAATTCCAGACGTTCCAAAACTTCCTTTGTAAAAGACTAATTGCAAATATAATTCAAATACGTGTCTCAGCTTTCTACTTTACTAATGTTTCTACTTTCCTAACCTTTATTATATATACATATATATATTCGATGCATCGAAAACATCGACGCTTTGATTCGATGCATCGTGAAACGTCGATGCAAAGTTTCGATGCATCACATCTAAAAAAACATCGATGTATTTTTTCCATGAACATCCCTCGGCTCCCACAGAGGGCGTGATGAGATATAAGCAGTCACAGATGCTTTTTTTTAAGATGGCGTAGAATGTTTATGTTCATTGTGTTATGTTTTGTAAAATGAAAACTCAGTTTCACCGTGATGGGTGATGAAAAATAAAAATGGATAAAATTACCAGATTACCTTTTATACTCAACATATTTACAATATTTTTTTATATATATTTTGTTAGTTTAAAACGAATTAATTTCCACAGTTTTGTAAATTACATACTCTCTCTGAGACTTAAATTCGTCAGGCTCCCAATTAAACAACCCAATTTCTGGCGAATTTATAATATATTCTTTAATTATAGAACTAAATCATATTAAAATTTATACTAAAATGGCTCGGAAATTATTTTAGTTTTTATTGTATCTGGCGCGAAGGTAACAACGATAAAACTGTCTGGCAACTGTAAATTTATGTTGCTAAGAAGACCTAGAAAATTATGAAGAACGAAAATTTGTCTTAATGAGTTCAAAATGCAAAATTTTTACCTGTACAAAAGGAATGCGCACAGCTGAACGCAACCGCCCAAGGTGCCAGATGAACCACATATATACCCAACTTCAATAAGAAATAGGTATATAAAAAAAAGTCAACCAAAAATTAACTTATACCATAGCGTTGTATCTCATTGTTTCCTGTATGTTATGATGGAGGGCTATCTACTCTTGTCGGAATCACTTTGTATGCAACAAGGTAGGTCGGTCGGATGACAAAGACAGACAATGTTTACTGTCTCGGCGTTATCTTGTCCATGCAATAAACAAAGCGCTTTCAATGAAGTGGGCTACTGGCTGATATCTTTCACACATCACTGCAATGGATTCATTTGGCACACAGAGGCTTTGGGACGATAATGTTACCATTTAATTTAATTTAATTGTGATGGAGCACATCTACCGGTGGCAATTCCACTAGTCATCTACTTACCCCGTTTTTATTATTATTTTTTAAAAATTATCTTATGTACTTTGAGTGTTAAATTTCACCACCCCCTATCTACAAATACGATTTACGAATTTTAATTTTAAATTCCTTCAGCATTTTTATTCAATTATTCACCACTCCACTTGGTAAATTATTCCAATCACTGACACCTTTACCCAGAAAAGAAAAATTTACTACTCCGTTATGCATGAAGTCGAGTGCCATATTGTGGTCATGGACGTCACTTCCATTCCATGCACCATTCATAATTATTCGACCAACATTCTTCCAACCCCCATCAGAAACATATACCTTGTACATTCCCAGCACTCTCTTCATCTTCCTCCTGTCTTCCAGTCACTACCTGTCCAGCTCCTTTATCATATCAGTTACTGACTGGGTCCTGCGATAATTTCCACAAACAAATCTAGTTTCTCTTCTTTGCACGCCCTCAAACTCCTGTATTTGGTACTCAAAATATGGGTCCGATACAACACCACCATATGGTCTGACCAATGTTTTGTAGCCCAATTCCGTAACTTCTCTGGTACATCCTCTCATCACCCTTTCCAATAAATGAAGGATTTTATAATCTCCTACCACCGGCCTAATGTGCTCTGCCCAGGTGAATTTATTATCAAACGTTATGCTAATGTATTTACACTTTGTGGTATGACAGAGTCACCCACAATGAATATTATTAAATAATTAATTAATATTCAGATTTTCTTTATAATATTCAATTATGTAAGTTGTAAATATCATAAATAATAGGGATATTGCATGGGTAAATAATTGTATATTAAACCCAGGCGGCCAGAGTTATCATTATTATAATTTTAATTTCTACAAAACTTGCTGCTCAGTAATATAGTGGATATGGGAAGCTGGAACTGCCATTTTCAAACGCTCAGAGACCGGGACAATGGCAAGTTTCGCCGCCAGACAGGCGCCTTAATTAACAAAGCAGAGGACGCGCGCAGACCGTTAGTAGGAGGGTCCAACGACCTCGCACCCCCGCCGCGGTGTCTTGAAGGTCGACCAGAATAGGCGCGAGCGGACAGCAAATACCAGCTACGATATGAAACACGTGATGAGGGACACATATCAATGCACCAATCGTGAACGTTTATAGGGGTTCACAAATGTTAATTCAAGGGATTCTGTTGCATGTGGCGAGTGGGAGACGAATTTTCTGAGGAAGAAGAGAAGAGGCCATTTTTGACTTCAGTTGCTGTCGGGACGAGCCACTGTGCAGACGTGTCAGCCGACACGCTCTCGTCCGGTGATCAGTGACTGTGTCTGATCACACTTTCTTGCTCTGGGGAGCTAGAAGTTGTATGGCATGCCTGATATAATCTGGAAGTTGATGTGGTAACGTTGGCGAAACCACTATCCTGGCTTTCGCAGCTGCAGCGGCACTGTGCGTGTCACACTTCATCACGACGATGCAATTATGGTAAAGTACCGACGCATACGGTCACAGTTCATTGGGTTTTGACGAGACTTGCGAGCCCTTAAGCGGCACTGAGATAAGATTCTGCTCCCGTCATAAAATCACTGAGCTAACTAATTTTCATGTTTAACTTCAAATTCCAAACATCTTGCTGATCTTGTGTAATTTCAAGATGATGCTTTTTAACATTATATGGCGCCCCTGGAATACTCTTTTTGTGGTAAATGTTAACTTCAATTTGATGGCCTGTGTTGCCACGTTGCTAATTGTTGAAATATTTAATTCAGTTTATGTTTGCTTTTCATCGGCGGATTGTAAACGTCGGGTATTGCTTGTTTTTGTTGTATTTGGAATATGTTTAACGTAAAGTTAACTATTACCCGGCCTTGTATAAGCCATAAGACTCAATAAATTGGATATAATTTTGTGCAAAATATTCATGGTTCTAGTTCACCTTTTTGCAATCATTAAAATCATATTCATATTTAATAACTGATGTATAAAGGTATGAAGGTAAGGTAGGTGTTGGAGATATTAATAATAACCACGTCCCCTCCCCCCTTCTATACAACTTCAAGCCTTCAACAAGCAATTCTGACCCCACCGTATAACGCTACCAACGCGCCGCCATGTTGGAATGATAATTCTGTGTGACTTCTCTGTAGCTCAGTAACTAAGTACCAATTGCGTCTACTTTTATCATTCAATCCCATTTTGACGCAAATACCTCCCCATATCTTTCCAGAATCCTATGTCTTTTGCTGATGTTATTGTATCAGTATGCCAGACCTGCTGATACACGGATCGTGTCTGTCCTTTGTGTTCCATTAAACAGCTTTTGGACCTCTTACAGTATATTACGAAGGCAAAAATGGCGAATCACTTATAAAGTTTGTCCGTCGATATATTACCCTCCAGTAGAGAACCTCATTCTGCAGGAATGACAATACGAGTGTGGTTGAACTCACTCAGTTTCTCATTCGGTGTGAAACGGACAAGTAGCGGTCATTCAGCCATCTGATTCGTATTTTTTAACTACTTCATGTAGCTCGCAAGTCTGTGATTATGACTGCTCAGCCAGTTCCAAAATCGGAAAGCAACACGATTTCAATGAGAATAGAACATGTATTCCGTACCTTAGAGATATGAAAATCAAATTTAGTTATATATTTGAAATTTAGAGTTTCTTTTAACAATATAAGTGCAGATAAAATCAAATGCAGTTTTTTGATTGAAATTTCCCGGTTAGCTGCGGTGGCGGCCAGTATAACTAACATTTCGGGCTTCATCGGACTCTCCGACTATTGCCGAGCTATAGAGGTTACGTCCAGTTTGTAGATACAGGGCGTTCGCCGGGAAACGCTACCCACTGTTAGCGCTACAAGGAAGAAACTGCTCCCGGCGAGCGAGCGGTCAGCTTCCGGCATTGTTCGACCGTCGGCCGCGGACTATTTCATAATAATTACGATTCATAAACTTGTATGTGCTAAGCATTTAAATGTGACGTCAGTTGCGGATCAACAGTGCCATCGTGGACACCCTGCAGGTACCAGTTGCAAAATCTAATCCTAGGTCCTTGGTCTATTTCTGTAATTTTATGCACCACAATTGTTTTGTACGGCTTTAAGTGAACTAGCTTTGTTACTTTCCAAGCTGACGTCTTAGATACGCCTGCCTGCTGCCCTAACTGACTTAATGATTTTTTGGGTGACTGTTCTAGTCGAAAAGCGATATCGTCAATTTTCTCCTCTGTGAGAATACGGTTGACCGACAGTCTCTTTTTGTTAAAAAATGAACCCGTTTCTCTTACTTTTTTAACCAGACGCAGAATTGTTGATTTAGCTGGCAGTAAAGCGCCAGGATATTCGCGACGAAATTTACTGCGACACTTTTTAAACGAGTTCTTCTTCACATATGTATCGTAGAGAAATATTCTTTGTTGCAAACTGTAACGTACCATAATTTGCTCACACTCAAACACGGTACAGATTAGTAAGAGTATGAAGCCCCAAACCAGCCAAACCGCAAAGAAACGTTTATTCACAACACTGTTGGGGCAGCGGAGGTGTTAAACAGTGCGGTGATTCACGGTGCCGTGTGGCGGGAGTTGCTAGCTCCACTGTCCCAGCAAGTTGCCGACGGCAACAGACTGGGAGGGTAGCGTTTCCCGGTGAACGCCCTGTATAAAGCATTTTATTAAAGTGGATTCTAATGATAGCAGAATCTATGAGAGAAGTGTATGCAGTCACAAAGAGAGCGTGCTGTGTGAATGCTGACGCTCTGGCTTCACATTCGGGAGGTCGTGGGTTCGAATCCTTGTCCGACCATGCAGACATCCCGTTCCCATGGTTTCACGAAATCACTCCATATAAAAACCGGGATAGTTCATGCAAACGGCAATGGTCGAGTTTTTCCCGTTAGGGTGCGTCCATTAATTACGTGAGGTGTTTGTCCGGAATTTCGGACCCCCCCTCTCCCCCACTGGTGAGACTTCGTGCGATTTGGCCCAACCCTCCCCCCCCCCGTTAGGTATCACGCTTCCAAAGGCGGTTACACCCCCACTTTTCAACGAAAACACCCCTCAAATTGACGTTCGCGTAATTTGTGGGATTTCCGTTGACCCCACCTCCCCCTTGGTGAGATTTCGTGAGATATCGCAAGACGCCCCCTCCCCCGTATTTCACCTCACGTAATTAATGGACGCCCCTTATTCGTCTCAATTCATTTCCCGGTTCTTGTGACCTTCGTGCACGTTGATTATGCAGAAAGGCAGGAGGAAAAAAAAAAAAAAAATCTTAGGATTTTAGAACTTCAGGTCTGTGCTTGCAGAGGTGCGATACTTGATTGAATAGAGCTACTGCGCGTGGTAGAGGCAAGTACCGACCTTTGTTCTCTTTAGCAGTGACCTGAAGTGTGAGATAATTACTGATTGGTTGCTCTCAATGATTGCCAATCCGATAAGTCGGAAGAATGTTAATCTACTCGGTATCAAGCACTGCCACTGTCCACCGTCAGAGATAACAGTCTGATGATGCGAAATCGGCGATTAGTGTCAACATGTCTTAAGCGCATGGTGTATTAGCGTGATATCCTAGGTTTTCTCTGCGCAAAACAATTACGGTACTAGATGGTAAAACACAAGGTAGTTTTATATCGCTAAAAAAAACCTGAAGGACGTGCCTGCATCCACCTGATATAAAATTGCCGAATTTGTGGTTGGCTGTAGCCATCCATTCCTAATTAGCACGATTGTTTCGAATTAATAATTAAATATTTAATGACGTCACTGTATTAAAGATGAAGTTGGTATGTGATTTTAAAATTATTGAGTTAATTTGCACTGTTATTTTATGTAGTGTGTAGTTTCAGCGAGCACTGCTACGGCACCATTGGTCAAAAAGCAAATAATCGTATCGCTTTGTTGGCTAGGAGATACCGAGGATTGTTCGGTCGCCAAGTGACATGGTTTTCGATTCACCGCGCATTGCGCCTGTTGACGCGAATAATTTAACCCGTTAATCCGACCGGGTATAGTGAACTACAGTGTAAGGTGGAATCCGGATCACGGAAGCGTTCTGGCGTACTTCACATTACACAGTAAGCTGAGCCAGAGGTGCAGGTCGGGTTAAGGGTCTTTGAAAAGCCCCGCCGAGACAGGGATTCAAACAGTCGGATGCCTCGACCACCGAGCCACCAGAGTGTTCTGACAGCAATGGTTAATGTTTTGGTGATTCACTCTTCATCCGACTATCTTCCTGTTCCTTGCACCAAGTCATTTCCCTGTAGTGACGTCTATGAGACGCAAAGCCATAAACAGAACGAAAATGACAACCAGTCGGACAGTTCGCCAACGAAGTCGTTTATGATAGAGGACAATATTCGACATATTACGAAATTAGATTCTCGGGCCTCGCAATTTGGGAGGAGGCGGATTCGAATCCCCGTCTGGACATCCAGATTTGGGTTTTCCCAAATCACTGCGGGCGAATGCCGGAATGGTTACTTCAAAAGGTCATGGCCGAATTCCTTCCTGTGTTAAAGGTTTTTTGCGGTTGTGTATGAATGTATATTCCTTGCAACCTTACCTTTACCACTTATTTTTATTTTTAAAAATTAGATGTACTAATATTCCTTATATTTCCAGTGTGAGGTAAGCTCAATAGGATTTTTATTTAGTTCTCTATATCCTTCAATGGTTATTTGATACCACCGCTCAAATTAAATTACTACTAAAAATTATATCAAATATGCTGTAAGCATGAATTCCACTTCTTTATTACAATTTCAATAAGAAACAAAGATAATACGACTGTCTTTTCATCTGCCGTTTACAAACGACAATTAATTACCAAATACAACTTTTACAGTTCACTAATTTTATTGCCATACTCTTCTTCCACCCTCGGGTTTCTATTTTCAATGTTAAATCCCGCCAGAATTTTGTAGCTAATTCTTTCATTAAGCGTTTCCAGGCAAGCCTCCTATTATTTCATTTCTTCAACTTTTTTCCTCACCAGAGAAATTCTATACCTTTGACTTGACGTTATGTGACCTTGGAAACCCGAAGTTAATATCCAAAAATCAAAACTACTTAATAGAAAATAATTTTATAATATTAAAATTCACAAGTGGTGAGATTGTGTACCTCACGCCGTTCCTAGCCCCTGCCCTTTTCTGCTCCTAATGAACTTGACGTTGACGAGACGTAAAACCATAATCAAAAAACCAAGTAAATACACTCCTGGAAATTGAAATAAGAACACATTGACGCCGGTGTGTAAGACCCACCATACTTGCTCCGGACACTACGAGAGGGCTGTACAAGCAATGGTCAAACGCACGGCACAGCGGATACACCAGGAACAGCAGTGTTGGCCGTCGAAGGGCGCTAGCTGCGCAGCGGTTGGGCACCGCCGCAGTCAGTGTCAGCCAGTTTGCCGTGGCATACGGAGCTCCATCTCAGTCTTTAACACTGGTAGCATGCCGCGACAGCGTGTACGTGAACCGTATGTGCAGTTGACGGACTTTGAGCGAGGGCGTATAGTGGGCATGCGGGAGGCCGGGTGGACGTACCGCCGAATTGCTCAACATGTAGGGCGCGATGTTGTCGCCAGTGGTCGGCGGAAGGTGCACGTGCCCGTCGACCTGGGTCCGGACAGCAGCGACGCACGGAAGCACGCCAAGACCGTCGCATCCTACGCAGTGCCGTAGGGGACCGCACCGCCACTTCCCGGCAAATTAGGGACACTGTTGCTCCTGGGGTATCAGAGAGGACCATTCGCAACCGTCTCCATGAAGCTGGGCTACGGTCCCGCGCACCGTTAGGTCGTCTTCCTCTCACGCCCCCACATCGTGCAGCCCGCCTCCAGTGGTGTCGCGACAGGCGTGTATGGAGGGACGAATGGAGACGTGTCGTCTTCAGTGATGAGAGTCGCTTCTGCCTTGGTGCCAATGATGGTCGTATGCGTGTTTGGCGCCGTGCAGGTGAACGCCACAATCAGGACTGCATACGACCGAGGCACACAGGGCCAATACCCGGCATCATGGTGTGAGGAGCGATTTCCTATACTGGCCGTACACCTCTGGTGATCGTCGAGGGGACACTGAACAGTGCACGGTACATTCAAACCGTTATCGAACCCATCGTTCTACCATTCCTAGACCGGCAAGGGAACATGCTGTTCCAACAGGACAATGCACGTCCACATGTATCCCGTGCCACCCAACGTGCTCTAGAAGATATAAGTCAACTATCCTAGCCAACGAGATCTCCGGATCTGTCCCCCATTGAGCATGTTTGGGACTGGATGAAACGTCGTCTCACGCGGTCTGCACGTCCAGCACGAACGCTGGCCCAGCTGAGGCGCCAGGTGGAAATGGCTTGGCATTCCGTTCCACAGGACTACATCCAGCACCTCTACGATCGTCTCCATGGGAGAATTGCAGCATGCATTGCTGCGAATGGAGGATATACTCGGTACTAGTGCCGACATTGTGCATGCTCTGTTGCCTGTGTCTATGTGCCTATGGTTCTGTCTGTGTGATCATGTGTTGTATCTGACCCCAGGAATGTGTATATAAAGTTTCCCATTCCTGGGACAATGAATTCACGGTGTTATTATTTCAATTTCCAGGAGTGTAATAGTGAAGTGGTTTTACGTTACAACCAATCCTCTGAGCATGATAGCGTGTCTTATATGATCAAAGCAAGGCTCCCTTAAAATCTCTGGAAGCGTTGAGATTTGAACCCGGATGGTTGAAGTGTGAACCCAATAGCGTGAATCACTGAGACTCCAGACGGAACCAGTGGTGACGAGTACAGTGTTATCGTGACACGTGATGGTGCTTGAACGACGAACCCTGTGGAGAGCACAGCAACCACACTGTCTGTCTCAACAGACCAGTCTGGCAAGTGCAACTGGCTCGGCGTGGTCATGATAGCAACCCTCGGTAAATCAACAAAGGGAGAGTCAGAAATCAACTCCTCAAAAATCATACAATGTACAAATTATTCGACACAAGGAATGTAGCTTAAACTGTCGACGGACAGGTGGCGACAAGAACGTCCTCCCCCTTCCTACCTTAGTACATTACTTACCAGAGCATGCTGGAACTCACTTCCTGATGATTTCAATGAACTTTTGTTCCATTAGAAACTGAGCACAGTAAAAGGGTTGAGACAGTTTACCCAATCAGACACTCAAACTGTATTATTTGGTTCAAACGCAGAGATTAAAATAAAATTTAAGATAGGTTTCAAAATTCTGCACTTGTTGGAGAGAGTGATGAGGGAATGTACGAGAGAAGTATAGGAATTGGGTTACAAAAATTTGCTCGAATATGGTAGTGTAGTATGGGACCCTCATTTTACGTATCAAATACAGGAGTTGGAGAGGGTGCAAAAAAGGGCTGCTAGATTTGTTTCTGAAAATTATCGCAGAATGCAATCAGTGACGGATATGATAAAGGAGCTGGAATGGGATTTATTACAAGACAGGATGAGGAGGGTCATGGGAGTGTACAGGGCGTATACTGGCGATGAGGCATGGAAAGATATTGGAGTAGGTATGAAAAGTACTGCATGGAAGGGAAAAGATAACCATGACCACAAGCTGGCACTCGATTTCAGGCACAAGGGTGGGGGAAGATTTTCTTTTTTAGCTAAGGGTGTCAGGGTTTGGAATGAGTTACCAAGGGGAATGATGAATAACTTACCGAAAACGTTGAAAGAATATGAAGATAAAATTTGTAAAGGGCAAATATATGTGGGTGCAGGATAAGGGAAAGATGAGGGTGTAGGGAAATTGCCACCGGAGCCTGTGCTCCATTGCAATTAAATGAAATTAAAGTTTCTGCGCTGGATCAATATGAATTTCAAAGTTTCAAAAGTGTATTATTAAAAGAATATAAAATCGGGAAATAATTACAAGAAAAGTAAAAAATAAAAATTAAATTTAAATTTTCATTATTGATCTAATTAAATTTTGTAGATTACGTGTTTTACATTTGAACACTGAAGTATAATGATACAAAAAGTGAAAAAAGTCTCCATTTCTGATTTATTTTCTTTAGTCGGCCGTGTCGCCGCTTCCTCTCTAAGCCGCGAGTTCAAAACAGAGGAGGTGGCGTAAGTAAGTCGCAATCTGGCGAAATATTGCGTTTCATGACCGTGCAGTTCACTTGAGACTATAGGATTCGCTACTTGTGCTATCAGCAATAAACCGACACGAAGTGGAACGATGTCTCATTGGTCGAGGTTCAGACCGTTTAGACCGTTGGATAATAAACCACTTATTTCGCAAGCATAAGTATTTTATCTGCCCACAGCTCTATTAATCAGTATGAAAATACCGACACTCTGCTGGTTCATTGTCAGTCAATCAGACTTCATTTTTAGTTCTCCCATAGCTTATTTGATCAGTTACATATTAGTAGCAATTGGATAATAGTTCTTGATTAACTGGGGAAAGAATACGGACGTATTAAAACCAAAGATATTAGACTTTGGAGAAAGAATGATTCATAAGATTGGTGGCTTCTATGTGCTTTTCAACGTCAGCAGGTTCTTAATAACTCTTTCTAAGCTTAAACTTAAAATTAAAGTTCACATAGACTGGCGGAAATTAAAATCCCAACACCCAGACAGAAATGTTGGAATTTTAGGAAACTTTGTTGATATATCCAGCGTCATACTCACAAGAAATGATAACAAATTGAAACGGATAAGGCTAAGTTTATTACCTCTAGATACGGTTGTCAGTCAGAAGTGCGCCCACATTGAGCGCCTATACATTCGTGGATCCTTGCCGGTATTGAATCAACAAGTGTTCGGATGTCTTCTTGGGGTATGTCTCTTTATGCCTGCATGTCTCGTGCAGTCAGTTGTTGCACAGTTTGTGCTGGGTGATCATGTGATCTAATGTGTCTACTCTGACATCCAAAAAATGTTCTTTTGGGGACAAATCAAGGGACCGTACAGTCCAAATTCTGATCGTAACACTTTGCAAGGCTTGCGTTGCGATGGCCGCAGTGTGAGGACGGACATCATCCTGTTGGAAGATGCTATTTGGATAGTGGACATGTAGGGTATCACAATAGGGGGCAGCACAACGTTCAAACAGTGGTAGCTGCCATTGTGCCTTCAGCGACAACCAACTCAGTCCTGCTGTCGAAACTGATTGCCCGCAAACCGTGACACCAGTGGCTGCACCTGTGTGACGTTCTGAAATCAAGAGTAAGCATTTCTCCACTATGCCTGCGAACATGTTGTCGATTATCACTTTGCCACAGATACTAAAAAAAAATTAAACCATTGTTCGGCTGTCAAGTGAAGAGAGTTTTCGATTCGCTGGGTAATGAGCCTTTTCTCCGAGGCTGACTAACCTAACACGGTAATCCTACTGGGTATATGGGACCTACAAGTTAACGTAGAATCCAACCACGGAAGAGTCCTGATGTATTTCAAAATACACAGCAAGTTGTGCCAGAGGTGAGGGTCACAGCAGAGACCCGTATTCAAACAGGGGACTTTTCGATCTCTAGTCAGTCAACCACTGAGCCACTCAACCCTCATAGCATCGTCACTAAGACTCTGGTCATGTGAGATACCTAACTCGGATTTAGCTGGCTCCAGTCCTGGTGGTGGACTTGGCCGGCAATGTACTAGAGGTGTGGTGCACGGTTCCTAATCACCAGATTGTGCGCCAGAGTCCTGGGTTAAACCTATCCGCAGTGCGTATGGAGTGACGGCATACCACACTGTAGAGGGAAGTATTGTAAAAAAAAAAAAAAAAAAAAAAAAAAAAAAAAAAAAAAAAGTTTTTTTTTCTAACTTGAAAAAAAAAACCATGAAAAAACTGTGAAAAAAACATGTTTTTTCCGGGACGTTTGTTTTTTTCATAACTACTAAATTTGAAATTTTTCAGGCATTTATCGTTTAATATGACTATTTTAGAGTTTATACTAAGTAATTATCTTAATTTTAAATCTACTATATATCTTTCTGGTTCAGTAGAAAAAAAAATTACAAAAATGTTGGCAACATTGACTGAAGTTTTCTTTCACGAATGGGGAATTGCGTGAGAAGGAATCCCCGTTCCCCGTTGTTTGGATTGATACTGACTATTTGAACTAGTGCTGCCAACCCTACAAATTTATTTGTACACTTACGGATCTTTTCAAAAAATTAGGAATTTTAAATTTATTTTCTCTTTTTTTTATTACTTATTGTGCTTTCCTTATACTCGTATACTTGTTAAACTCGCAGCGTATAGTGATACTGAGTCCTTGCAACCGTTTGCGTAAACCAACGATTGAAGAAGAAATAAAGCTTCTATTTTGTATGATAATAGATTTAAATTCAAACTTAAAAGACCATAATACAGAATTATCTGGCGCAGTCTTTATGCACAGTGTGTACTTTGCTCACAATTTAAAAATTGCAATCTCAGAATTTTTTACGTACAATACAAGATCAACCAGTAAAAGAAAATGTAACTATTTCTGAAGTTATGGATCTAGAGGAGACAGAAGAAGAAACAGAAAATTCCGACACCCACCCAACTCGTGTTGGTAGTACTAATACTAGTGAATGTGGTACCGACATAGAGGATGAATAAAACATTATGTCACCCATATAGATACATTTATGAAACATACATGTAGAATGTAAGTTCCACAATTAAAACTATAATATATCAAATATATTGTTTTCTAAAAAAAAAAAAAAAAAAAAAAAAAAAAAAAAAAAAAAAATTAGAAAAAAATTTAGAAAAAAAAACAAGGGTGCTAGGTTTTTTTTCACAAATCTGTTTTTTTTTTTTTAATTTTCAATTTGCACTACTAGTTGAGGGTGATTCGTCTGTAGGATGGGGCATGCAGCCTGGTTGTCGCGTCTTTGACTTTGGTAAAGCAGACTGAGACAAGTCTGCATGCGGTTCCGTCTTACTTTCTTTTCTCTTTATAGACACAGTAAAAGATCAACATTCTACACTTCGCAACATTTATCACATTGAAACATGCAGAATTAAAACTTCAATACACGGAGGAGTGTCCTAATGTCCATGGGACTTATCGAATTCGATTCAGACTGCAAACGAAAGCATCGATAAGATGCGAAATGCTGTATTTTGTATTCCCTGATACTTTGCGTTTAGTGTTTACTACCTGGTACCCACGACTTCGTTCGTAAGGAATTTGGATTGACAGCTGCCGACATATAACCACCATAGTACACGATAGGAGACTCGATGCTATTACCACACACAAACGCCAATGGTCTATGCTATGTAGTTGTGACAACAGAGTGACATATACGGAGACACATGTCTTTGGTCGAAATACGAAAATATCCTTGATCGCCCAATTTCAACCACCATATCTCCCACACTACCACAGTTACCGAAATTCGGCCAACGCTGTGATCGACGGGTGTCTCTGTGCTACTACCACACACAAACACCAGTGATCTGTGCTACATAGTTTTGACTCAAAAGTGATACACATGGACACATACGTTTTAGGTAGAAATATGAAAGTGCCCCAGGTCGACCACTTTCAACCACCATATCTCCCACACCCCCCATAGCTACCGACATCTAACCACCATAGTACACGATAGACACGATACCACTACCACACACAAACATCATCGGTCTATGCTATGTAGTTGTGGCAGCAGTGTGACATATACGGAGACACATGTCTTTGGTCGAAATACGAAAATGCCCTGCATCGACCACTTTTAACCATCATATCTCCCACATCCCCATAGCTATCGACATTCGGCCAACGTTGTGCACGTCAGGAAAATCCATGCTACTTCCACACACAAAGACCAGAGATCTGTGCTAGGTAGTGGTGTCTGAAAAGTGAAATATAGGGAAAAACACGTCTATTTTTATATGTGTATAAGATTTTTCCCCTAAGTTTGTTGACATTTTATCTGATTCAGCTAAGATTTTGTGACAGCTGAATACAGAGCAAAGTGTTATCATCCACAGCTGTAAACATAACACCGTTAAATTGGTGGATAGTTCATGTTGACCGTTTCTGGACACGGTTGGCAATGACTTTTTAACGTCACATCGCCCGTTTCTTAACGTCAGAATGATTTTACAGCCTGAAGGTATTTTATCCTTAAGCTTAAAATTCTGCGGTTATATTTTTCTGAAGAACCGCTTCTGTGACAGATTAATCCGTGATTGACACATCCAGCTGCGCATTTTTTTGGCAATGTATCTCTTAATGAGGCGAGGATATGGATTAAATACTTTTGTTTTCAGATATTTGAACCCTTCGGTGACGTCAGAAATTTCTTGTGGATAATAGGAACAACGGGACCAATAATTTTTTTGTTATACTACTTGTATCTGTTATCTACGACTTCGAACGCGTGGCCTCAGAATTTTATTGCTAGAATTGGATATAGAAAGCTGTAAGTTACGTAAAAATTGTCCCAAAAATCACGTGGTCGGGAAAATATGACGGAGAAGCCATCACCATTCTACCATTGAATCTGTCTCATGAAGAAAAAAAATATGCAGCACGTTTAAAAAAAGCAACAAACTGAAGGAGCTACTACAGTTCCTCCTCCAGTTTTCTGTTTGCGGTTAAAATTCTATCACTTTCTGGTGACATCTTATGTCAATACTGTTTTTTTACACAACGTTTATGGTTTTTCTGTCGTTCGCTAAAATACATAGCCTTTCGGGGTTGAAAACCGTGACCTATATACATACGACTGCCCATGGGGGAAAAAAAACACGTCTTTTCTAAAAGTACCAGTGCTACTTTCAGTGTGTAAAGACTAATTTTAGTGGGTACTGTACGCATTTGAACAGGAATGGGTAGTTCTGTCGGAATTATTGGGATTCCAGGAGTCAACACATCGTCACCTTTAGCCATTCCAGTTATGATCACAGCTTTTATTACGTTGAGAGCGCATGAAATTACTACCAACACCAGCCGAGTTTACTGAACTTGAGTAGGGGTGCGTGTCATTCTGTTGATGACCTCTGCCTCTACTTTTTCAATTGGTTAGTATTAGCATTTACCATTTTTGACTTCCGCATTTCTTTCGTGCAATATTGTTTACTATTATTGAAATTATATGTTTGGCTTAACATTTAGATACTAGTACCTTTATTCGCATACAGTCGATGTTAGTGTAAATTTCCTTTTTTTGTTGTTTTTGTTTTTTGTTTTTTGTTGTTTTTTGTTGTTGTTTTTTCCCTTGTTTTTTTTTTTTTTTTTCGCCCCGACTGTGTTATTTGAAGCCATACACCGTCGCACAGTCGCGGTGTCTGTATATGAAATTTATGAACAGATCACACGCAAACTGACTGCGAGTGAAACAAAGCCTGAGTGACCGATACAACACTACACAGACTTACACACTCTATCCGTCTGTCAGTCAGCGTTCAGTTAGCCTTCAAAATTGCATGCAAAAATATCTTATTTATACCTGAAAAGTATTCTATGTCCTCCCTAATGATACATAGTAGTATTTCCCCGTCAAATGAGTGGTTTATTCGACAGTTCTTTTAATGTCCTATTACACCACCCCTAGTGACACAGTCTGTCATATAGTCATAGAACGATCTGATGTAATATAGTGCCATATTCTGCTACAGTCGATGTTAATACCACTGCAAATCCGTTGATTGCTAAATCCGTCGTCTTAGATGGTCCAAAACACTTTCTATGTGCGACCTCATGATCCAAGACATAGTGTCAACGGCAAGAAAGCATTTCACAGAAACTCATTCTGTCGATATGACCGGTTGTAATAGCGCTATGTAGGGAAGTACGAAGATTGTAGAATCTTTTTCACGAATATCATTATGTCGTGAGTGATCAGTCGATAATTTTCAGGGAAGACTGAAAACCATCGTAGATTGCTGCCCTCACGTTTAAGGGACGAATTCTGGTAGCTTGTCACTCAGCTATGAAGTCCAGTTGTCCTTCATAATCGAGCGCGGAGATCATCCGAACCCAGCAGTTAAGTAACACTCTGTCCTCGCATTCAGTAGGACATGGGTTCGATTCCCCCGTCCGGGCATCCAGATTTGGGTTTTCCATGATTTCCCCAAATCACTCCAGGCGAATGCCGGGATGCTTCCTACAAAAGGCCATGGACTAATTTCTTCCCGTTCCTTGTCCCCAGTCCTATCCCGCCTCTAATGACCTCGACGTCGACGGGTTGTAAATCGATAAAGCCTCCAGCAGTTGAAACGTGATCAGTCATCTATTCAAGCCAGTCACAACAAAACTACAGAATAAGCAGTCTATGTTGACGTTTTAATGTGTTTCATAGAGAACATAAGTTACACCAACCGCCAGGCAGATGGCAGCACTTAGGCTTCGACAGTTTAATTTAATCTAATTGCAATGGAGCGCCCGCTCAGGTGGTAGTTTTCATACTCACCAATTTTTCCCCTTTCCTTTTACCACCTACTTTGTCCCTCTACTAATTTAAACTTTCAATTATTTTGACGTTTTTGGTAAATTATTCATCATTTATCCTAGTCATTTGTAATTGGTTCCTTTCGGCAAGCGTTAGGTTTTTTTTTGGTCATCTGTTCCTCGAACGGTTTGATGCAATCCTCCGTCCCTTCCTATCTGGCGCCAACTTTTCACCCTTAACATCCTCTGCCACCCACAATTTTGTGAATTGCAGAGTATATATGTAGAATTAGATATCCCACGTTCTCAATTATCTGATTTACATATTCTAATCTCTGTCTTCCTCTACAGTTCATAGCTTTCACTATTGCCCTCCACTAACAAACTAACCAATCCCACATGTCTCAAAATATGATCCTACCACCTGACTCTTCTTTCTGTAAGACTCTTCCACAGACTTCTTTCCTCAACCATCATTTCCAAAACACGGTCTTTTCGTACTTCAGCTGTCTACAAAATTTTTCAATACCCTTCTATATCACATTTCAAATGCTTCAATTTCTCTTCTTTCTGGTATTCCTAAAGTACGTGCTTCGCTACCATAAAGTTCGGTGCTCCAAACATAGATTTTTATAAAGTTCTTTCTGAGTCCTAGATCAATATTCGAAACTATAAGATTCCCCTTTTTCAGGAAGGCTCTTTTTACTAATGCTATTCTGCTTTTAACGCCATTCGTATTTCGGCCATTAGTTGTAATTTTATTTCCTAGGTAGCAGGATTCATTTACTTTTTCTGTCGAAACCGATACTATTTTTATATTTAACCTGTTGTTATTGCTATCATTTCTGCTACATTTTACTTTATTCTCAATTTGCACTCTCCAAGTAAGGTGTGGGTGAATCAACTTCAAGAAGAACTGTTGCCAGTGAGAAGTTTGTGAAGGTGTTTGAACAGTATAGTAGTTACACATGGTTCCAAAATGACTTATGAAGTATATTGTAGTTTCTGAAGCTATAAGTTCACCTAATCTTAAAACAACAAAGCGCTTTTACTCAAAGTGGGATCTTATTAGCACATTGCGTTTTATTTTATCTACCACATTATTCTGCCTGCAGTGTTAATTCAAGTGCAGATTACAGGTATAAAGTGTTTACTATCACTGGTATTTATCTGAATATTTCCTGGGAACTTTCTATTACAATTCGCGATTAATACTCTGATTGTAAGCCACCTGATAAGCAGTGCATTGTAACAGTCCTTGTAGATTTCATAAGGCCCTGTCGTTAGACTTGTGTGATTGGCTAGTTATATTTCTGCAGATCGCTGTGGGGGAACATTATGCTTGCTGACAGTATCACGTGATAGCTCAACGGTGTTAAAAGTAAGCTTCCCGTCAGCTTGTGTGGGAAAGATTATGGCAAACTTGTTCGGCTGTGATATCGGTTGATATCTGCCCTCCTCGGCTATCAACCAAAGACGCAAACTCTAATATTCTTGTCGGAAATAAGAAACGACGAGATGGACACAAGTCGACAAGAATGGGAGCAAACTTATGATTACCGCTCCACGTCAATACGTCGGAACCTACAAATATTGTCCTACCGGTATGAAATTTGGCACACACATTCCTTAGGCGAT
>CM061918.1:117163079-117248276 GCA_031002005.1 Vandiemenella viatica
AAGTGAGCGGTGGACATCGCAAACTTTAGAGTATGTCTATAAATATTTAGTCATAGCTCTCAATGGGATGACTTTGTTCTCAAATTTTTCTTGGTTTAGTGTAGAAAATCAGCAAACCTTGCTATTTTGCACATAATAGACTAGCATTATTTTTTAATGAGTGTTGAAAAGTGTTTAAAGGGGCGTGTTTTACATCGCGATTCAGTGAATTTACTATTAAGATTTCTTTCGTCACGTTGCTTATTATACTGACAGTGGATGATGAAATTAACTGTTATGTAAGAAGCTGTGAGTTTTATTAATTTTTTAAATAGCCATTTCCCCCCTTTTAATTCCAGAAGACATTTTGCACTGTTTTCTCTTGTCAGACTATTATAAATTACATAAGGAGATAATTAGCTGAGGGAAATAAATAGGTTTAATTCTAGATCATGGTACTGCTACAACTACTTTAGGCCTACTGCCAGTACATGGATCTAGCTTTTTTTTTTATTATTCCTAGCAGTTGAGGTTAGGTTGAAATACAGCCTGGACCAGGAGAAAAATGTCATAAAAGTGATTCGGATAATTCTTTGATAGCTGCGTGTGGCAGAAAGGTGCTATAGCTGTATCGCCATCTAGAATTAAACCAATAAATATTCACATGCTGTTGTGAATTCAGTTCCTCATTTTAACTGTGACAAATTTCATGAAAGGAAAGCTACGTGGCCTGGCTTGGAATCCCTCCCCCCCTCCATAGCCCAACGTAGCCTTCCAGCACCCCCCCCCCCCCCCCCCCTCTGGACCGGGCCATGTAGTTTGTGCACGGTCCCTACCTTTAACCACATGTTAATTCATTATTAAGAATGTGAAGTAAAGGAAAATAATGAATCAAATTCTGTCTCATAAAGTTCCTTGTACATTCCTGTAATAGCAACAATTGTGAAATGACTCTTTTATAAAGGTAATAATAAAGTCTCTGCCCTTTTAAACACAAGTTGAAGTAGAGCTCTTCTTGCGTGATAAGTTATTTTGTTAAAAAAAAGTATATGCTTGTTCATACAGTGACTCATCATCGCATTTATGATTGGAGCACACTTGCTTGAAGTTACTTCAAAGAACACCGCATGATGCCAACCATACATTATAGTAAAGTATCACTCTTTACTTTTTGTTGATACACTTTATACTAACTATAAATTATATGGAAACATTTTATTTCTGGTACCAGCCTACAAAATGTCTGGGTTGCTCATCCCTAGAGTGGGTCCTCTTACTTTTTTTCTGGTCTAGGACACATTTTAGTCTACCCTCAAGTGGTAGTAATAAAACTGAAATATCCATTCTGCATGTCAACCATGTAATCATTGTGGCTTTGACAGAATTAATTCTTGGTCCAGGCTGCATCCCAACCTAATCCCCTCAATTTGGATGTTGTATATCCCCCAAACTAAGAAAGATATCGAAAATATTTATTCCTTATCATCGATTTTTTTCGTCATATTACATAAGAATCCATCATTAAATTTGACTTTTGCGAAATTTTTGTTCTGCATTTCAACTGAAGACACCTCACTTTTGATACAGTATATCTCGAGAACTAGGTGAAATATCGAAAATTTTTACTCTTTATTTTTTATTTGTCTCGTCTTTTTAAATAAGAATTCATCATAAAATTTCACTTTGAATAATTGTTTCTTCAGAATTTCAACCAAAACCATTTAACATTTGAGACAGAATATCTCGAAAACTAAGCAGGATATCAAAAAAAATTATTCTTCATTTTTTATTTGTCTCATCGAGTTACATAATAATCAATCACCAGATTGCGGCGTCACGTTTATCCTAGAGTCCCCTTGAGGTTTTTGTACATATTCCCCGTGTTTGTTGGGAAGCAGCCATGTCCCCTCCACTCCGGCCATGCCTCCCCACTCCTCCTCCGCCTGGCTTCACTTGATTGCGTGGTGAAGGTTGCTTGCGTCGTCTCCATATTATTCCTTCCTCCATGGTTATTACCATGGAGGAAGGAATTATATGGAGGAGAAGTGACGTTAAATCGGTGAAGCAAGCACTAAACTCTCCCGCATGGTGGCAGCACCGGCAGCGACCATATGGCGCTTCCCAACAATTAAGGTGTTCACATTGTGGTAGATGCAGTGATTATTTCATTTTGTATTGTGTATAAGTGTTTAAAAATGCCAGCTTGTGTTGCGTACGGTTGCACAAATAGGCCAGACAGGAAAGAACCTGGAATATCATTTCATAAGTAAGTTGAATTGTAATTATCGTTGTTGAAGTGAGCGGTAGACACCGCAAACTTTGCAGCACGTCTATAAATATTTAGTCATAGCTCTCAATGGGATGACTTTGTTCTCAAATTTTTCTTGGTGTAGTGTAGAAAATCAGCAAACTTGCTATTTTGCACATAATAGACTAGCATTATTTTTTAACGAGTGTTTAAAATGAGATTTAAAGGGGCGTGTTTTACTTCGCGATTCAGTGAATTTACTATTACGATTTCTTTTGTCACGTTGCTGATTATACTGACAATGGATGATGAAATTAACTGTTATGTGAGAAGCTGTGAGTTTTATTAAATTTTTTAATTTCAGGCCATTGACTTAGGTTATTTTTAAAGCTTCATATAAGACTTGTTTCTGTTTGTAAATACGTCTATACCTGTTTTTACCGATTTTGAAATCTTTCTCATCTATTTATGTCGAAACAGGTTCATGCAGAAATAAAAATGGGCTTCATAAATAAAGAAGTTATTGGCCTTTGAACAATCTGGTGATGGATTATTATGTAACTCGATTATGTAACTGAGAGATAATTTTTTTACAATTGTCCTAATAAGTAGGGCTGTGAAATTAGACAACACATCTTGATCAAGAGAATGTTCATTAAGGTGACTGAATAAACATTTTATTTCTGGTACCAGCCTACAAAATGTCTGGGTTGCTCATCCCTAGAGTGGGTCTTCTTACTTTTTTTCTGGTCTAGGACACATTTCAGACTAACCACAAGTGGTAGTAATAAAACTGAAATATCCATTCTGCATGTCAACCATGTAATCATTGTGGCTTTGACAGAATTAATTTTTGGTCCAGCCTGCATCCAAACCTAAACCCCTCGATTTGGATGTTGTATATCCCCCAAAC
Source organism: Vandiemenella viatica (assembly GCA_031002005.1). Lineage (NCBI taxonomy): Eukaryota > Metazoa > Arthropoda > Insecta > Orthoptera > Morabidae > Vandiemenella > Vandiemenella viatica. Next base: position 117,166,220 of record CM061918.1, read on the forward strand.
TAAGCAAGATATCGAAAACATTTATTCCTTATTATCGAGTTTTTTCGTCGTGTTACATAAGAATCCATCATTAAATTTGACTTTTGCGAAATTTTTCTTCTGCATTTCAACTCAAGACACCTCACTTTTGAGACAGTATATCTCGAGAACTAGATGAAATATCGAAAAATTTTACTCTTTATTTTTTATTTGTCTCGTCTTTTTAAATAAAAATTCATCATAAAATTTCACTTTGAATAATTGTTTCTTCAGAATTTCAACCAAAACCATTTAACATTTGAGACAGAATATCTCGAAAACTAAGCAGGATATCAAAAAAAATTATTCTTCATTTTTTATTTGTCTCATCGAGTTACATAATAATCAATCACCAGATTGCGGCGTCACGTTTATCCTAGAGTCCCCTTGAGGTTTTTGTACATATTCCCCGTGTTTGTTGGGAAGCAGCCATGTCCCCCTCCACTCCGGCCATGCCTCCCCACTCCTCCTCCGCCTGGCTTCACTTGATTGCGTGGTGAAGGTTGCTTGCGTCGTCTCCATATTATTCCTTCCTCCATGGTTATTACCATGGAGGAAGGAATTATATGGAGGAGAAGTGACGTTAAATCGGTGAAGCAAGCACTAAACTCTCCCGCATGGTGGCAGCACCGGCAGCGACCATATGGCGCTTCCCAACAATTAAGGTGTTCACATTGTGGTAGATGCAGTGATTATTTCATTTTGTATTGTGTATAAGTGTTTAAAAATGCCAGCTTGTGTTGCGTACGGTTGCACAAATAGGCCAGACAGGAAAGAACCTGGAATATCATTTCATAAGTAAGTTGAATTGTAATTATCGTTGTTGAAGTGAGCGGTAGACACCGCAAACTTTGCAGCACGTCTATAAATATTTAGTCATAGCTCTCAATGGGATGACTTTGTTCTCAAATTTTTCTTGGTGTAGTGTAGAAAATCAGCAAACTTGCTATTTTGCACATAATAGACTAGCATTATTTTTTAACGAGTGTTTAAAATGAGATTTAAAGGGGCGTGTTTTACTTCGCGATTCAGTGAATTTACTATTACGATTTCTTTTGTCACGTTGCTGATTATACTGACAATGGATGATGAAATTAACTGTTATGTGAGAAGCTGTGAGTTTTATTAATTTTTTAATTTCAGGCCATTGACTTAGGTTATTTTTAAAGCTTCATATAAGACTTGTTTCTGTTTGTAAATACGTCTATACCTGTTTTTACCGATTTTGAAATCTTTCTCATCTATTTATGTCGAAACAGGTTCATGCAGAAATAAAAATGGGCTTCATAAATAAAGAAGTTATTGGCCTTTGAACAATCTGGTGATGGATTATTATGTAACTCGATTATGTAACTGAGAGATAATTTTTTTTACAATTGTCCTAATAAGTAGGGCTGTGAAATTAGACAACACATCTTGATCAAGAGAATGTTCATTAAGGTGACTGAATAAACATTTTATTTCTGGTACCAGCCTACAAAATGTCTGGGTTGCTCATCCCTAGAGTGGGTCTTCTTACTTTTTTTCTGGTCTAGGACACATTTCAGACTAACCACAAGTGGTAGTAATAAAACTGAAATATCCATTCTGCATGTCAACCATGTAATCATTGTGGCTTTGACAGAATTAATTTTTGGTCCAGCCTGCATCCAAACCTAAACCCCTCGATTTGGATGTTGTATATCCCCCAAACTAAGCAAGATATCGAAAACATTTATTCCTTATTATCGAGTTTTTTCGTCGTGTTACATAAGAATCCATCATTAAATTTGACTTTTGCGAAATTTTTCTTCTGCATTTCAACTCAAGACACCTCACTTTTGAGACAGTATATCTCGAGAACTAGATGAAATATCGAAAAATTTTACTCTTTATTTTTTATTTGTCTCGTCTTTTTAAATAAAAATTCATCATAAAATTTGACTTTGAATAATTTTTTCTTCTGAATTTCAACCAAAACCATTTCACATTTGAGACAGAATATCTCGAAAACTAAGCAGGATATCAAAAAATTTTATTCTTCATTTTTTATTTGTCTCATCGAGTTACATAATAATCCATCACCAGATTGCGGCGTCACGTTTATCCTAGAGTCCCCTTGAGGTGTTTGTACATATTCCCCGTGTTTGTTGGGAAGCGGTCAAGCCCCTACCACTCCGGCCATGCCCCCCCACTCCTCCGCCGGCCTGCTTCACTCCCATGCGTGGTAAAGGTCTCTTGCGTCGTCTCCATATTATTCCTTCCTCCATGGTTATTACCAGATGAAAAGTACATTAAAATCTCTGGACAGTACAGGAGGAGTAAGATCTTGGTCGTAAATAGCGGAGAAAGAAGCAGAGATCGGTGGAGTACGGAAGTTTGGATGTAATTGAGAATTGTGTTGTTAATGTAAAATAACAATAAAAGAAATGAAAGTTTAAAATAATAATAATAATTTTACACGTGGCGACTGTGACCGCGACACAGAGCTAATTATTTAGCTCGTAACAAAAGAAGTCTGCAATCTTCGGAAAGGTAGGAGAAGAAAAAACCAGTTTTAGATATTGTGAATGGAAGACAAAGTTATTAATTTTGAGTAAAGACTTGCAAGATAAATTTAAAAGAGAGAAATTGATTAAAAGTATAATGTTAAAATATGAGATTTAATTACGCATACAGGTTCTTAAGGATAGTTTTAAAGATTTATGTACAGATAATGTGTGTGCTGTTGGTGTTTGGTTGATAATACGGCGTTGTAAGTCAGAAAAATCTGCGTTAATTGATATTTCTCGTTTTTCGAAATCCACACCGGATTTTTTTTTTTCTCTCTCTGTGTATGATTTTTGTGAAGTGATGAAAATTTTGTAAATAACAATGGATGGAAAAGATTCGGAATTAGTTGAGGAGCAAGCAGTTACCGAATTGGATGGTGATGATGATTCAACAACTGGCATCGCGGGGGAAAAAAACCCGTGGAACGACGACAGTAATTCTATAAAGGAAATGTTAGCAATGATTATGAGAGAACAAATAGAAACAAAACGCGAAATGCAGAAAATGAATCATAATCACCAACAAACGATAATAGAATGGAGAAAGGAAAGAGCTAATATTTCTCATGAAATTAACTCTCAGATAGACAAAGTACATGAGCATATTTCTCAACGTGAAGATTTAATGGTTAAGAAGGTACAAAAGTTAATACAGATAGAACAGCAGAACCGCGAGGAGTCGGTGAAGATAGCACTGGACGAGCAGAGAGGGATAAACAGTGAATTGGTGAGTGACATTCAAGAAGCCAAACATGAAATATCACTGGTACAAACTAATATGAAAGAATGGGAAAACAGTGACCAGAAAATAAACCAAGAAACCAGGAGGAAGAGTGAAATGCTTTCTACTTTCACGGATAAAGATGAGGGAAATTATGAGTCGGAAACGGAAGAAATGGACGAAATCATTGAGGCTGGGGAAGATTATGAAGATGCAGAGAAAGAGGCAGAGGATAGCGAAGGAAAAGATGATGAAGTTAATGGAAATGATGATGAAGAAGGCCTTGATGAAGATGATGTAGAAGAAGAAGAAGAGGAGTACTGTACACGTGTAGATGACAAGGAGGCAAGAGAAGATGAATACCAGGTGAGATGTTTCTTAATAAGGAAGAAGTGTGAAGATGAAGAAGAAAAATCAACGAGAGGCAAAGTGAAGAAAAAGAGAGGGCTTGATATATATAATGAAGGCCGCAACATTATAAAATACGAAAAGAAGAAGGATGGCGGAGAGGACAAGGAAAAAGAAGCAACGAAGGGAAAAGTCAAAATGAAAGGGAAATGATAGTTTCACCAAGAAGTGGAAGAGGATCTTTCAGCAAAAGACATACGATCGGCGTGCACGAAAATCATAAAGTAAGTGAATTAGTATTGGTGAAGACTCATGGAAGATCCAGCAGCATTAATGCAGAAATTAAAAAGTTCTTTGACGTGTATGAAGGACCTTATATAGTTGTAGGGAGACCACATCAGCACGCATATTACCTCCAGTATCCTAAATCAGGAAAGATGTTAGGATTAAGAAATATATGTGATCTAAAGTTATACCGGGAGTAGGTAAAGGAAATGAATGAATGTAACTATATATTGAAAATATATTGTGGTGAATGAAATTATATCACACAAAAATTTGACAAATTTTGGTGACAAATTGGCCGAGGGGATGTGTAAGAATACACAGACTCTTAGTTTTTTTTTTTTAAATAATTAATAATTAATATGTGTGTGTTGCTAAAAGTGTTTTATATCGTGTTATTATTATGTCTTAACAATTGCATCAAAGAATTTCAAGCATCGTTATTACCAGATGAAAAGTACATTAAAATCTCTGGACAGTACAGGAGGAGGAAGATCTTGGTCGTAAATAGCGGAGAAAGAAGCAGAGATCGTGTGGAGTACGGAAGTTTGGATGTAATTGAGAATTGTGTTGTTAATGTAAAATAACAATAAAAGAAATGAAAGTTTAAAATAATAATAATAATTTTACAAGCTCCTTAAGAAGCTTTTTTTTTTTTTTTTTTTTTTTTTTTTTTTTTTTTTTTTTTTTTTTAAGAAGCTATAATCTAATCAGTTTTTAATCTTACGGGGCAAACGTAATCATAGGGTGTATAATTCAGTTGTATCATCGCTGAAAAACTAAATTCCCAATATTTTTGTACTTCAGTGCAAATGCCATTCGTTTAACTTTGTGTGTCAAATACTTGTGCCAAACTGCCGCGCAAATTGTGGTTATTGGCGTTGTATTTTTTTTTTTTTTTCGTATACCGATTTTGGGTACAAATATCCCCATATTTGTGGGCAGCTCTACCGATTTCACATTTGAGACCACTGTTCTGGCATATTTTGCTTTGCGAAATAAGGAAAAGATGGAGGTACTGGCGCACAAATCAGTTTTAAGTGACAGCCAGCAGTTAGCTGATTGATTTGCGGACGTGTACTTGAAATAAATCAAGCCTCCGGAAAAAAAAAAGTTTTGTTACGAATAACAGCAAGCGAACCTGAAAGTATAGTTTGCGTACGAAAACGGTCGATGCAGAAAATAGCTTTAAAGACCAGGTTTAAGAATATTAATGTTGTTATTTATCTGTTTTTGACAAAAGTACATAGCAACAATAAACATTTAATAATCTAAAAAAATATTTGAAAACACAGTCTTTGCAACAACTCTTAGTGACAACATCTGAGCGAGATACGATGGACTACTTACTTCTTAGTTACAACTGTATACAATCCGGTCTCTTGTTATACCTAGAGACGGAATTATATGCATTTTCATATTTGCATATTAAGCGTATTTTCACCGGTTATTGCATATTTTACCTAAAACCTAGGGATGATGCATATTTTCGCTATATTTAGAATATTTTTCTGTAGTGTACCCAGTTAATAAATAAAATCTTACGTTGTAGCGGGCAAAATCTACTAAAACCGCGGCTCTTAGCAGTCGTGCGTCTGTTGTTTTGATAAATAAAATTGTTAAGCTGCCAAATATACAGGAGTTGGAAAGTGTGCAAAAAGAGCAGCTAGATTTGTTTGTTCCAATTATCGCAGGACCCAGTCAGTAACTGATATGATAAGGGAGCTGGGTTGGGAATCATTGGAGGAGAGTGAAGCGTCTGTGGGTACACCCATACCGTGCGAGAATCCTCCCACTCCTTCGCCACGCGGAAGTGACGTAGCAATGACGATACGTGTAACTCCTTTGGTATTGTCTCTTGTATTGAGTTGCAGCGCCATTACATTATGTGTTTGTTTTCATTGTCTCTGTTTGTTTTTGTCATGGAGGAACCTCCATGGTTTTTGTGTGTGATGGAGTGTGTTTATAAGAATTTAACGCTGAAAGAGTTACTCCTTCAAGACGGAGCACGTAATCTGTCGAAGTGCACGAAACAAGAACTAATTAGCAGGTGAGAATTCACAAGATCAAAGCGAATAATTTACTACACACGTTCCAAAAGCATATTATTTCATAAAATCTATATGTGAAGCCGTTAAACGTATGTAAAATGTAGAAATTTGTTTGAAATATGGCTTAGCCCTCTTGTCGGTTTTTCTCTACTCGCTTCTTGAACCGCTTGAAATCATTTTTAAAAATCTATAAATGTCTGATTTTAGGCCAAAGTCTTTTATTTCTGTTTTTTTATGTTTTGCGTTGCATTTACAGGTTACAGAGGATAGAACAACTCCCAAACCTCAATAAAATATTATTTCAATTTGAGGTAGTGCTTCAGGAGGCAGTGTACTAATTTCCCGAAGATGGGTTTAATGAGATGTGTGCCGAATGAGATTATATTCATAGAAGCTTTGTGTTCGGCTGCAACTACAAAGAATATGGATTATAGGGTGAAAATGGTGCTCAGTAGAGAATAGAGAGAAATTTATCAGGCTATGTGCCATCCATGTCCAGCTGGATCTGGGTGGTCTGTAACATCTAAACATGTTACTGCAGTAAGCTACAGCTTAGAACATTATCACTTGTGTGGCGAATCCAGGGAGCTTGTTTCCAAGATTAACCAGCCACAGGTAAGAGCTTGTTAAATTGAGCTTGTAGTATTAATTACTGTAATTTGCCTAAATGTGCATTATGTAAGTTTGAGAATGTGAAATTTCTAGGTTTGTATATTGATCATAATTTAATTTGGAAAGTACATGTTTCTGACTTACTAAAGCGATTGGGAGCAGCCACATTTGCAATTCCTACAATTTCAGCTTTAGGTAATCTCCATATGAGGCAGCTAGTTTATTTTGCTTATTTTCATTCCCTATTGTCATATGAAATAATATTCTGGAGCAATTCTACCCATAGAGACAACGTGTTCAGAGCCCAAAAGTGTGTAATAAGAATTATGTGTGGGGTTAGCAATAGAACTTGATGTAGAGAGCTGTTCAAGAAGTTAGGGATTTTAACATTAGTGTCTGAGTATATATTCACATTAATGTCCTTTGTAGTCACAAATTATACTTTGTTTGAAACAAATAGTAATATACACAATTATGGCACGAGAAGTAAAAATGATCTTCACAAGACTTAAAAGTCATTGTCATTTGTTCAAAAAGGGGTCCGATATTCAGGGATACATATCTTCAATATGCTCCCAACACATATTAAATGTCTAGTAGATGATAAGAACAAATTCAGGAAAAAATTGAAAGAATTTTTAATTGCCAACTCCTTCTACTCTGACGAAGAATTTATTTCTAAGGTATCTAAAAAATAACTGCCAGTATCTTGTGTAAATATAGTTCACATAATAAATTTACGGGTCTACTGGAGATCGCGATTCCGCTACAACAACATATAGTAATATCGTTGGAATACTGATGTTGTCAGTCGCAAGACGTATTATTATCAAGCAGTAATTCCGTTGTAATACAGCCTGGACCAGTATGAAACCGTTAAATGTACTTAGGGAATAATTTATAGTGGAGACTTGCGTTTGACCACTGCAGTATTATGATGACAACTCCTGGCGGAATCGCGATCTCCAGTAGTCCCTAATTTACCATGTATGCTATGACTGTACATCTCGTGGTGTATGTATTTAGTTTGTTATGGAATTTTTTTTTTAATGTACCATATATGCTATGACTGTTCATCTTCTGGTATATGTATTATTTTGTAATGGAAGTGTTTAATGTACCATGTATACTATGACTGTACATCTAGTGGTGTACTTATTATTTTGTTATGCAACTGTTAATCTGTAAATTGACAACTTTCCACATCCCACAGAGCCAGTCTCTTATATTGGGATCAATGGAAAATGAATGTATTGTATTGTATTTACTTTAATTTGCAGCAGTGGCCAATCAAAGTAGTTTGAGAAGAAATTTTCAAAGGTATGCTGCTTGCCATGGAGCCACAAAGCCCATTTACTTGCCCTTTCATGGCACAACTCCTCCTGCAGTGATTCTGGACCATCAAACTGTACACTGGAAAGGGACCAAGCCAACAGTGTTGAATGGAATTCAGCCCAGACAAAAATGATAACAGGATCAATGGTCTATTAAATATTGGGAACTGTGGAAGCAGGTAGTGTACTAAGTATGAACTGACATAATAATAAATATTTTAGCAGATTTCTTACTTACATAATTGTTGATCTAACTTTTATGTACTCATTTTAGAAACATTGTAAACTTGTTGCAACAAGTAATTTCTGTGAAGGTCCAGCCAGGAGACAACTAAACCAAAAAGAGCCTAAAAATGATCCATCTCTAAAACGTGGATTTAAGAAAAAAAGTTTCCAGATCTTATGAGAACTCATGGGGTTGAAGGTTATGGTGTGATTTTTTTGCCTTTATTTCGATTTTGTTATTACAGTCTCAGCCACTGATCCAAACTGTTATTTTGTGCTATATTTTTGTGGTGTGAATAGATTAGTCACCTCCGGATTTTTTTTTTAAAAAATGCTATTTACTTTTCCAACAGGTGTAATCTTGTGGACTCTTCAAAAGTAAGGAATATGATTACTTTGGTGCTACTTCAGATAGCATTACTGAGGATGGAAAGACCATAGTTGAGCTTAAATGTCCATACAGTGTGTGATTTGACAAACCATCACTATGCCTTTCTGTGCCCCCAAATGGAAAAGTGATGTACAAAAGATATTATGCGCAAATGCAGGCACAGCTGGTAGTGACTGGAATTGAAGATATGATTTTGTTATATGGACAACAAAGGGAATTGTTGAGCAGTGTGTTCTTTTAAATAGATCCTATAAGAATCATTTGATGAATGCTGTTACCCTCTACTATCATGGGTTATTTTTGCCTCTTCTACAAGCCCAAGGTTCAAATTCTTGAAGATTGTCATAATTGTCTTTCTCACAACATATTTGTGAAAACATTATCATCATCATTAATAATTATTAATTCATAAATTGCGATGGAACGAATGCTCTGGTGGCAATCTCCCTACACGCCCATCCTTCTCCCTTCCTCCTCCAACACCCTTTTGCCCTCAACCAATTTTTACTATGATGCAATAACAAGTTTATTTTTGAAATGGTTGATTTTTATGAAAGAGCTATATTTTTTTTTTTTTTTTTTAAAAATATGTTTACCCTAATTTATATAATCACTATATCAAGATTATTAATTTTGTTATGTTAAGCTATTGAGAAGACTGCCATTTTAGTCTAATATTTATAGTAATATTCATTTAAATTGCAATGGAGTGCATGTTCTGGTGTCAATTTCCCTACCACCCATCGTCCCCCTTCCCTGCCACACCCTCGCCAAATTTTAACTTTAAATTCATTAAAGCTTTTGGTAAATTATTCATCATTTCTCTTGGTAACTTATTCCAATCCCTGACACCCTTACGCCAAAAAAGAGAATCTTCCTACACCCTTGCACGTGAAATCGAGTGCCAGCTTGTTGTCATGGTCATCTTCTCTCTTCCATGCATTACGTTTAGTTCTTACACCATTATCTTTCCATTCATCACCAATATAGGACTTGTACACTCCCATGACCCTCTTCACCCTCCTCCTGTCTTGCAATGAATCCCATTCCAGCTCTTTTATCATATCTGTAACTAATTGCATTCTGTGGTAATTTCCAGAAACAAATCTATCACCCCTTTTTAGTACCCTCTCTAATTCCTGTATTTGATACTCAAATGTGGGTCCCATACTACAATACCATATTCGAGCAATGGTCTGACCAAAGTTTTGTAAACCAATTCCTTTACATCTCTTGTAGAGCCCCTCATCACTCTCCAACAAGTGCAGAATTTTGAAATCTTTTCCTACTACCTGACCAATGTGTGCTGCCCAGTTAAGCTTGTTATCAAATGTAATGCCAAGATATTTACATTTCATGTCTTCAACAAGCAATTCTTTCACCACTGTATAATCATAATCAACCTTTAGTTTTTATTTGTGTAGGTATGTAATAACCTGGCTCTTAATCAACACAATTATCCATTAGAATAATGAATAGCAATGAATCCAATACACTATTGTGGGACTCCCATTTAAACTTCCACTTCTTTTGATACTGCATTTTCTACCCTAACTTTGTTTTCTACTTTTTAAAAATTCTTCTACCCAGCAAATCACTTTCTCATCCACTTCAATAGTTCTATTGTCTATTTATGGCACACTCTGTCAAACGCCTTTGACAGATCTAGTGCTACACTATCAATTTGGTCTCCCTTGTCCATTTCATCTAAAATATCTTGCATATATCCCACCAACTAAGATTCTCATGAATATCCTTCCCTGTACCCATGTTGCCTACTTGAAAACCACTTACGTTCCTCACATATATTTCTGATGTGGTTGCATATCAATCTTTACATTAATTTACCTACCACTGATGTCAAACTGATTGGCCCCTAATTTTTGACTCTATTTCTCACCCCTCATTTATGTACCAGCACTACTATCATACTTTTCCAGTCCTATGGTAAGCAGCAAGTATCCAGACTCAGTTTAAATAATATTCAAGATAAGGTACAATGTTACTCCAGCTATCTTTAAGATATCTGTAGTAATATTATCTACACCAGCCCCTTTATGTGTTTTCAGCTTTCTTATTTCCTTCGTAATGTACTCTGAATGAATGTTATGGAATTGTTTAATGTACCATGTATGCTATGACTGTACATCTACTGGTGTACTTATTATTTTGTTATGCAACTGTTTAGCTGTAAATTGACTACTTTCCACATCCCACAGAGCCAGTCTCTTATATTGGGATCAATGGAAAATGAATGTATTGTATTATATTCAAGTTTTTTGATCTGTTCATTTTAATTGTGTTGTTAAGCTTGTTCTCCGAGTTAGATCATGCCATTTCTGATTCATTCTCATTAATGCTCTCTCTACACCAAACCCTCATTATGGCACAAATCTTGTTTGTCTTTATGGAAGGAACAGTTTGTACATGTTCTTTGTGATAATATTGTGTCCTATTCATGTGATCTCAATTTTAAAATTTTATTATTGTTTATAAAAATAGATGATTTGTTTCTCTATTAAGTAGTAATTTTAAAAGTTGACAACTCCCTCAGAACCTGAATCTTTTTGCATAGTCACTAACTTGAGTGGATGGATTTGATATTTATTTTAAATATTGGTTAATCATTTTGTATTGCTTAATTATATAGCCTAAATGGTTGTGTTTATTATTTTGTGTGAACATTGCTGCAGAGCGCAATTAGTAACTGATATCATAATAGAGCTAGATTTTTTTAAACATTGGAAGACAGCAGAGGTTTCAAGAGAGTACTGGGAGTGTACAAGGTATGAGGTGTTGAAAGATATTGGTGAAAGAATTTAGAGTAAAGCATGGAAGGGAAAATATGATCATGACCACAAGCTGGCACTTAATTTCTGTAAAATTTTCTTTCGCACATAAGGGATCAGAGATTGGAATAAATTACCAAGGTAAATGATGATTAATTTACCAAAAATGCTCACAGAATTTAAAATTAAATCTGTAAATAGCTTCTTATCAAAATATGCTTGTCCTAGGGTACTTGTTATACTTTATTATACAATAATTTCTGTAACAACTTATTTCTAAGATTTTATAATTTTTGTACAACAGAAAAAAGAGGTAACTGTAAATACAATAAATACTCCATATTGTAAACCACAATTGTTTTAATTGGTAATTGAAGTTGTGAAAAAACCTGTAAATAATAGTTGATGTAGTTTTTAATACATAACTGTGTTTCAAGCATTCATAAAAGAAATTGGAACTGAGGAAACTTGAATTTTTCTTTTTATAAAGGCTCATATACATTTAAAAACCTAAAGTTTAAAATGTTAGAAACAGTGGTGGAAATCAAATTGCTATTTGTTTGACGTTACAAATGTTGAAAATAATGTAAAATATCTTATTTGCAAGAGGACATGTCTATGTTGGCATTGCTTGAGGTAAAATAGCGTATATCACTTTTTTCACCACAGTATGCAGATTTGCGATAACCCTGCTAGTCATTTGGACCTTATGACACTCTGAAAGGTGTAATTTTAAGAGTGGCTCCTTTTGCTTCCAAAAAATCAAACATTAAAAACCCTTGTCAATAACAATAAAATGTCCTCCTTTTAAAAGCTCAATGAAGCCTGATAACTCTACCATTTGAGGATCAGTTGTTGCTCCACCATATAAATGGGAACAATATAAAGCTACTCCAAACTCACTAATACCTACTAGTGCTTTGAGAGTATGAATACCTTTGTAATGTGAGTATGTTCCTTGACCATGGTCAGGGTAACCACTACTTTGTATTGGAATCTCAGTACAATCAATAACAATGTTTTATTCTCCATCCACCTTTTTGTACATTGCCTAAAAATTTAATTCTTTGAAAGCATTATTCACACAGGTGGGAACAGTTAACCGAAAAGTTAACTTCGTTAATGGTTAATCCACTACTTAAAAAGTTAACTTCAATAATCGTTAAAGCGTTACATTTTTGCAAAATTAGCGCAAATTTAAGTTAACCATTAAAAGTCAACCATCCAAGAGTGGAACAGATGCTTGTGTGTTGTAATAGGTATTACTGCAAGCAATACCAAGGTGCTATGTACCATGAAGTGAATCAATAATATATCTACCAAATGTCATTCTGGAAATGGAGTTTTTACTGGGGTTCAGCGTTTTCACCAGATTCTCAAATGTATCGGATTCTTCAGCATGTAGTGGAATCTTGTTGTCAACAAAAAGGATTGCAGTACATCGCTCCACATCAGCTTGTAATATGATGGTCCCTGGTAGCTATGATACCAAATTTTTTGTTGACGTAAACTTTTATTAGCAGATTGCGATGAAAACCAATCAATCCTGCTGCTATGTATATCAGAAGAAGCCACAGCACTTGAAGGCTTTGAATTATTTTCTTTTTTTCCCAATTAGTTGGCTCTGTTTTTACTTTTTCTTCAAACAATTCATACCTATTTGGATATATGCAAAGGCTAGATATGTGTGCCTTGATTGTAGAAAGTTTAGGAAAACGCAGTTTGAATGAATAAATCAAATGTTTCAGTCTAGATTTAAGTGCAACATAAACGCATAAATGTGGCCTAGGATTTTTAATATTCTAGTTGCTGTTGTTAGCATTGCTGCTTTCACTAACTGATTGAAGAGCTAAAGTTTCAATTACGTAATCATGTAACGAATGTCAAGATTAACTTATTTCACTAACAAATACCAAACCAGTTACAACTAAAAAAAGATAGATTTTCAAAACCTTCTTTCCTAGTATAAAATAGCATGGTAGCAGTAATGGCAAAAAGAACTAGGAAATAAAATTCAAATACCCGTCTGGCATTGAGATCTCGATTTAAAATGTTCCAGGCAAACTCCAGGATGACTGCTGCAAGAAGCAATGGCTGCATTTGTTGCTGTTCTTGTCCCGAAATCTCCTCCGTCATTAATAAGGTCGACGGCAATGAAGCGTAAAGCCATAATAATTAAGAATAGTTAAAGTATAAAACAGAAGAGTGTATGTGCGTTTTAAAGAGGAGAAATTATATTTTTAACATACTATCAATCCATATCACCATAACTGAAATTCTTAAATGTGGAGAAAGTTCTTTCTTTGTAGTAAAAATAATGTACTTCATAGAAGGTAGATCCTTCATTCGTCCTTCACGAAACCACATTACAGCCTAATATACTTTTTATTGACATCTCAATAATATAATTTGGTTATTTTTAAAACATTATTCGTTATTGGGTCGGTTCAGCAGTCATAGAAAATTCTCATTCCCTTTATTTGTAGCACTCATTGTATGTAGCATTTAACATTAATTTACAGACCGAAACGGTAGTTATAACATACTGTTATCATTTTGTAAGCGATTCCAACCTAGTAGTCAGGGGGGGGGGTCTAGGGGGCTCAAGCCCCCCCCCCCCAAAAGCATCTAAGTCCACCCCCGACATTGTATTTTTGGAGACTTTTTGTTTTGTTTTGTTTAGCTTTACGGATTCGATGCCCGAGGAGGCTATAAAGACTACCCCATGGCCGACTCAAGCCCCACCCCCCCCAAAAAAAAAGGCAAGATCAACTGAAGGCAAGCCCTCTGAAACAAAATTCTCTCAAGTCAAGCCCCCTCCCCCAAACCAAAGTCAGCTTAAGGCCCCCGCCCGCACAAAAAAAAAAAAAAAAAAAAAAAAATCCTGGATCCGCCCCTGCTAGTAGTATTCCTGTCAAAACATTTAACAGTTACCAAATTTCTATTTTACATTATGTAGTCAAGATTCCAATGAAGGAAGATGTAAATCCATCTTGGGTATGACGAGAGAGATGTCCGAAGTCAAAATGAAACGAAATATACAGGCGATTTGCGCTATAGGTCTATTTCATTGTTACGCTAAAATAGATTGAAATTACTTGCTTTACGTGTCCCATATATGTATCATAGAAACCGCTGGAGTAGATAACGTATATTGGATGTCAACACGGCAGTATGGAAAATATTTATCGACAAGACAGGTTCATAAAATAGAAACATGCTCAAAAAGTAATTTTTTTTCACTTTTGCTCCAAGTAGTACAATTACTTGACAGTAATTACATAAAAGCTTTCATTGGGAAGCAAACCTGACCGGTAGCGTGGTTTGTTTGGTTTGCGTCCTCGCGAATTCGGGCGAGTTGCTGTATAGATCCATTTAATCGTTACGCTAAAATAGGTTGAAATTACTTGCTTTTCGTGTCCCATATGAGTGTCATAGAAACCTCTGGGGTAAATAACGTTTATTCTAAGTCAACACATGGCAGTACAGAAAAAGAAAAAATTAACGGCTAGTGTACTTATTTCGTTTTTCCTTAACTGCGAGTTACCATTTTTTTCTTCGTGTTTTGAATTGATTGTACCTATTTGCTGGTGGTGGTATCTAGTGATGGAATTATGAAGTACTGAAGAAGAGTTATTCACTTGTCTAATTTGCAACCAAAGATGTTACACGTATCGTCAATGTGACGTCACTTCCTCATGCCGTGGAGTGGGAGGATTTTCGGCTCGGCATCGGGTGTACCCACAGACGCACGTGAGGAGAGGAGTAGGGTGAAGAGAGTGTTGGGAATGTACAGTGCACCCAACTTCCCCATTTTCTGCATCCACCTACATTTACCCTTTACAAATTTTAACTTTAAATTCTTTCAACGTTTTTGGCAAATTATTCATCATTTCTCTTGGTAACTTATTCCAATCCCTGACACCCTTACCTAAAAAAGAGAATCTTCCTACACCCTTGTGCCTAAAATCGAGTGTCAGCTTGTGGTCATGGTCATTTTTTCCCTTTTCATGCATTACTTTCAATTGTTGGTAAGGGTGTCAGGGACTGGAACAAATTACCAAGTGTAGTGATGAATAATTTTACAAAAATGCTTAAGGAATTTAGAATTAAAATTTGTAAATCATAATAGTAAATGGGGGATGAATTTAACATTCCAATTACAAAATAATTTTTTTAAAAAAATATGTATATAACAAAGGGGTAAATGGATGACTGAGGGAATTGTCACCTAAGTGTTAGCTCCATCGCAATTAAAAATTAATAATAATAAAAAAAGATAAATAATAATATTGAATTGTTAAGAAACTCTTCTTACTGTATCGATTTATTTAACAGTTTGCTAGCAATTCAGAAAAAAACAGATAGAAAGGAATATATAGAAATAGGGCCTACCATGTACCACAGCAGAGACAGTCAGCTGAGAACAACAACAAGATACCTGATGAAGACCGCAGAGTCAGCTGTCGAAACGTCGTGTTCTTACACCACCATCCGGCTGGACACTCGAGAAGATTTTGTTACTGTAGTACTCTTCCTACCAGGCAAATTACGCATGCTATTGTTCGCGGGCTCATTTCATGTTTGGTTTTTATTTATTTGCACGAAGTTTAGTATATATCGTGCCTCCCGAAAAGAACGGTCTTTTTGTGGATAGTGACTACCCTAGAACATTTACATACTATGGAAATGTTTTATATTGTCAACTTTGAGAAAAAAATATTTCGTGTACAAAAAAGTTTCAAATAGACCAGCCTGTCAACACAAGGCTTGCATAAGAAAGGCCCACAACAACGTTTAACAGCGGTAAGTAGCAGCAGCAGCAAATGCAAGCAAAAAAAAACACTTAAACATGAATCAATGTGAAGTATTGCTTGCAAGTAATATTCCTCTTCACAAACTAACAATTTCTGTCTTCAAAGACTTTTTACAAACATATTGCTTGAATCAAAATGAAACACATGAATCAACATTTCGTAAAATTACATACCAACAACTTACCTGCATGTTCTGGAAGAAATGCGCAATGAATTCATGAACAGTATTATTTGGATTTCAGCTGAGTTGTGGTCTTTGCATTGCAACTTTAACTGTCGGTGCATTGAAACTCAAACCTTCTTGTTCCTTTTGGTGGCCTGCAAAGAATTTGAAAAGGAAGCTCATTCTACGATCGCCAGACTTGTGAATGAATTTTTTTATTTATTTTTTTAAAAAAAAGTATTCCCTGAACCTTCTGCAGATGAAAAAGTGTTTATATTTCTCTCAGATGATGCTCACTATATGATCAAGGCCGCCAAAGCCTTCCAAGTATTTTATTCCAATTTCACTCATGTGACGTGCTTTGCTCTCGGAGTACACCGATTCGGTGAAGAAGTTCGACCCACTTTTGGAAAATGTAAATAAACTGATTTCATCAACAAATAAAGTGTTTCTTAAGGCACGTTCTCGTAATAATGCCCATAAAAAATGCCAAATGTGTCTTTACCTCTGAAACCAGTGGTAACTCGATGGGCAACGTGAGTTGAAGCTGTACTGTTTTACAATAAACATTTCGAGGCCATTTAAGGTGTATTAAAAGACTTTGATAGAGCAGTGGCTATGACAGGTTGTTAATACAAGGAAGCATTTAGCAATTCTGGTATTAAAACCATAGCTGTGATTATCATTCATTTTTCCCACATAATTATAAAGCTTGAAACTCGAGGTTTGGCGATGACAATCCATTCAGTTGATGAATAAATTCCGGCAAATGAACTCCGCATCACCTGAGATATTCCTGTGTAAACTTAAAGTGAAGTTTGAAAATGTTCTGAAATCTGAACAATAACCCAGGTTTTGAACCTTCGTGTCAAATTGATAGTTTTATTAGGCCTAATGGGATAGGTGAATTTTTTCCAAACCGATGACTGCTAACACAGCACCCAAATTCAAATACTGCCCAGTTAATATAGGACGGTATATTTCAGCGTATACAAATATTTTGAGAGATCGAAGAAACAATCTTACTATTGAATATTTGAAACAGCAGGTACTCGATCGTTTACGTTTACAAAAGTAAAAAGAAAAAAAGTTAAATAATTGTTAATCATCGAATTTACGAATATGTTACTCAACTACTTACTAATTGCATGTTGATTTTGAAATAAAAAATTACTATTTTTATGTTATATATTGTTACATTTTTTATACTTTTCATCCATATTTCTAGGTTTTTATGTTGCATATAATCCGGTCTCCACTCATTACAATCCACATTTTTCAATATTTGCTTCATATACTCTTTAGTTTATTCCACAGTTCTTTCCTGCTTCATTAACCAATCCGGACTGTATTGAAATTTCATCAATCTCTCGCTTTTCTTTATGGGAGATTTTATTTTTTAATCTTCTTTCACTACCCCCTCACCCCTCATTGTCATTTCACTTTGTTCGCTTAGTCTTCAACATGCTTTTGCAGTACCACATTTTAAATTTTTCAACTTTATTTCTATCTGGCAGTCCTAGGATGCAGTAAACAGATTCTGACCTGAAAAATAAATCAATTTGCTTTATATTTTGGAGTGTTTGATGCAAAACTTTCATATAAATATACTTTGATATTGTTGGCAGCTTAGGTTTTTACTGTTCAAAATATACAGGTAGGACCCGAGTAATAACAGGGATCAAGTTATGGATGATGAAGTTCCCCGTTATTTTTATTTTATTATTTTTTATTGTTTTACTTTTTTTGTCTTCCTCTTTATTTTCCAGTGCAGATCCACCTCCCAATTGCACCAATAGGAACAGTATACATATGAGATTTTGAAACTATCAGCACTACTGACTCCAAATCCATGTTAATACGTGTCACAGTTTTTCTCCTTTGCATCGGTTACCAGTTTTCATTGTACATGATTAAAAATTTTCATTTGGCCCTATTTTAATATTTAATCTACTTTCTGCTAAATTTAAGGCTTCTGTCTTGCTTTTGTTTGCTGCTGGCAAACAACTAAAAAAGTAAACGAGTTTGAGTCGCATAGTTTCTTCGTTTAAATGTCTTTGGTGGGTGTCAGTTCAGTGAATTCTTGACACATTAGGTGTTTTGTTGTCATGTGTTATCGAGAGGAATTCTGATAAAAGACACTAATGCTTCAAACTAGATAAAACGCGTATGTTTTGCTTCTCATTGTTTGATGTTGTCACTGGTGACTGTGCAGCGTCATAGTAGTTTAGTGTGGTATTAAAGTAAAAGCGTCTAATTCTATCCATTATGCGCAGAATTATTTATTTTCTGGCAATAGCTAAAATAGCAGCCTGTCTTGTTTCATACCAACCTGAACAAGTTCACATATCATTTGGAGGTAAGTGTTATGTACCGAATTTATCATCATGAAGTACTGAGTCATCATGAAGTCGGAATATATTTTGTTTGGTTTTCATTCCATTCCGACAGTCGTGAGTAGCTTGACTAGAGTTATTTCACAGAAGATGGATGTCAGATGATATTGTAATAAGTGAATAATTCCTTTCATGAATCCTGATTGTAGGAATTCAACAGTGAACCGGTTTTGTAAGGTCAGTCAGATAGAACTTGCATGTTTGTCTAAATGTCTTGAATTTTATTTTTTGTCAAGTTGCTGCCTTAAACATTTTGGTACTGACAGCTTTAATAGCCAATCTGGGTCTATAATTTACTAACCATTTCCGACATTACTTCGCAAGATATTAGTTACCTGGTGGGAGATTATTTTGCAGGCCATTGGAGTATCCTCCGAGTGAGTTCAAATGTTGTCATACTTTATGTGGACGCACATGTTTTGAGATCTACTCGGCCTACACCTGCATAAATTATGAGAATGTCAGTGTTTGGTTTTAATTCATATCAATCTTGGTGAGCGAGTGTTAATGCTCGTGCCTTGCATTTGGGACTATGCGAGTTCGAATCACCATGGATCCACCAACCAGATTTAATTTTTAAATCGTTTCCTGAAATCACTCCAGACATATGCCTGGTTAGTTCCTTGAAAATGTGAAAAATTAATCACACTTATTTTGTGAGTGCCAATGTTAGATTTTTGCATCTTTCCTTATCATAGTCAGAAATTATATCCGTACCCCTCGTGTCTATTTAGGTGTAACGGATCCTTGTTTTATATAGTACACAGTAAGATTTACTGTGCTCTGCATTAAAATATTTCAAATGGGTTTCTTGGCCACTATTCTATGTGTCACATTCAAGCTAAAAAACATGTTTGTGCAAGTATGTAGGCTTATTCAAACAGATAATGATGAAAGGCTGGCATTACTAGCTATTGCAATACCGTTTGAAACTACTTTCTGCCAGACGAACCTATGATGTGACACCATACCACGATTTTCGTATGCTTTGGGCACTGAGCTACATATATCACTTACAGGATCAGCAATGAAAAACAAGTATATTGGATGAGCAGTAATGCTCTGACCTTGCATTCAGGAGATGTGGGTTTGAATACCAGTCAACGTGATACCCGATCACCCCCCTCCTCCCCCCCCCACTCCCATCACTACAGCATGTCTGGTATAGCTGATTAGAGGTCATTTAGCTGGGCACTTAGATGATTTTTTTTTTCATTTGAAAAGAGACATTATTGGCCATTGAAGTCATTTTAGTTCTTTTTGTGTTTAAAAAATTACGTTTTCTAGGAACTTGAAATGTCCCCAACATTGATCATATCATTTGAATAACAAATACTAAAAATACTTACATCTAATATAATTTCTAAGCAAAACAAGAAAATGGTTTTATTTTCAGGTTATTTTGCTATACATTAATACTATTTTATTTAAAAATTCTTTTAATTGAGGTTTCATTGCATGTTAAAAAACCTTTTTTAAAAAAATTCAACTGGAAGTTCGCACTAGTGGTTTGAGCAACAACATTGCATGGCATTGTGAGCTGTTGAGTGGATTCCACTCCCTAATCTAAAAATGCATTGATTTTTGTATTAGATGACTGCCTAATGACCAACCATATACAAGATATCCATTAAAATCATTAGAATACAAAACCCTAATTGTGCAAGGCTTGCCCAGTTACTTAACTCCCCACCTTTTATGAATGGCCACCTTTTGTTTCTTAGATTTACAATTCTGTGGTAAAAGGAGTAGTCTATTTTTGGTATTAGGTTCACAAACCAGTTACAATCTCTGTTTTTAATTGAATTTGCCATTGGTGAGTTGGTTGCTTCTCTTCATTTTTCCAATAATTGTTTTTGGTAAGCGTCACATTGAAATTAGTGGTTCAGTTCCAGTCGCCGTGATCTGCAGAAATGATAGATAAGTGTTTGTAGAACTCATAAAATGAAAGTGTGAACTCATTGGACACTAATTCACTCATTGACTTTAAGAAAACAACTAACAGGCATCCATGACAATTCTGTGAAGTCACTCTGACATTTGAATGTTATTGCAATAGATGTCCACAATTTATCCTGAGATCATTGCTTTCTATTTGAAGGAATGAAGTTTGTTGTATTTCTACAGCCCACTACTGGTTCCTGTGTGGATTAGTATTATACACACCGAGTGTGATGGTGTAACGGTTAGCGTTCTGCCCTCGCATACGGGAGGACGCCGGTTCAAATCCCCGTCCGGGCATCCAGATCTGGGTTTTCCATGGTTTCCCAAATCCCTCCAGGCAAATGCCGGAATGCTTCCTTCAAAAGGCCATGGCCGAATTCCTTCCCATTCCTTGCCCCCCATCCTTTCGCGTCTCTGTTAAGAGATGTTAAGCAGGTAAAAAAAAAAAAAAGTATTATACAACTACAGTACATGCTTGTTATTGTTGGCTTCCAATTTATGCAACTTAAATCAGATATACCTGCGCATATTTAAGCAAATGTTCCTTGTATTTCACCCCTGTCAGTTTTGAACTCTTGTCTACATCCCAGTTCAGGCATTTAGTTCATAGCTTTCCAACATCAGTTTTTGGTAAATTAAGAGATTGTTTCTGAATTAAGTGTATGCTTATTCCCATCCCTTTGTAACAGTCCTGTGGTTTTCCCTGTGGAATCTTCCTGCACTAATATCTTGAGGTCTGCAAAGTATAAAATCTGCGAAATTACTGGATATCGCGATTTTGCAAATTAATGGTGTCGTAATACTGCCATAGTCAAACGCAAGACACCTCTTGAAATACTTTCCAAAAATATATTTAACAGTATTAGGATGGTCCAGGATGAACTACAACCTAATTTCTGCTTCAAAATAATGGTCCAAGCTGTTTTACAATGGAATTACTGCTTGAAAATAATACATCTGGACTACAAAAGTATTATGACATCATTAGTGAACAATGTTTTAGTGGAATCGCTATATCCAATAGATCCAAATCTCTAAGTCTGATGCTGTGTGTTGTCACTCTTTAAATATGTACTTGAAACTAATCATTGCTTTGCTGTGTTATATTCTAATAGTTTTGCATAGATGTACAAGACATAGAATTTACCATAAAAACGTATTATATTGTTCTGTAAATTACTACATTTCTGAACTGTGAATCATTTGCGAGGTTAAAGTCATTGTATCAGTAT
Source organism: Vandiemenella viatica (assembly GCA_031002005.1). NCBI lineage: Eukaryota > Metazoa > Arthropoda > Insecta > Orthoptera > Morabidae > Vandiemenella > Vandiemenella viatica. The sequence goes on from CM061918.1 coordinate 117,188,077, forward strand.
GAATACTATTTACAGATTTGAGACTAATTGCCATCATTTGTTGATTGGGATTTAAAACTATTTAAAATATAATTGTTAATCTTCCTGTTTATCTTTTTAGATGAAGCCAATACTGTGATAATTACATGGAGCACTGTAAACAATACTAATTCATCTGTAGTAGAATATGGAATCGGGGGACTCATATTACAAGCCACAGGTGTGCCAAAGCGTTTCGAAAGTTCTGGTCCTCTCAAGAGAACACAGTATATACACAAAGTTGTTTTGGGGAATCTGACTTGGGAGAGTACATATGGTAAGTAAAGTAAGTTTCAAAAGTATTGTAGTCATCAGACTTTATGTTTAAGTTGGATAATTGTTTTTGGTGTTAAAAACACAAGCCTACTAGTACTATAAGAGCTGTATTTTTGTTTTAATATGTCTACAGAAAGTTACTTTTCAACATGTTTTATTAGTTCCTAGTCACAAAACTTGTTCCAATTTACAAGGATAGTCAGCAACATTGATATCAGCAATAATAAAAAGAATAGTATAGTAGAAAATTGGTAGAATGTTGTATTCAACAACCACTAGGAAAACTGATCTTGAGAATTTGATGTTAAAGAGCAAAAGTAGATGGAGGTTATTGCACTCAAAGACTTTAAAAAAGAAAAGAAAAAAGGATTGCGGAGTTGGAAAACAGGTGTGTATTGAAGTTGCCACCAGGAAATATGCTGCATTGCAATTAAATTCAATTGTAGACCTTCTTCCAGATTAAATGGACAAACTTATTTTGTCCACTGGCTAGGTTTGCATCTAGTGAGGTGATCTGCGGTGTTGCAGCAGAAGCCAAGGTTTCCAATATGATCAACTAGCACACTACAATGTCTTGTCAATAAACAGACACTAATCTCCATTGTTATCTGCTTTCATTATGTATAAACTGCCGGCATACCTCACGACTGGTTTCCTCCATCAAATCCCTTGTTGGAACCCTATGGTTTTCAGAGTCCTCACTTTTTTCTCCACCGAGTATGGTGGTGTAACGGTTAGCGTTCTGGCCTCGCATTCGGGAGGACGGCGGTTTGAATCCCCGTCCGGGCATCCAGATTTGGGTTTTCCATGGTTTCCCAAATCACTCCAAGCAAACACCGGGATGCTTCCTTAAGAAGGCCATGGCCAAATTTCTTCCAATTCCTTGCCCCCATCCTTTCCTGTCTATAATGACCTCACTGTTGAGAGACGTAAAGCAGTTTAAAAAAAAAATCCTTGTCCCCCATCCTTTCTCGTCTCTAAAGACCTCGCTGTTAAGAGACGTTAAGCAGTTTAAAATAAAAAAATTAAAAAAATCCTCCTTTTTCTAATGATCTACAAGCCTGCATCAAGAGAGTACATTTAAAGATATCAGCCACCTTACTGAAGGGAAATGAGTAAGACTACCATCTGATGTCATTAATCTTTACAAAGGAGATGCTGTATGATTGGACAGACATCCAGCACTTAGGGAGCGTGCACAAACTACATAACTACATGGCTCGGTCCAGGGGGGGAGGGGTTGGCTAGAAGGCTACGTAGGGCTACGTGGAGAGAGGGGGGGGGGGTTTCGAGCCAGGCCACGTAGCTTTCTTTTCATAACATTATTCACATTTAAAATGGGAAACAGAACTCACAGCAGTATGTGAATATTTATTTCCGTCATTTAATTATCTCCGTATGTAATTTACTATAGTCTGACAAGAGAAAACAGTACAAAATGTCTTCTGGAATCAAAAGGGAAAAAAGCTATGTGCTACGTGGGGGGGGGGGGTCCAGGCCAAAGCCATGTGGGGGGGGGGAGGGGGGGTTCACAGGAGGCCAAAATGGAGCTATGTGGTTTATGCACACTCTCTTATATACGTGTGCATCCATGCTCTCATGTGTGTTGCTACAATTTTTATTTTTTTTTAATCTCTATTGAAAAAGGAAAGGTAGTTTAAAAGAAAAGAGAAATTTTTCATTTTCCTTCCAGCACATTCTGCTGTTCTGTGTTGTATTCTATTTAGCTAACAAAGTGATAGTTTTCTCTGTGACATTATTTAAAATTCATTTTAAGCACTCTTCTGCCTTATTAGGGCCATCCATAAGCTTCGTTATATCACGTATATAATTTGTTTCACTTTTTGGCACCTGGTGGCCTTGGGGAGTTCACACTCACTGTACCTACAGTGTCGCACGTCGGCCGCCTTTGTCATATGTCAAAATTCCAGTACCTCCTTTGAAGCTTTGACAAAGTATGACTTGCACATACTTATTTAAACAATCGTGTGTGATCTATATATCTCATCATACAGAGCCACTAACCAATAAAGAGGTTATGCCCATAACGAAGATTCGTCTTCAAATAATTGCAGCTAGACAGGGAGGTTCTTTGTTTGATAAACGATGACGATACTATACGCTTGGATGAAGACGATGTTGACACATCGAATGTTCCCAACACTATCCAAATTGAGAACTAAGTGACTGCTATGCCAGTCATAAATAATATAAAAGAATGAGTTCAAAGCCCATGGACACAAGATGATTAAATTTTGTTTCATTCATTTAATTTGTTAATGTTTGCCAATTTTCTAAAATATTTTATTTATAGCTGATTTTATAAAAAAAATATATACACCAGAGTCCCGCTAATCCGAACATGGCAAAAAATTAGTCTAAGTATGAAGTATGGTAAAAAAGTATTAAAACACAGTTCATGAAAATACAGTTCATACTGCATTTAATTGCATGGTTAACTACTGTACATACACGCAATTTTAATTTACACAGTACAGAACACGTATTAGAAAAAAATAATGAGAAAAGCTGTTCAAGCTTCATTTGGTTCTTCTTCCAATCACAAATGGTTGCCTTACCAACACCTAGTTCCGTCACCAGTTTAGATACATTCTCACCATTGTCTGACCACTTCAAAGCATCCATTTTTTCTTTGAGAGTTAACGTTATATGTTTCCGTTTACTCATGACTACAATACACCACTACACCCGAATGCATACAATACAACTGTCAAATGTGCCAGCGATCGATAGCTAACATTAACTGAGCAGTTTGTGAGCCGGCTGACAGTGCACTTACCTCGAACAGTTCAAACGTCTCAACAACAAAGGGAGGGAGTGGTAGTGAGCCATTGTTCCCCCACTTGTTACCATGGTGTACCTACTGATATGCTTGGTATACTTCATTCTAGAAACTGGTCACTGTAATTCTGGCTAATCCAAACGGTCCCAATTAGTTTGGATTAGCGGGACTCTAGTGTAAATAATTTTAGAAGTGCTGTTTTAATTTAATAATTTCTAAATTTAAAATTGCTAAATATGTGACATCACACTAGGGGAGGAGTAACCTCTGACAAGGGGGACAGGAGGGGCTCCAAAAATTATGAAATTTGTGTGTTGTAAGTTGTGGATGGTCCCTTACTTCCAGTAGATTGCTTGTTAAAAATTAAATTTAAATTCTTATTTTAGAGCCAAACTAACTGTCCAGATACTTGAAAAACTGTAATCTTTCCTTCAAAAAGGCATAAATCATCAGGAACCATATGTTATAAAGTTTTACATTAGAGACTTTCTGAATAGCGTATTTATCAAACGTACCGAGTCTTTTATGTCAGTTGTAATGCTTACGCCTGCTTTTGGGAAGACCGAGGTCTGATCTACGATCTGGCTGTTGAGATTTTGTTTTACCATGGTTTCCCAAACCCACTTCAGGCAAATGGTAAGATTATTCATTTATGAAGACCAAGTTTGAAGCAATTTCCTTGCCCAAAGTTCGGCTGTTATATCACAACTGTGCCACCACAATTTGTTGATGGATTGTTACGTAACTCGACAAGACAAATCAATTGTAAAGAATAATCTTTCTTCAGATATCTCTCTTAGTTCTTGATATATTAACTGTTACAAATTAGTTATAGGTTATAATTCGTTGTGCCTTTGGTGACAGTTTTCTTCTGGTACAGGCTACATTTCAACTTAATCATAACTGCTTGGAAGAAAACAAATTTTCCCTTGTGAATGTCCAGAATATAGTTCCTATAGTGACTATTTTTTTCTGGTACAGGCAATATTTCATTCTAAACACCTTGTTTTGAAATAATGTAAATCAAGAACTTGGAGAGATATTAAAAAAACCGTTCTTTGTATTCGACTTTTCGAGTTACAGAAGAATCCATCATCAAATTGTGGCACCACAGTTGTCCATCCTGCTCTAATGACGCCATTAAGCTACAGAACCTCCACTCCAAAAAAGAATTAATCAACTCTTAACATGAAATACATTGGTACTTGATGATTTGGAATTGTCTCTTGTTCTGACATGGTAACTATAGATTTTGCACTGTTTCTTTGTACTTAATAATATTTCCATCTGGTATTAGTGGTAACTGTGGTGGGTGTATGATGCAGCGTACCACTGCGGCAGTCCCGAGGGATGGTCGCCATTGTTCCGGTTCCGCGTGCCTCCCGAGGGTGCGTCCTGGTCACCTTCTTTGGCTGTTTTTGGTGACATGGGCAACGAAAATGCAGTGACACTCCCTCGACTACAGGAGGAGGTCCAACGTGGCTTGTATGACACTGTTCTGCATGTCGGTGACTTTGGCTACGATATGGACACGGTTAGTTGTTCACTGTCATTTTTCAACCATCGTAATCATCAAATTTTTCAACATAATTATGTATAAAAGTATATTGTGTACTCTGTTTTTTAGCGTAGTACATAATTTCTCTTTCTCTGCAATTTGCAATTAGATTGCCCTACATTACCAGTACTTTGATAACGCATAGCTTTAAACAACCAGATTTGCATTTAGCTTTCTGTGCAATTACAATCCCAGTCCATCCATATTGAACTTTTTTAATTTGTTCAAAAAAATTATACTATTTTTGACTCAAGTAGCATAGTTACTTCTAGAAATAACGTAAGTGAGCGAGAGAGAGCAAGAAATTGAATTTGGTATTGCGTAAAGCAGGTATACCTAAATTGTAATCTCAAAGGCTAGAAACATTCACGCGACCTCTGCAAATAATAATAATAAAAATCATTTTGATGTAAGGTCTGTATAGGCGATTAAATTTAATCAAAGCGATAATTAAGTTTACAAAAGTTTTGGACGCACGTTGTATTGTTGAATGAGCAGTAGGAAACAAAGGATTGCAGAGCTAAAAATGAAACTGCCTTTGATTGGATAAATAAAAGAAATCTAACTAATGCAAGATATATACAGCACACAAACAGAGCTTAATATGAAATTTTGGAACAAAAATAAAAAATTAAACTAGAGAGCTTAATATTTTAAAATTTATGCCTTTGTAATTAAAATGTTAAATAGAATAAATCCTGGTTACAAACAAGAAAATAATAACAGATAAACAAATAATACTAATTTAGCTAGTGAAATGGCAAATTTTAGATGTTTGCCCCACAAAGGGCAAAACAGACCATTCCAGACTATTTTAAACTAGAGAGATTTTGAAGAGGGGATACCGACTAAATGAAAGAACATAGGGATAAGTGAAAATCCTGTTAGAATGCATGAATAAATAACGAAGATTTTTAATTTTGAAGAGATAAATACCTCAACTGTTATGACGTGACATGAAATGCGTTAATAAAACATTCGACAGAATAACATCTAAATCAAAATAGATATACCTTCAAACAGTATGATAAACTAAACTAGAAGGGAATAAATTTTTGAATACTAAACCCTGATAATAAGCTAGACATTTTTGGAATAAACAAAAGGAGAACATAAATTAACAATCGTCCAACATAAATAATTAATAACTGTCAAACTGGGAGGAATTTGAGGAAGTTTGTTGCAGTAAAAAATGTAAAAAATTGAATGGTTTACCATATTCCAAAATATGAAGAAAAATCATCAAAATTTTGTCTGTCAAGGCTTGCATGGAAATTTCCATCGGTTTGGTCAGAGCTATAAAAGTAAATAGAAACAAGCGGTTGGCCTTATCCGGTGTTGTGTGGGCAGCTATGATGCAGCATAGATGAGTGAGTGAGTGCTGCCCAAAAAGATAGAGTATGCTCATAACCTTATTTTGTTATTGTTACATATTTGGGTTGTAGATTACACAGCGATACATATAGAACTTCTACTAAATTAATGATGTCAGAATTAAGGAACCAATAAAATTAAAAATAAAGTAGTAATCCCGAAACCTATAGCGTATGTTATTGGTTTTATTCCTGGCCCAGGTCTCATTCAGCACAATAAATACAGAACTACTTCCATCCATATCAAATAATAACTTCAAAATAAGATAGGATTGGGAAAATAAACAGTTACCCGTCACTTACCACAGATGAAGGCAGGAGGGCGAAACACGTAAAAACACAAAAACAAACGAGTTGCACAATATTTCGACTTTAGTCTTAGTCATGTGGGAGGCGAGACATATGGCAGGGGGAAAGATGTGGTCACATCCGAGCCCGCCACATCATTCAGGAGGGTTTCAAACAATTGTATGAACGGTAGAATAAGAGTGTAGAAGCAGGTGGAGAGTAGTTTAAAGGAAAATAATGCAAACATTTTATACATACTTTCAATAAATTTTTATTAATCAATTCTGGGAACTTTTTGACAGAATGTTCTGTATCCAGACCAGTTGTTGAAAAAAATACTGCTATTTGGCAGAATCCAAACAATAATACTATGCACTGTTGTTTTCATGTGCTTTAAATGTTCTAAATTCAGTTCTATTGTCTCCGGTTTTAGAAAGAATAAAAGCTACGTGTTTCTACCTCTTTTAAAATTCAAAGAATTCTTACTATAGACATGGCAGTATGAAGCAGATATACACAGATGAAAATACTGAGCATAATTAATTTTTTTAGTATGAAGCTCTTAACAGAACACAGGAATTAGATAGTAAGAGTGAATCTAACCAGATGCTGTGTACATCTTCTTCAGTTGTTAAAACTTTAAAGTTACCTTAACCTGTATAGTTTCTCTGTCATATTAAAAAAATTTAACGTTTCTGTCCAGTTTGTCCACTAGTTTCTTCAGATTTCTGTCATTGTTGAGCAGCAACTTTGCCTAACCTCATAGCAAGAGAACCTGTTGCTTCCAATGAATTCGAATTATTTTCCAACAGGATGACGGTCGAGTTGGTGACGAATTCCTAAAGCAAGTCGAGCCAATAGCGGCCTATGTTCCTTACATGACTTGCCCAGGGAACCATGAGGAGGCAAAGTGAGTTATCTTTTTTAAAAAGAATTATAAATAGTGTCATGCAAATGAACCTTTCAGTGTGCAATACCCTCTGTAGTAGCAGCATCACAGGAAGATGTCTGCGTGCATTGCGTCTAATGTCTGACATGTGTATTAATAACCAGTGTGATGATAAAAAGAAAAATTCCTGTTATGTTTAAGGTGAATCTTCAGAATGAATGTGATTGGAGTTCCAAACCGTTTGAATTTTCTGCAATCTTGTTTGTCAAAGCAGATGAGTAAGGAACTATTCATAAGGCTTATGTTTACAATATATATGTTCCTGATAAAACAGATGACAGTAGCTCATTATAGTATTTGGTAATACATAATTTGTGGGCAGAGGCGGTCCTAGCAAGTTTTTCAGGTGGTGCGAGATCTCATTGTGGCGCCCCAAATGTGCTATTGCTTATTGGTGATTAAGGTGTCCATATAGACAGACTGAAGAAAACATACAAGTTTTACATCCTACTAATATCATAAATGTAAAAGAATGTTTTTACTGTTCCACATCGAAACAACTGAACTGCTTAGGATAAATTTGGAATAACTTTTACCCCAAATTGCAGTTCCCGCGGGATTTGGATACGAATGTGTATATGAATTCCACTCGAGCAAAGCCGCGGGCGAAAGATAGTCTTTATAACTCAAACCTCGGAAAGATTAATATAGGATAGCAGCGGTAAGAATGAGAAATAACAGTAAAAAGGAATACTATATGTTTGATAAGGTTTATTTAAGCTACTGTGGTGAACACAATGCTCACTTCACGTACACGCCAAATTCACAGTTTTTAATATTTTTTTAAAAATATATAAAGATAGAAAATATGTGAAAATAAAAATCCCAACTTTTAATACCGAAAAATAATCTTTACCAAAATTTTTCCAGAACCCTCGCATACTAATGCTTAAACAGGTTAAATTCATGTATTTATTTTCCCCAGGAAAAACCATTTTCAACAAGTATTTTTCGTTGTTTTTGCCCCACTCTGAAGCTAATCCTGGCTACGCCCTTGGAAAGTTGTGCTAATAGAGTGACCAACGCATTCTGTATTGCATCGATCGTATGCTAAAACACGTTCATTGTAAACAATTCTTCTAGATCTAGAGCTGGCACTCTTTCTCAAATTCCGAGCTGATTTTTCAGCAACTGTGAAGAGTTTCATAAATCCACTTTCAGTCTGCATAGCCTTTGCTTACAATGTTTACTTGAAACAATGTATTATACCAAGGTTTTTTTTTATTTTTTTTATTTTAACTGCTTTACGTCTCTCAACAGCGAGGTCTTTAGAGACGGGAAAGGATGGGGGCAAGGAACGGGAAGGAATTCGGCCATGGCCTTTTTAAGGAAGCATCCCGGCATTTGCCTGAAGCGATTTGGGAAACCATGGAAAACCCAAATCTGGATGCCCGGACGGGGATTCGAACCGCCGTCCTCTCGAATGCGAGGCCAGAACGTTACACCACCAAGCTCGGTATTATACAAAGTCACCACTGTAATTATGAACTCAAATTTCTCCATAATCTGGCTAAGTGACAAGGCATCTGTTGCTACAACTGAATAATTCGTTTCAGAAGGGCGTCACGAACTGAAGAGTAGTGATAACGAACTAATGATGCTAAAAACTCGATTCTCGAAACGAGTTTCGCAAATTTTTTGGCGATAGTCCATGTAAATGCTTGAATTCCACTTCCCGTCGCTTTTTTGATTGATAGAATAAACCAAATACTCTTCAAAGAAATCCGGACAAGCAAACCGATTTAACTGATGTTTTGGCGGCACTTGCTATTACCAGTTACATGGATTAAAAAATGCTCAAAGATACTGGTTCAGAATTGTTTCCTCCTACCAAATAGGATCCATTGTCATATCTTTGGCCTTGACAATGGTTCATATCCAAATCGAACTTTTGCAAAGTGTCAATGATAAACAGGGCAGCGAGTCCAGCTTCCAGCATGGGCTTCCAGGAAACAAAGAGTCACTTCCCGGATTGTAAGCACGGTGAAATACTCACACACTTAGACTTCGTCTTCATTGGATTCAACAAAAGCAATGTCAAAGATAATTGTTCGACGTGACTTACATCATCAGTTCAATTCAGTATGATGGAAAAATATTTAGATGACCCAACCAAAGTCAAAATTTGATTACGAACTTCATTCGTTTTGAATACATTTGCCGATATAATAAGACATTAGTCTCGTTATTAGCAATGCGGCGGAGATGCTCCATCATCACAGAATCATATTTTTGTAGCAATTGCAATATACACTGGAAGTTACCATCATTAGAAGTATTTAGTATTTCAGATCCAAAACTTCCTCTGAACAAGACATCATTCATTAGAGGATAGCAACCCACTGTGATTTTTCGTCTTCACTCTGTATTTAGAAACGCTTGTCTAGTACATTGAAGTTATTTAACGGAATCAACGCTTCCATCCAACGACCGTGGAGTGTTTGTGATCTGAGGAAGTTTCCTGAGTTTTGAGACGCTCTGATAAGTAAATCCAGTCATCGAATCCTTCTTTTCCCAAATAAAAATGAGACCTTCTGTTGAATAAACAACATAGACTATAAACAATATACATTATCTGGATATTTATAATAAACAAGCTATCTACTTTTATAAGTTTCTTCATTTGGTGTTACTCTTTGAAAATACGTATTTGAAGTCCATGATTTCATTCCTTGGAATTTTTCGTTGTTTGAATAATTATTTCATCTCTGCCAGCGGCGTCAATGAGCGACAATTATGAAATATCGTCATAATTTGTACTTCGAATAGTCGACGGTGGTGGTATGTCTTATAAACCCATTTATAATCTGTTGAACAGCAGACGACGTTCCAGCCATAGATAAATCTTCTCGCACATGCTGCTCTTTATCATGAGCCTCATATGAATAACTTCCATTAAAATCTTTCTTACATCTCGTGTTGAACTAGTTCTGGTGACGACGATTCAGATGCCTTCTAAAAAAAAAATTTACAGCGATTTTGAAGGCTTCATAGTTTCATCTTGGTTTTGTTTTCTTTTTAAGTATTGTGCGCCATAAAGTTTTTTTTTTTTTTTGTTTTTTTTTAGGTTAGCGACATGTCTTTTCTATAAAATACAGATAAGCTCTGTAAATATTTACGATACCAACGTTAGTTGTAATCACCGAGGATCTAATATGGTATAAATCTCGCCCCATGCATATGTACCCACATGCATGAACTTCAAGACTACAGCCGAAGAGGCAGGAAACAGGCGCGACGCGGCACTGAGGGTACTAACTTCATGATTCGAGTAACTCGAACTGACTCGAGTGGAAACTCGAATTGACTCTATTCTATGATGACATACGACTATGCATTAAGCTGAAACTCTTACTTTTATAAACTCTTTTGGATGGTGTGTGTTAAAATAATATATGAACAGCAAGCTGGGTTATTCTAGAATTTATTTTTCATTTTTTGCGCAGACGATCTCTCGCTGCAATTTCGGCGCCCCCCATATGACGGCGCCCGGTGCGGTCGCACCGCTCGCACCGCCCTAGGGCCGCCACTGTTTGTGGGTTCAAATAGTGACATTGGTACTGGCATAATGACCATTCTGATTGAATTTTTATGCAGTTTTCCTTAATTGGCCCCCAAAAAATGCTGAAATGATGCACAATTTACACCTAAGAAATGCATATTACTTATACCCAAAAAAGTTACAAAATTCAATACATCCTTGATCAGATGAATTCATAGTTTTGTCATCAGTACTATTTTTCAGAAAAAAAATGTTAATTTTTAATGAATAACATTCTTATTTGGGCCACATTGACTTAGGGCCTCCCATAATCTTTATTTATTGTCAGAGCAATATTTTTTTTTTATTCTCGCTAGGATGCAAAATTTTACATTTTTCAAAAGGATTTCGGTATAAATGCAATGGTGTTGCCAATAACATTAATGATGGTAGAAGTTTTCCAGAGGTGTTTCTGACAATGAGTGTTGTTAGAATAACTATTTGTAAACAACAGGGGGCTTACTTCAAGTTTAAAACAAATTTTAAATGGTACCTAAAAAAAAAAAAATTCTACCATTTGCATTTGGAGAGATCTGATATATGTGTCACAAAATAGCAAAAATAGTATGGTGACTTTTTTTAGTTGTTAAAATTTGTTGCCTGTAACTGTTGCATAATCTCTTGCCTGCAGCAACTTCAGTGACTACCGTGCCCGCTTCTCCATGCCAGGCGATACAGATGGCCTGTTCTACAGCTTCAACTTGGGACCCGTGCATTTCGTATCCATCTCAACGGAGGTGTACTACTTCTTGGAGTACGGCGTCAAACTACTGGTCAAGCAGTTCGAATGGCTCGAGAAGGACCTGCAGGTAAACTGCAGACATAACAAACTCTGAGATATGGTTGTTGAGGAAGTGAACCAACGTGATGATTGTGAGCATATTAAATTTAGTTTATTGCATTAATTACTTTCTGTGATCATTCCAGCTTTCTTATTCAGTTTGACTCTATTTATTTTGTTGTCAGAGTAATTCTCTTCTCCAATGATTTTACCACTTGAGCAGTCTGACCTTAAACTGATGTGAAATACCTCTCTGCTAACAGATGGGACCTTCTTTAGCTTGGCAATCGTTGTTTGTTTCTGTTAGGTGTTGAATCTTGTGCAAGAAGTACTCTATCAGTTACATCATGAATGTTTTCCATGGGGATAGATATATGTGGCCAGAATTGACCAAAATACTCGTCAAAACAATCTTACAACTAAACCTGATGGCTTCTTATTTACAACGGGTGATCAAATGAAAAGGTATGAAACAAAGTAAAAACGTAACAGTTAAATATTTGCATATTCCGCCATGGGAGAATGTAGCGAGACATCTCGGGATACGATTGAAGTCTCTGGGGATCGGAGCATGTTCAAAGCCGTGCCGTCAGCAGGCAAGGTGTTCCTCAGCATTTTTTCGACGTTCAAGGTCCGCTACTTGTGGAATTCCTCGAGCACAGAAAAACCATTAACTCCGTTGTGTACTGTGAGACACTCCAACGCCTACGCAGGTCCATCAAGAACAAAAGACCGGGGCTGCTCACGGAGGGTGTGGTTCTGCTCCATGATAACGCGCGTCGACACGTCTCCAGAGTCACACACATGGAACTGGCCAAGTTCAAGTGGGAGACGTTGGAACATCCGCCCTACAGTCCGGACATGTCATCCTGCGATTTCCATGTGTTTGGTCCACTGAAGAAACACCTGAAAGGGAAGCGCTTCAACTCGGACGACGTACTCGAGAACGCTGTGAAGGACTGGGTCTCGTCACGGCCACAGGAATTCTGGGAACAAGGAATCCTGCGGCTTGTTCATCAGTGGGATCGTTGTGCTCAGGCCTATGGTGTATATTTTGAATAAACTCTACATTTGTACCCACCATGTCGTTTCATACCTTTTCATTTGATCACCCTTTGTAGTTGTTAATAAATACTGCCAATGTAACTGCTTTCATGCTAAAAGTCCATGTAGGGCTGCCAATGGAACTGAGCTTAGCAATGTCCTATCATGGACTGGTTTAGTTTGACAGAAGACCCAAGGTATACATGCCCAACGCCATTATGGAACCAGGGACCTGTGTTATCTTCAATCTGTATACTATATAACACTTCACGCTATCAGTTCTTGTTTGCCATTGACCTTGCCATCACTGTATGGCAAAGAAGTATGGAAGAATGTGAAGAAATACTAGCAGCGGACTTGAGTATCCTGTATGAATACTTCATCAAATGGTGCCTCAGATCAAGTGTTACAAAAACGGAGGCATACTGTTTTTATTTATCAAGCCAGCAGTCAAACCCAACCCTAAATACCTTAGTGTCTCAAATGATAGATCACTCACATACTGCAAGTATCTGGAAAATATTGCTGGGAAATAGAATAAATTTAGTGAGGAAACTGGTGGGCACAAACCAAAGGGTTTAGGGGAGTCACCGTTGGCTCTCTTGATATTGATCTTAAATTTCATTCTGCTGCTGTGTGTTGCTTCCCAGTGTGGTTGGGTAGTGAGTAGGTTGTGAGTGGTGTACTGCAATTCATCGTGATGCCTTGGGCTCCAGTTGTTTCCAATATCTATCCATCAAAGATTATGTGCCACTACACTGTTCTGTGTGATGTCAGTACACTCTTGATATTAATCTTAAATTTTGTAACTACTTCTAAAATGTTATGCATAATATATTTTGATGTCACTACCATTAAGACTGGGTTAATTCTCATTGGGTAGTCACTGTCACATTAATAAACATTTCGCAGAATACTCTCAATCTGGACCAAATTCAGGATCTGTCCCATCTGTGATTTTCAGGAAATATTGCAACAAAATTGTACTGGTGCTAGGGTAAATTACTAATATTGAATATGGTATCAGATATTTTGTGGTAACACTGAATACTTATTTAATATTCTGTTCTTAGGAAGCTAATCTCCCAGAGAACCGCGCAGTAAGGCCGTGGATCGTGGTGTATGGCCACCGGCCTATGTACTGCTCCAATAAAAATACCGATGACTGCACTTTTCATACCACACTCACCAGATCTGGCTTGCCCTTCGTGAAATGGTAATTTGCCTCTTCCACCAGAATTTAATAATTTGAGTGATAATGTACAATACTACATACCTTAGTTAGTAGTTACAAATTGTTTTGTGTTATTGTAAGATGGTGTATCCTTTTATGTATAATTTATCAGAAAAACGGAATTAGACATTTCACTGACGTATCTTCTAAAAAATAATTAATTTGCTCAAAGAGTAATGAGATATCTATGGTGACTAACTATGTAGTGTTCTTACTGTGGCTGTTTTATCTGTGTAATTAGTTAACAAGAATATTATCAAAATAATTAAGCACATCTTAACTGGGCAGGACATATTGGACAGATGGTAGGAAAAGTTTTCAAAATCCTGCACTTGTTGGAGAGAGTGATGAGGGGATGCACGAGACAAGTAAAGGAATTGGGTTACAAAACTTTGGTAAGACCATTGCTCAAATATGGTAGTGTAGTATGGGACCCACATTTTGAGTATCAAATACAGGAGTTGGAGAAGGTGCAAAGAAGGGCTGCTAGATTTGTTTCTGGAAATTATCGCAGAATGCAATCAGTGACATATATGATAAAGGAGCTGGAATGGGATTCATTGCAAGACAGGAGGAGGATGAAAAGGGTCACGGGAGTGTACACGGCATGTACTGGCGATGATGCATGGAAAGATATTGCAGTAGGTGTGAAAAGTAGTTCATGGAAGGGAAAAGATGACCATGACCACAAGCTGGCACTCAATTTCAGGCACAAGGGTGTGGGAAGATTCTCTTTTTTAGGTAAGGGTGTCAGGGATTGGAATGAGTTACCAAGGGGAATGATGAATAACTTACCGAAAATGTTAAAAGAATTTAAAGTTAAAATTTGTAGGGGGCAAATGTAGGTTGGTGCATGATAGGGGGAAGTTGGGTGTGTAGGGAAATTGCCACCGGAGTGATGCTCCATTGCAATTAAAATTAAATCAAATCTTCAGCCAACATTTCAGCTCCTTAGTTTCATATGGTATTATTTAACTTAAACTTAATTTTTAATAGATTCTTTTATATCGCTGATGCTCTCCATGAAGGGTGAATAGTAATTTTTGGGACTAATATTTGGAAGGTTCATGTTCTCCTATGACAGCATAGATTTTGGTTTTCAATGATTTCGTGAATTCGCTCCAGCCAAATTCAGGGATGATTCCTGCAAATACCAATGCCAGAAATCCCTCCTTTCGCTTGCCCAAAGGGAGGGGAAGGAGAACAAATGTATATCACTGGTGCAAAATTGAAAAGTGTTAAAGCTTTCTTAAATCGGGATGCTGCTTTTGTGAAATGCTGACCGTAAACAAATATGAACATTGATTTTCTCAGCAATGCTTGGATCAATTTAAACACTCCTACAAATTTTGTGAATTGATTTGTTACTGTAGATGAGATGTTTATCAACCACTTGAAGGTAGAAACAAACAACCATTCAAAAAAGTGGGCGGGAGCCATTTCATCTGCCTTAAGCTGGCCATGGTTTTCAGTGATGAAAAAGATATATTTTTATTGATTACCTCGAATGAGTAATGCAACTGGCAAATACTACTTAAGCCTTACAGACAAACTGGATGAAACAATTTATGACGAAATCTGGATTACAAAAGAAATCATTTTTCATAGTATTTTGGCATGGAAAATCTGGGACCTGAAGTACAAATCAGGTTTTGTGCCATCTGACTTCCACCTATTTCAAGATCTAAAAAAGTTTATGATTGGAATATTTTGAGTTAAGTAAAGAGGTGATAGCCACTGTAGATGAGTATTTCTCAGACCTTCCAGAATCTTACTTCATGCATCATCATGAGTGTTCTGCAGTAAGGCAGGTTTTCACGTAGCTGCTCTCCATGCTCTTCTGTCCTCTGCGTTTCTCTTCATGTCCATGCAGTTGCCATTTTCTCTGATATTATCTGTAATTTTGCACCTCCTTCTTCCTCTCACAAACTAGTCCAAACTATGTGGAAAGGAATGGGATACTACCACATTATGTTTCTCTAGTAGTACATGGTAAGGCTCTCTTTGTAGAAGATTATTATTATTTATACTATTGCTTTACACCTCGTTGACGGCCAAGGCCATTAGAGGCGGGAAGCAATTCGGCTATGGTCTTTTTGAAGGAAGCATTCCATGAAAAGCCCAAATCTGGATGCTCGGATGGGGATTCGAACCCGCATCCTCCTGAATGCGAGGCCAGAACGTTAACCGTTCACCCACCACGCTTGATCCCTTGTAGAAGAATCCGGAGGTAAAACTTCTTGGATGGAATCCATTTATTAGAGAAATGTTGAATGAAGTGCATTGACCTAAAGGGGACCATGTTGGAAAAACTAAAGATGGCACTCTTTCACTGCCAGGCCAAGAACTTTTCACCCTTCCATCTTATACCAATCATTCTCCACTGAAACCGTCTTATAATTTTTTTCAAATTTGTGTTTTAATCAGTTTTGTAATTTGAATTCAAATTTTTGTTCTGTTTATGAAATACACCATCCTTAATTGCAGATTTCAGACAAGTTTTTTTTCTGTACATTCTGTCACTTGTGTACAGGTTTGGGTTGGAACCGCTATTGTGTCAGTATGGAGTGGATCTGGAGATCTGGGCCCACGAGCATTCCTATGAGAGACTCTGGCCGGTCTACAACTACACAGTCTACAATGGCAGCTACGACCAACCGTACACCAACCCCGGAGCCCCCGTGCACATCACAACAGGCTCAGCCGTAAGTCGTGGCATAACACATTAATATTTAATTCACAAAATTATTTTATCACTAAAAATAACTTAAAAGAGGTACTAGGATGCTGGTATATTGATACCATATTTGAATAACTGCTGTTTTTAATGTTTCACAGGTTGTTCTCATTAAGTAAAATAAAAAACTTGAGGATTCAGGAAAAAGCAAAGGTCTTCCAGGGTATAATATCTTAAGATGACAAATATTTTGTCTCAGTATAATGAGATTAAATAAAAATGAAACTGCTTTTAGGCAATATAAATAATAAAGGATAGTGAAAATGACTCATCACTCACCAAAGTTGAAAGCTGCAATGAGGAGAAAACATACGAAGTCTGTTAGAAAAGTATCCGCCCTTTGACCGGAAAAAAAACTGGCGTACCTGGAGCGTTGGAAACCTAATCGCCCTCTAAGGAGTCTCCTTGGGACTCCGCACACTTGTCCCAGTGGTACCGCCATCATTGGAAGCATTATGAGAAAGCTTCTTTCGGAACGGAGTTTAGCTCTGCTGTTGTTGCGGCCTTAATGTCGTCTGGAATCTTTTTCAACTGCCTCTTGAGTTTGAGGAACAGCCAGAAGTCGCAGGGGGCAATATCAGGAGAGTAAGGAGCCTGTTGAACCACTGGAGTCTTGTTTTTTGCCCAAAAAAGTCTGAATCAAATGCAAGGAATGTGGTGGAGGTGCCAACTTCCTGTTGACCATAACTCGGGTCTCCTGCACCGCACAGCATCACTTAGGCGACAGAGGACTTCCCTGTAGTACTCTTTGGTGATTGTTCGACCTTGTGGTGCATACTTGTGGTATGGTAAGAAAGCAGTCGACATCACTTTGACGTTGCTGCGCACTTGGTGAAGTGTTTCCACTGTGATGACTGGGATTTGGTTTCCGGGTCATACCCATACACACAGGACTCATCACAAGTGATTATGGCGTTCGTTGAAGCCGGGCTCACTGTTTGTGAAGTCCAGCATGTCCTGCGAGGCTTCAAAACAAGTTGCTTTTGTGCCACCAGCAGTAGCTTCATGTCCAAATCTTCAGTCACAATGGAATGTGCCGAAAAAGTGCTGACACCAGTATCTTCCGCAATTTCTCGGATAGTCACAAGACGGTCCCGCATCACCACAGTGTCCACTTTGGCAATGACCTGGTCACTTTGGCATGTTGATGGCCGACCAGAGTGTGGCTCGCTCTCCACCGATGTGTGGCCATCTTTAAATCGGTTGTACCACTCCTTAATCTGGGTGATGCCCATAGCATAATTACTAAAAGCCATCTGAATTTTCCGAATGGTTTCCACCTGGCTGTTGCCCAGTTTCAGCATTTTAGTGGGGTCTCGTCGGTTTTTAATTACAAGGAAAATTAATATATATAACAAAAGGGTAGGGACTGTTAAAGTGAACGCGCAGCCAGTGATGTAACTTTTGGCATGAGCACACCTCCCGAACCACATGACTGTCACATGAACAAGGTTTAAAACCGATATTATATATGTTTTTGTTTGTCTCGTATGTTTTTTTCTTGTTGAAGCCTTCATCTTTGGTGAGCGATGATTCATTTTCCCTATCCTGTATTATTTATACTGTCTCAATATAAATAATATAAAATTAACTAGACGACCCGTGCGAAAATTTCGCGAATAAAATGCGATGAATAGTGAGGTTGAATGCTTGTAATATAATGAATAGTAGAACCGTACTTTTGTAGCAAATATTTCATTTAGTGTAATAGGTACACAGCAAAATACTCACAACATATTGCGAAACACTTAGGAAAATTTAAAACACACTGTATTTATGACAAACTGTCACTGACCTTAGTAGAATAAAACCAACCTTAACAAAATGCACACAACATATCAACATCTCTGAAATATTTGTTGCTGTGCGAATAAAATGTTTACATTGGAGTTGTATAGCAAAACGACAGTGTTTCCGTAACAAAAAAATATATCAGAAAAGCTGCTTATTGAATAAAAAAAGTTTATTGACATCTCTGTGATATCCGCTGCTGAGATCAGGGGACTTGGCTCTGAACAGTCTCATACGCGCTACCACTTTAAGCACCAAATTCCGAACATTTTTTTCTTAATTTATGATTTTACCTAGTTGGAGACCTCAATTTTACAACGATATGTCATTTATCGATTTTGGATAGGTATCGAAGAAGATAAACGGATTGTATTAAAAAAAAACACGTTCTATAACTAATATTGATAATTTTGCCCTTTAAGGGTTGAATTCCAAAAAATTCCTTTTATAAAATATCAACCAAGGTAAAAAGAAAAAGTTTTGAGAAATGATGATATTTTTACCCCTTAAGGGTGTAATTTGGAGAAAGTTTTTTCTTAAAATATGATGTGACCATAGCGGCTAATTTAATATTTAAATCGATACGTCATTTATTGATTTCGATTAGGTATCAAGGGAAACAAACAGCTCCTGACAGAAAAATGCATTGTAAAAATATTAACACTTTTGCCCTCTAAGGTTAGAATTTTTAAAAATTTCTACTTAAAATGTGGTAACGGAACCGAAGACATTACGCAGACCTGAAGCTTTTAAATACCTCGTTTATCAATTTTGTTTAATTGTCAACGGAGATAAATGACTAAAGACACAAAAAACGCATTTTAGAAATACTGATATTTATGCCCTTTAAGGGTCGAATAACGAAAAATTCTTTCTAAAATATAATGTGACCATGGCGAAGACCTTAATCTTTAATATGATACCTCATTTATCTATATCGGTTATATATCAAAGGAGGTTAATGGCTCGTGACACAAAAATGCATTATAGAAAAATTTATACTTTTTCCCTTAAATGGTTCAATTTCAAAAAACTTCTTTCTTAAAATATCAAGTCACAAAGCTGAGATATTATTCCTCATAATCCTACTTGATTTATCGATTTTGGTTAGATATCCAGGGAGGTAAATGGCTCTATATACAAAAAAAAAAGCATTTTAGAAAAATCGACATTTTTACCCTTTAAGGTTCGAACTACGAAAAAATCCTTTCTTAAAATATAATTTTACCACGGCGGAGACCTTAATCTTTAATATGATACCTCATTTATCTACATCGGTTAGAAATTAAGGGAGATAAATAGCTCGTGACACAAAAATGCGTTGTAGAACCATTCATACTTTTTCCCATTAAGGGTTGAATTCCAAAAACGTCATTCCTAAAATATGATGTCACCGAAGCTGAGACATTATTCCTCATTATCTCACTTGATTTATCGATTTTGGATAGATATCCAGGGAGATAAATGGCTCGATATACAAAAAACGAATTTTAGACAAATTGACATTTTTGTCCTTTAAGGGTCGAATTACGAAAAATTCCATTCTTAAAATATAATGTTACCACGCCGGAAACCTTATTCTTTAATATGATACCTTATTTATCTATATCGGTTTGATATTAAGTGAGATAAATCGCTCGTGACACAAAAATACGTTATTGAAAATTTTATACTTTTTCCGTTTAAGGGTTGAATTCCAAAAACATTCTTTCTTAAAATATTATGTCACATAGCTGAGACATTACTCCTCATAATCCTACTTCATTTATCGATTTTGGTTAGATATCAAGGGAGATATATAGATCGAGATAAAAAAACTAATTTTAGAAAAATTGACATTTTTGCCCTTTAAGGGCCGAATTACAAAAAATTCTTTTCTTAAAATATAATGTTACCATGGCGGAGACCTCAATCTTTAATATGATATCTCATTTATCTATATCGGTTAGATATTAAAGGAGATAAATCGCTCGTGACACAATTACGCATTGCAAAAATATTGATACTTTTGCCCTTTAAGGGCCGAATTCCGAAAAATATCTGTCTTAATATATGACGTCACTAAAGAGGAGATCTTAATCTTTAAAATGATACTTCACTAAACGATTTCAGATAGGTATCCAGTGAGATAAATGACTCGTAACACAGTAAAC
This sequence comes from Vandiemenella viatica, assembly GCA_031002005.1. Lineage (NCBI taxonomy): Eukaryota > Metazoa > Arthropoda > Insecta > Orthoptera > Morabidae > Vandiemenella > Vandiemenella viatica. The sequence continues at coordinate 117,208,623 of CM061918.1, forward strand.
AGCTTTTTATAAATATTCACATTTTTGCCCTTTAAGGGTCGAATTCCGAAAACTTCATTTTCTTAAAATATGATGTGACCAAAGTGGAGACCATAAGCTTTAAAATGACACCTCATTCATAATTTTGGTTAAGTATGAAGGAAGATACAGGCTTGTGACAAAAAAATACCTTATAGAAATAATATATATGATTTGAAAACAAGGTGGTATGCAGAAATTAAACCTAACTTTATGTTGAAATACTGCTGTCTTCTACAGTGTAATCTTTGACTGTCTGCATTGAAATTGTTTGTCTGAGAATTTTCAGAAAATAAAGAAGGCTAGGGAAAATAACCCATCAATTATCACAGATGAAAGAAGGGGAGGCAAGAGGAACACACTTTACAGTACTTCTTTGAATATCCTTAGTCATGTTGGAAGCGAGACAATGTGGCAAGGGCAAAGGTGTGTATACATCCAGACCTACCACATGAATGAGCCAAAGATGAATTAAGAAGGAAGAGTAGGGATGCAACTGTGTTTTTTTTTTTGGGGGGGGGGTGTTGGAGTTGGGCAGGGGGAAATTGACCAACAAAAATTGTGGAAAAGTGTATCATCTGTGACGACCAGCCAAATTAAAATAAATAAATTTTCTAAAAATATATTTTCGATTTTTTAAAATAAATTACTTATTTAGTGCATTTTGGTACAAATGAAAATGACAAGTTTACTGAGGGATTTGTGTTGGTGGAGGCCAGGAGGGATCAGTTTGAATGCTAGTTCCCGTCTACGAATTTCCAGAAAGGTAGTGGTGTCTGTAAAAACTCACTACTGCTCTAATCATCAAGCAGATGTTGAATTTGATGGTGCCATGTGAGCTGGTATGGACTGCCTGTGCATAGAATGGGTAGGCAGTATAAACTTTTTTCTGTGGCTGTTCTTCTTGTAGGAAAGTAGTTGAGTGCTGAGACTGATGTAAGAAGCAGTGAGGTAAACACAGGTGAGTCGGCAAAAGACATGGATTGACGTGCCACCTGCTCTGCCAAAATAAAATCTTGAATCTAGGCTTTTCTTAGTTACAGTTTTATTACATTTATAGAGCTTTTGCGCACAAAATAGTTTACAAATACAGTTTATGTAAGATTGATTCAATCATGTTGCAGTTAACGCATTGCCAGCAAGAAGGAAAAAAAATTAACTGAGATTTTCAGAATAATACGATGCTATTTGTACGCTGAAATCACAATAAACCTTTTTTATTGCAAGAATTAACTAAATCAGAACACTAGTTCTTGTGTAAATTGTGTTTAGTAAAAAATGGATACTAATTTCTCAGCTTTCCAACTTCCATCAAAGTATGTTTTAGAAGAATAAATAAATACAAGCCTTTAAATAAAATAAATAGAAATCTCAAAACATAATCAAATGAAGCTAAAATTAAATAAAGTATTCTCCACTTTGGTTACATCATATTATAAGAAAGAAATTTTCGGAATTCGACCCTTAAAGGGCAAAAATACCAATATTTCTGCAACACATTTTTGTGTCACAAGCCATTTATCTCCCTTCATGTCTAACTGATATAGATAAATGAGGTATCATTCTAAAGATTAAGGTCTCCGCTGTGGTAACATTATATTTTAAGAAAGACTTTTTCATAATTCGATCCTTAAATGGCAAAAATGTCAATATTTCTAAGATGCGTTTTTTTGTGTCTCGAGCCATTATCTCCCTGGATATCTGACCGATAAATGAAGTAGGATTATGAAGAGTAAGATCTCCTGTTTGGTGACATCATATATTAAGAAAGAATTTTTTTGGAATTCAACCCTTAAAGGTTCTCCAAAGGTTAATGGTTTCTTCAACACATTTTTGTGTCACGAACCATGTATCTCCATTAATATATAACCAAAATAGATAAATAAGGTATCATTGTAAAGATTAAGGTCTCCATTGTGGTCACATCATATTTTAATAATGGATTTTTTTCTGAACTTGACCATTAAAGGGCAAAAATATCAGCATTTCTAAAATGCATTTTTTGTGTCTCGAGAAATTTATCTCTCTTGATAGTTAAACAAAATTGATAAATGAGGCATCATTTTAGAGACTTAGGTCTTGGTAAAGTTTTCAGATCCATTATACCATATTTTAAAAAGAGAATTTTTCAAAATTCCACCCTTAAAAGGCAAAAGTATTAATATTTTTACAACGAATTTTTTTTTTCAAGAGCCGTTTGTCTCCCATGATACCTAACCCAAATCGATAAATAAGGTATCGTTTTAAATATTAAATCATCCACTTTGGTCACATCATTTTTTAAGAAAGAACTTTAAACCAAATTTAACCTAAAGGGGCAAAAATATCATAATTTCTAAAACTTCTTTTTAATACCTCTAATGATGACTAACCGAAATCGATAAATGAGGTATAATGTTAAAGACCAAGGTGTCCACTTTGGTCACACCATATTTTATAAAAGGAATTTGACACTTAACGGGTAAAAGTATCAATATTATTTCTACATTGTGTTTTTTTTTTTTTTTTTTTTTTTTTTTTTTTTTTTTTTTTTTTTTTTTTTTTTTGCTGTAATTTATTTCTTTTGATACTTAAACCAAACTCAATAAGTAACATCGTTTAAAGAATCTTGTACTTTTATGTGTTTGTGGTTTGCTCAACAAAGGAAAACTGATGCAGCTAATCTGCAACTGTGTGGAACTGTTGAATGTTGCAGGGCTGCAAGGAGCTTCATGACAACTTCACAGCAGCCACCCCTGCGTGGTCAGCATTCAGATCGTCCGACTACGGCTTCATGAGGCTCAAAGTCTTCAACCACACTCACCTCTACTTGGAGCAGGTCTCTGAAGATTTGGTAAGGGCCTGGAATTGCAGTTTCTGCTGCAATTTATTCATTTCTTTAATTGGAGCTTTAACTGACTTTATACATTTACTAGCTCATACCCCGCAACTTCGTACTCGTGGATTAAGAAGTTTTTTTGCCAGAATTGAATATAGAATGTTGTTGGTAACGAATGATTGGTCCCAAACAACACCGAGTTGGCATAATATGACAGTATAGCTATCACTACCGTCGAACCTGTCTCTTGAAGAGAATCAATTTCCAACATATTTCTGCCACCATTCGATAAGGTCTCAAAATTTCATGACTACAACTATTAAACATACCGGAGAAAATGTCCCTGTGCCCTTCATACAGATTTTCTTGTCAAATTCCATCAATATCGATATAGCCATTTAGTTGTCAAAACATAGCAAAATGACAGACTTACTTCCGTATTTATAGTATTATTACTGCGGTTCACACACACACACACACACACACACACACACACACTGACTGTGAACAACCCCTCCGAGATTAGAACCGGAGACCACGACCCAAACATTAGTAAGCCAGCGCTTAGCCACTGAGCTGCATGACCGCTACACAGAAAAACAGTAGAGAGACCTCCATATCCAACGCGGGCTATCGCCGTTCAGTAGTATTTCGAAATTATGAGAAAACATGTATTATTTATGCAGATAATTTTTTCACCCAAATGTAGACAATATTCTCCTTGTTTCAAAGGATAAGTGTGCAAAGTTTCATCGAGATCCGATGAAACTGCCGATTTGTATGAATAACAAACAAACAAACATACCTACATTTATCTTTATATATATACATGTTTTGTTATGTGAATAGCTTGGCATTAACTAAATAGCTGAATAGATAGATTATCAGGCTGAGTTACTGTAAACAAAATTGGGGATTAAAATTCTGCAGTTACATTATGCAAAAGGAAATTCTAGTCGGATTACAGTTACATCACAAGAAGCCGTTTCTTGGCGAGTAGCCCCACTAATCAAAATTTTTCTTACAAATTGACATTTCTATTCTAAAAATGAGAGGTATAACAATTCTGAGATGGGATTATATCATACACAGCTTCAAAATCTTGAGAAGGGAAGGTTATTCAATTTCAAATAAGTGTTATGGTTTGTGGAAATTGGTGATATCCTTGAGATTTGCATCTTTGACTGATTCAGTTTAATTTATTTCAGATGGGTGCAGTCATTGATCACATCTGGCTCATCAAGGACAAACATGAGCCCTACAAATGCTGTGGAGGCCAGGGCAGAAGTTATTAGCCCATATTTTATTTGTTGTACCTGGGTGTTATTTTAACAATATTGTATAAAAAAAAAATATTTTTTTAGGGGAAGTTGGGAGTTCTTCAATTTTAAACTTCCACTCTCAACATATCAGAATAGTATTCTGTGATCACTGTTTGTTCCTGTATGGCAATTCCATACAAAACTATGTGGAATCTAAATTAAAATGCTGTTCTCTGTACTTTATATATATTTTTGTAGCTAATTTGTAGAATCAGTGACAATAAATTAAAAAATTGTCACTATTGATTGAAAAAAATAAGAGTAAGATCTGCGTTTAATGATTGTCAAGAGGCTGTAAGTGTTAAATTTTTTCTCCATTTCTAATATACAAACTATTTTGCAAATTATTTCCCATATGTTAGAACTAGAGTGAAAATCAGATAATTAGTGGCTCCCATATAATTCATTATTAGATGATATGCACACTTGAAGTATTTTAAAGTATTCCACAGTATTCCACATAGTAGCACATATAAAATAGTTTATGTATTTTTTGTTTTGAAATATGTATGTAATATTCTTTATTTATTGAATATTTTACGTTGCTCAGTTATTTGTTAATTGTTATTGAAGAGACAAAATACATTGATTATTATTATTATTTTGTTCCTTCTTCCCTCATATAAAAAGAAAATTAAAGGATACACAAGATGTAACTCAAGTGACAACCACACCCATGTCTGATAACCTGCAAGTTTGAAAGTCCAGATACTACTGCAAACAAGAAATATGATATGGTAAGGTTCATAACTAACATATCTGTAAACAACAAAGTGAGTTGAAGAATTTGCTCTGAATTCCATAAGCCAGGACGTTTATAAATTGTATGCAACACAAGAAATATTTGAGGCACCCAATATTATATTGCTGTTAGTAAAAAATTTTACTATTTGGTTTTAAAAAATGTTTTACTAATTTTAAGAGAGATTAGTGAAACATGGACTTTAGGAATACCAGAAAGAAAATTGAAGCATTTGAAATGTGGTGTTACAGAAGAATGTTGAAAATTAAGTGGACAGACTGAGTAAAAAATGAGCGAGTTATGGAAATGATGGGTGAGGAAAGAAGTTTATGGAAGAAGCTTACAGAAAGAAGAGACAGGCTGGTAGGTCATATTTTGAGACATGCTGGATTGGTTAATTTGCTGTTGGAGGGAACGGTCCAAAGGTAAGAACTGTAGAGGAAGACAGAGATTATGACATATGAAGCAGATAATTGAGGACGTGGGTTGTAAGGGTTAGTACAAGACAGGAATGGATTGTATCAAACCAGTCGAAAGACTGATGAAAGCAAAAAAAAAAAAAATGACAATGAAACATTTTAAAAATAAATCGTCATTGCAGATGTACTATGTAGGTAGTTGTAATTTGACCTGGTTAACAGTTTCTTGGAATAAGAATTAATAACGCAAGTTTTATATGTTAGTTCTGTCCTGCAATTTTTGCTAAATTGGGATTGTAATTATTTGTGAAGTTTCTGGCCCTATTGGTTTGTGCAGCGTCTTGACTTATTGTTTGTAACTTAGTTTCTTGCTGCTTGTTTGATGACATATTAGCAGTTATTCTCATATTTAATGTACGAGTGTCATTCAATAAGTAATGCAAAACACTTTTTTTTCTGAGATGGGTTGGTTTTATTCAGCTTTCAAATACACCATGTTATTTCCCAATGTTTTAGTTACACCACACTATTTTTCAACATAATCTCCGTTCAATGCTACGGCTTTACGCCACCTTGAAATGAGGGCCTGTATACCTGCACGGTACCATTCCACTGGTCGATGCCGAAACCAATTTCGTACTGCATCAATAACTTCATCACCTGCATAGTGTGTCCCACGGATTGCGTCCTTCATTGGGCCAAACATATGGAAATCCGACGGTGCGAGATCGGGGCTGTAGGGTGGATGAGGAACAACAGTCCACTGAATTTTTGTGAGCTCCTCTCAGGTGCGAAGACTTGTGTGAGGTCTTGCGTTGTCAGGAAGAAGGAGAAGTTTGTTCTGATTTCTGTGCCTACGAACACGCTGAATCCACTTCTTCAATTTTTGAAGAGTAACACAATACACCTTAGAGTTGATCGTTTGACCATGGGGACGGGCATCGACCAGAATAAGCCCTTCAGCATCCCAGAAGACTGTAGCCATTAATTTACCTACTTTTTCTTGTTAGGGGAGTGGGTGTGGTACCACTCCATTGATTGCCATTTTGTTTCTGGTTCGAAGTGATGAACACATGTTTCGTCGCCTGTAACGATGTTTGACAAGAAATTGTGACCCTCAGCCTCATGACGAGCAAGCAGTTCCGCACAGATGGTTCTCCTTTGTCCTTTATGCTCTTCGATTAGACATCGAGGGACCCAGCAGGAACAAACCTTTGAATATCCCAACAGGTGAACAATTGTGACAGCACTACCATCAGATATGTCAAGTTGAGCACTGAGTTGTTTGACGGTGATCCGTCGATCGTCTTGAATGATAGTCTTCATACGCTCAGACATTGCAGGAGTCACAGCTGTGCACGGCCGGCTCGCATGCGGGCGATCAGACGGTACTGCTAGACCTTGTGGCAACGATGACACACGCTTTTCCCAATGACTCACCGTGCTTATGTCCACTGCCACATCACCGTAGACATTCTGCATGCCCCTGAGATGCGCTGGTTTTCCGCCAACAGAAACTCGATCACTGCCTGTTGTTCAGAATGCACATCCATTACAGACGCCATTTTAACAGCTCCGTATAGTGCTGTCACCTGTCGGAAGTCAATGAAACTATACGAGACAAAGCGGGAATGTTTGAAAATATCTGGTTTCTTTCAACTAAAATTGGGTGAGAAAAAAAATGTGTTGCATTACTTATAGAATTACCCTCGTAAATGTGGTGCAGCTTACATTCTGGTGCCATTTCCCCCTTTTCTTTTATCTGTCTACTTTTTTATTTCTTTCAGTTCTTTTGATAAATTATTCATCACTGTCTTTGGTGATTTATTCCAATCCCTGACTCCCTTATTTATGAAGGGAAATTTTCCCACACCATTATTCCTGAAATTGTATGCTTGTGTTCAATGTTATCTTTGCCACTTCCATATACTACCACATCTTTCACAAATATCTTTCCAAACCTCATCACAAACATACACCTTGTACAGACACATCACTCCCTTCTCCTGTCTTCCAATAAATCTTATTCCAGTACAGAGCTAAGTTGTAGTTCAAGCAGATTATTAGAAAATGTTGATCATTAATCTGAAAAATTAAAGCGAGTGTGGCACTATTATGATTCTCAAATCTATATAAGAAATTAAATGTTTTTTATATGTGAATCTGTCATTTGCACCATACAAAAAAAAAAAAATAGTGTTAAATGCGTAAATACTGTTATTGACCCCAAAGTAAGATTTTGATATCAATTTTAATCATTTAAATTTTTTAGTTAATTTGTCTAATTTATTGAAATCAAGTCAAACTAGGATAAAATTGTGTTTCCCACATTACTGTTCAAGTTACTTGCAACATACAGCTATGTGACTTATTCCTTCTGAGCCAGATGTCGGTGCATCATCTTTTCAATTTCTAGACGTTTGTTTGATCTTCAAGTGTGCCCTTTGCTAACCTGTAACCATTTCCCCTTTCTTTGGAAGAATTGGTAAAAAATACCCCCAGTATTCCCTGTATAGAAGTGTTATTAATTTATTAACAATGACATTTCTTTTCATTGTGAATTTGTGATAATTAAATATTATACATTATGTCGTGGGAGTTTCTGTTGATGTTCAGAGTCAAGGTTCCTTCCTCCAATCTCATTTAATGCAAGTAAAAATGCAGATATATATAAGGAAATAATATATTTTCTATAAATGTGTTATTCGTATTAGTACAAAATAGATTCATCTGAAAAGTTGTACACAATACATGGTGCTTTTTCAACAGGTGATTTCACACATCAGTTACAGTAAAACAACATTTATGTATATAAATTGTGATTATTTTAGTAACTTTACTCTGTTAATTTGTATGAGGTACAATTTTCTATTATTTTTTAACCAAGCTGTTAGCTTCCTTCCTTTTCAGTGTTAGAAGGTAACCACCCGAACTGTAAAAATGTCGATATACGCATTTGTGTGTATTTACAAATGAAGGCTATAAATGGAAAATATGAGCAAATCATTTGTGTCACATGGTATTATTCTAAACACAGGTTGGAGTGTGTGGCCAGTGTACATTAGACTTGTGATGACAGTAATGTTTACGCTAAAAAGGTTTCAGCATTTCTGCCCATTTTACACAACAGAGGAATATGATATATATTGAATTCGTAGCTCTGACTGAGGCTTGCACAGTGTGCTGTCAGGTGGATAACAAGGACGTAAAATGCAGGATGTTCAATTTCTGATATATTGCCAGGTCATGGAGGGGAATGAAGGATATTATCTTCATCAGTCCATTACCCTGGTCAGTGATATCTTATACTGTTTCCATTGTTACAACATTGCTTTAAAAGTATAGTTATGGTATGCTACAAAAATGTATTATGTAAATCTTATTTTCGTCCTAGGTTCTTTAAATGAAGATATTTTGTGCAATCATTGGGACTTTGAGATGATGGCTTGTCTGGTAGCATGAAGATGTTAAAATTGGTTACCAACCAAAAATGGAGAAATTTTAATGTTGTATTCCTTGTGGAGCGTTGGTGAATTAGTTAATAGTTTGAATTGTGCGTATTTATTCCTAATTTATCTAAGATGACGTATAATCTTTCCCCAGCAGTGACTGTGACCTAAGATGATGTATCTTGTGGCATAGAAACAGTTACTACGACACTGTGTTTGCAGTTGGTTGACCCTTTAATCATTATGGCCAATTCTCTGGTACCATGATTATAAACTTTTCGACTTGCCCAGTCCAGAGTAATGAGTGTTTTAAAGCATCAAACCTTGAGCAATTGTGAATGTGTATTCAGATTAAACATGCCTAACTTTGAGAAATATAAAGGCCTGGCCTCAAATCTAGATACTGACCATACTGATTACGATTTTCGTGTGGCGTTTTTCTTCCTTTTACAGGGATGCTAAGAATAAGGCCACAACCCACTCGATTGAAAACTGCATATTACGTGCACAGATTATATGATTCACGGACAGATGGTTCTAAAACTTCCCTCTTTTCAGTTCACTTTTCTTTTACAACCCTTATCATGTCAACAGTATGTAAAAAGAGACTCAAAATTGATTGTAGTTCTGATCTAAGAGTTTTTGGTGAATTTTTAGATAGCAGTATATAAATGCAAGGTTTGCCTCACTGGCAAAGATGGCTACATGTAAAATTGGAAGAGGTAGAGCTCATTATTCCTCTCTGTTAACTCAGCATTGTGGTCAGAAACACATTGTGTATGGGGGGTGAGCGGTAACACTCTGGCTTCTAGTCAGGATGCAGGTATTAATCCCTGTACGACTGTCCATTTTTGGTTTTCCATAGTTTCCTGAAATAATTGTGGGTGAATGCTGGGATGTTACTTAATACACCTTGGCGGAATTCCTTCCACTTCCTATTACCCCTTCCTTTCCCGCCTCTAATGACCTAGATGTCGACGAGGCGTGAGGCCATTTGGAGGGGGAAAAACTTGATTGACAGCAGACTGAGTGAACCTTGGGAGTCATTCCTGATATTCTCCTTTGCTGAAAAATCATGGCCTTGTCAGGATTTCAGCTCCACACAGTTAAGAAGGATGAATTACTGTCATTTTCCTAATTGTTGTATGACCTTTTTCTTATTTATTCCAGTCAGGAATGCTAGGTCACCTTATAATAGTGGTATTGAAGGAAAAGACTAAATACTTAATGGTTATAAGACTGATTCAGCTGCCAAAATACAATTGAAATTGTTAAGTAGGCCAACATGAAAGAAACAGATACACCGAAAATAGTTAAGAGCTTCAGTGAATCTGGAAGCTGTACAAATAAGATTTCACTGTTTCTCCTGTAGGAAGAAATTGAAATTATGGTCATTAAAATTACTAATTTATAAAGGAATGTAAGCTATATTTAAGTGGTTTTCAGAAATGTTATGCCTCAAAACCCTGATGTTTCGTGCTTAGTCATTTTTGGAATGCTAGTAAGCAACGTCTCCACACTCTGCACATCATGGAAAATTCAGCTTTTTATGAAATGTTGAGTAGACATGTGGTTACATTAACAAAACACTATTTAGTCCAAGTTTGTATGAATGTGCTGTGGATGAACATTATCTGTTGACAAGAGAGTTTGGTGAATACAAGTGATAAATTCCAGGTCAATTTGCAGTGTGCATATTTTTTTTGCAATGTGTTGTTTTGTTTGAGCATAAGGCCTGTGCAGAATTCATAAACACACAGACATGTCACTTCTATGATGCAGTTTCAAGCACATAAAATCTTAAAAAAGGCATTTAACTACATTACAAAAAAAGTCTTGTCTAATCCCTTGAGTCTGTTCTCTTATCGAGTTATTAGGCATCTTTACATAAATCATATGGAAAAAGAACATTCAGTGGGTTCTGCTGAACTTTGTCTCTCACATGATGTCCGCTGGCCAATACCCCTGTGCAGAACAAACCGTGTGACTGTTATATTATCTGTGACTTGTACTTCTGGCCACTGATCTTGTTCTTGAGCACACCCATGAAGCCCTCCAGTGTGGGGTACCTCCGGTGGGAGGTCAGTTGATAGCAGTCCTTGGGTTTGGGGCTGCTGATGGCCTCTTCCAGGATCCTCATGGCGTGCGGCGTGAGCACGGAAAAGTCGCTCTCCTGGAACTTGTAGCTTGTCGGCTGGATGTCCACAACCACGTCTCCCTGGTGGTGAATCTGCCGCGGGAAACTGTAAGAAGGTCAAAGGTAACAAAAAACACCTGATCGAATCCAATTAGAGTATGTAATTGATGAAGTAAGGCTTATTTCTCGTATGGGAACATTTTGTGGAAATTTCTAGTGACAATGCATGTCAATGACTTGTGAGTTCCACGTTGGAAGAAATTTAATGCTTTCTGGAACCACGTACTGTGTTTTTTTGACATGTATAGCTAAGTAAAGGCAACTCTGCCATGTACAGATAAAGTGACGTCACAGAAAGTGCACCAAGAAAATTGTTTTACAGTTTCGGTGAGAACCGCTTGGGCTTTAAACTCGGTTAGGATCCCCATCATTCTACCAGAGGTTTGGTGATCAATTGTGACTAGTCAATTGTCAAGAGATGTAAACATTTTATGTATTGGCACTGTATATAAAAATACATGAGTCATGCTCGCAGCACGTCCACTTTATTGACCCAATCCTGCACCTTCAAATTCCCACCTCCTTCATCCTATATCTTATAGTCTTTAAAGAAACTCTTCTGATGACTTCAATGCCCTTACAAACTTGTTTTTAATACTGTTTTAACAGCAAACCTATAGAGTTCTTCATATGATGAATAGGAAAACTGTCTTAGTGTAAACAAATAGTTGCAGACTGTGTGATATTAGGATATCTATAATTTCATATTCATTGCAATTGATTACCGAATAAAATGTTTGTGTCATCAAAAAAGTGGTACAAACTTATGCATCACCCTATGTAATGCTATAAAATGTAATTAAATTAAGGAAATATAAAGGCAGAGAACCATCAGACGTTGGAAAATAATACTTATCGAATTTTCTTATAGTAATAAAATTTTTGATAAAATATATCCAAATACTCGTGGTGATATTTTTGAAAAATAAAAAAGGCTAGACTCGATGTAAACATTTATAATTCATTAATAAATAGTTTTATTTACCCAAAAATGCTTTGTGTTCTATAGCATTGATAATATATCATATAAAGTCGAGTTCCCTCCTTATCATAATCAACACATATTCCTAATAATGTGTTGAGCCTTAGTACATTCTAATTCCTTATCTGTGTAGTGTGATAAGGGATAAGGGTGGAAATGCGATCCCCTTATCCAATGATTTTTGCTGAGGACAATGACAATTGAATGGCTGGAGAGAGAGATAGATATGGGTGAGTGGAGGTGTAGGATTAAACAACATAGAACAAGTCCATGTTAGAGGAAAAGAAATCAAGGAGAAGAGAAGCATTATATAGCTTCCTATATTACTGCAGGTGAGGAAATAGACCACTGTATTCAGATTTCTTGGGTAATTGACTTCAAAAGCAGAGATTGCCAAGAGCTATCAGAGAAAAAAAGTAGTAAAATGGCATGAAGAAAATATGTTGAGGGCAGGAAAAATGACAGACACAGGATAAGGAACAAAATAATAAGATAAATTGATCGATTATGATGTATAACAACAATGTCAGAGGAGGCCATAATGATTGTGAAGAGAGACCTAAGTTAATAAATAACATCTTAGAAGCATAATGATTTACTTTGATATCTTCATCTGTGGTAAGTGACGGGTAACTGTTTATTTTCCCTATCCTATCTTATTTTCAGTGCCTCGCGACAGTTTCTTTGTTTCCTTTATCCAATTACTTTGATATATTGTAATGGAGCACATACTAGTGTGGCAATCTCCCTACTCACCCATCTTTCTCCTTTCCTCATCTCACCTACTTTTGCCCCCTATTAATAACTTTAAATTCTTTCAGAGTTTTTGGTAAATTATTCATCATTTCTGTTGGTAATTTATTCCAATCCCTGACCCTTTCCTTATGAAAGAAAATTTTCCAACACCCTTTTGCCCTCACACACACCTGTCTTAATTCTCCTTCCAATATCTTTCCACGCCTCATCATGAATATATGTCTTGTACCCTCCCTTCACCCCGTTCTAACATATCCCACTACAGCTTATTTATCATACTAATTAGTTACTGATTGTATTCTGCGGACGCAGTAAGTTGAAGGAATGCATCATTCGTCTTTTAATGGAAAAGGAGACTGATGGAAGACAAGTTTCAGGACAGATATGGGAGCATCCATAAACTATGTAGTTCCATTTTGGCCTCCTGTGAAAACCCCCGCCCCCACACGTAGATCGCCGTGACTTTTGGCTCCCCCCCCCCCCCCCCAACGTATCACGTAGCTTTTGTTACCTATTCATTCCCGACGAAATTTTGTAGTATTTTCTCTTGTCAGATTATCATAAATTACATATGGAGATAGTGACGGAAATAAATATTCACACGATGTTGTGTGTTTTATACTTTAATTGTGACAAATAATATGAATGAAAAGCTACCTGGCTTGCTTTAGCGTGGAACCCTCTCTTCTCCCCCCTCACAGCTACGTAGTTTATGGACGCTCCCTAATTCGGAGAAAACCATGGAATGGGGACTACTAAGTACGAGTTACGTTGAAGTAGGTAGTAGCTTTCTTAAAAGACATTCACGGCTTCTGCTTGAGTGTCCTGGAAGTCGTTTTGTTGACAATGAGCCTGTGGCCGTACCTGGGCGCCGAGAAGAGCATCTCGGCGGGGAGTCCCGGCGCCTGGGGCTCTGGCCTCAGCGTCACGACGGCGACGCCGTGCGGCGCCATCTCCCTGCGCAGCGCCGCGCTGGCGCCCTCCACGGCGTAGCGAGCCGCCGTCGTGGCCGCCAGCCCCGCGCCAGGCGGACTCGCGCCCACCGTCACCAGCCGACCTGCGAGTGGAAACAACCCAACTACAGGTGGCTTGGAGCGACAGCCCACTGCCAGGCTAGTACCAAGGGACTTGGAACAACAACATGCGTCATCATCACTTAGCACCAACTCCTCCAGTTATGAGTGGTGGGTGCTATTAATGGATCGTCAATAGCCCACCAACCTGTATATCAACCCGCCCTGTCTACTTGCCTGCAGTAAACCATTGACACTTCCAAAAACATTGATACAAAAAACAGAAAATTATTTACCCCGACATTACTGTACATTTAACCCGAGCCTGGGCACAAATCTGAGATTGCCGCCCCTTCAAACATGAATTTGCCGCCCAGGGCAGTATAGAGCAGTTCTTTGATTTTGGCCCCACCCGAAAGACACCGCTCAAGGCATTAGGCAAAAAAAACTTAGTAATAAATTAAGTAAACATGTCGGTACCAAAGAACTGATGAGAATGTTAGATACAATGGGCAGGAAGAATGGTGGTCTATGGAAGCAGATGAAAGGTAACTATTTTTAATAATAGTAAAGTGTGGTGTGGCCTACTGGTTGACACTGAAGGAACTAGAGTTCCCCATTATTCAGCAATGCTGTGAAGAGCATCAAGCTTTTGCTGCTTCATCTCGCCAGAAGAAACGTGCCCGATTTCTGTTGACAGGAAGCTTAATAGTCCTGGAGAACCTCTGCGGACGTTCAGCTTAGAATTCCTCTGCTTAATTGGGATCCAAACTCCAGACTTCTATTCCATAGTCACTCATTACACCCACTCCGTTGACTGCCTGGCTATTGTAGTTAAATTTGGTATGCTAATCGGGAAGCAACCTCATCAAGATATGGAGGACTGGAATGCTGTCAGGTGTTGCCCAATCTCCCGACTTACCCTTAGCGTGCTTGAGGAGGGGCAGGAATGCCCTGGCGGTCCGCAGGGCTCCGACGACGTTCACCTTGAGCAGCTGCTCCCACTGTGCTGCCTGCTGACAGTCCAGTCTCCCTCGGCAGCACGAACCAGAGGTGTTCACCACCGCCCACAAACCTGCGGACATCAGGCAGGTAATAATCGAGAGGTTCATTTACTTCGTCTTTGATCATTTTGGGAGACAACTGATACGATTAAGGGGCGGGGTTGGAACTGATTGGACCACAGAAGGCAGGTGTTTTGATTATTCAAGCGTTACAATCACGATAATGCATGGGATTGATATTAGTAGATGGATTAGGAGTGGTACATAGAAGGGAAGAGATGACCATAATCTGGCACTTGAATTCACTGGGAAAGAAGTACACTGAAGGAGTTTAAATTTGTAAATTGTAAAGTGCTGGGGTGAAACCATGATATGGGAAGGTGGGGTTGTATGGACGTTGCCACCGGACCGTGTGCTCTCCATCGCAACTGAAATTCAATAAAATTAAACATAAGCGTGATCAGAGATCCAGGAAGAACCAGACCATTGACCATACTCTTCTTCACCGGCCGCATTTAGTTCTTAGAGTGATATAGGAACTGAAAGGAGGGCTGGTGGATTTGTCTCTGGAAATTACTTCAGAAAACGATTAGTACCTAACTAATATGTTAAAGGAGTTGGATTGGTATTAATTGGAAAACAGGAGAAGGGAACAGATTGTTCTGGGAATGTTCATGGCATACATTGGTAATCAGGCTTGGAAAATATTGGTGGAAGAATTAAAAGTAGTGGCGTGGAAGGAAAAAGATGACCATGACCACAAGCTGGCACTCGGTTTCAGGCATAAGGGAGTGGTAAATTTTCTTTATAGGGATTGGAATAAATTATCGAGGGCAAGTGAAGTATAATTTGTAAATTGCCACCTGTGCATGCGTTCCATCGGAATTAAATTTAAAGAAAGATGTCAATGTATGGACAGTTCATTTAGTTATTGTTGGATCACCTCCGTAAAATATGGCGAGGTATAAAATTATTGGAGGTAACCAGAGATATTGAAAAGCCCCTGAGTTTAATACAGTTATTGGTGAAAACCTAGCGAATTTAAAAGATTTTAAATCGCTGAGTTTGTGAGACGGTTGTTACACTCATACTGCCTGAGACAATCTATTTATCTGGTAGATTTATTTTGAACTTCAGTCTACCGAAGCAGACAAATAGGTATTCACAATGAAACACGAATAGGTTTTCAGGTTTATTAAAAAAAAAAAAAAAAAAAAAAAAAAAAAAAAAACGTAAATAGATTTACTTGTATGCACATCTTGGTATAATTATTAGAGCAACAGTTAGAAACATAAGTGGCTAGAAGATACACTAGAAATGAAATTTACTTATGTATCACGTGGCAACAGAAACCCCAGTGTTAATGATTTTGAGCGACATTTATATCGTTTCTGAGAACTCGTTCTACAAATGACAGCAAAAATTAATAATAATAACCGTTACAGAAGGCTAACCTGTGATGTCTTACGCCAAATGCACTTTTTTTTTAATGTTAAAACTATATTGCGAAAGTTTATAATAGCTGGAAAATAGGGACTTAATCATACCAAACATCATCTTTCACTGTTTTCTCTAGAATTTCTTAGCTAAAACTTTTATTTATCTCTACAAATATAAAAATGTAGCAACCGTCTCTCTCTGACTGTTTGCTAAAATATCATTCTGCAAAAACTACCTAACCGATAGCATTTCTGCTGTTTGAAAACTTATTGATTAAATTAAAACTTGAACGAGCACAAGAGTAGGAAATCATAATCTATGCTTAACATACACAGCAGAGACAGCATACGCAGCAAAGATTCTTAATACAACCGCGGCCAGATATCATGGAGGAAGGAATATATGGAGACGACGCAAGGGACCTTCGCCACATACTGGAGTGAAACCGGGTGGAGACAAGTGGGGAGGGGAGGCCGCCATATTGCTTGACCAGAGAAACACGGAAATATGCACAAAAACCTCAAGGGAGTCATAAGACAACCGTGACACCGCAATTTGATGATGGATTATTATGTAACTCGACGAGACACATCAAAAATGAAGAATAAAATTTTTTGATATCGTGCTTAGTTCTCAAGAAATACTGTCTCAAAAGAGTGGAGTTTCTGGTTGAAATTCAGAAGAAAGGTGTCCCCAACGACAAATTTGGTGATAGATTCTTATGTAACACGACGATACAAATCGAAAATAAAGAATAAAATTTTTCGATATCTCGCTTAGTTCGCGAGATATACTGTCTCTAAAGTGAGGTTGTTAGGTTATGAGGGGATTCAACGATAACCATGGCGCCGCAATTTGATGACGAATTCTTATGTAACTCGATGAGGGAAACTGAAAGTAAAGAATAAATTTTTTTGATATCTCGCTTAGTTCTCGAGATATTGTACCTTAAAATTGACGTGGTTAGGTTGAAATGCGGCCTGGACCAGAAAAACACTATCGCCATATCCATATTTGATGATGAATTCGGACGTACTTAATGAGCAGGTAATCCTTTTTAACTTGAATAACAAACTGTTTCTTTCTAGTCCTTAAATTTTAGTTGATGTTCAAATAGGTTATATTTTCACATTCTATTTCAGTAATTGACAAGGAAGATTTCAAAATCTAGAAATATACTTGTAGACATATTTACAAATAGAAACAAGTCAATCTGAAATTAAAAAAAAAGCATAAGTCAATGTTTAGAGCTTTAAAAAAAATTAATACTTCATAAAACCTCATAGTTTCTGAGCTTACTTAGAAGATATTGTACTGGTAGTGGCCTATATAAGTTTGCTAGAAAAATCAGTACATTCAAAAATCAGAAGCTAACAGCTAATAATAAATAAATTGTTTGTTCTCTTCAGGCATACACCGCTTTTAAACCTGCCAACATTTCCATTAATATTGCCGCTACAAAACCAAACTATGTAGACACATCTAAACAGAAGAAATGCATCGCGAACTACATTTCCGTCAACAAAGTTTATTTCATCACGTTTAGTAGTTCGCACAGCACAAATTATCACGATTAATTTCATCGTGCAATTTCAGCTTAAACTTAAACGTGAGTAATGCATGCAGAATACCATATTCACTGTGTCGCGATGTAAACATGACCCGTTTAAATTAAATTTCCAACATTTGTCTACAATAAGGCTAGCTTTTCAGGTGCAAAATAGTAACATATGCTAATTGTCTACACTGCACCAACAAAAATTTGAGAATAATATGATCCTATTGAGAGCAATGAATAAATTTATAGCGAATGGTACTAATGTTGCGGTTGCCTGTCAGATACTTCAAGAACGATAATTACAATGTGACTTACTTATGAAACGCTATTCCAGGTTTTTTCCTATCTCGTCTGTTTGTGCAACCATATGCATCGCAACTTGGCATTATAGAAAACTTTAGAATATTAGAAAATGAAATATTCTCAGCAGCTGACACAGTGTAAACAGCCCAATGTTTTGGTACTCCTACGATGTCCGCCGCGCAGGCACAGTTTTTTCACGAGGTTTCACGGATTCCGCGTTATCTCGTCTCCATATATTCCTTCCTCCATGCCAGATATGCTTACAAAATCGATTATAAACCATGGAGGAAGGAAATATATGGAGGAGAAGTGACGTTAAATCGGTGAAGCAGGCTCTAAACTCTCCCGCATGGCGGCAGCAGCGGTATTGCGCTTCCAAACATTGCGATGTTCCCAGTATATCCCGAAAACTAAGCAAGATATCGAAAAATTTTATTCTTTATTTTCGATTTGTCTCGTCGTGTTACATAAGAATCGATCATTAAATTTGACTTTCGCGAAATTTTTCTTCTCCATTTCAACTCAAGACACCTCACTTTTGATACAGTATATCTCTAGAACTAGATGAGATATCGAAAAATTTTATTCTTTATTTTTAATTTTTCTCGTCTTTTTAAATAAGAAGCCATCATCAAATTTGACTTTGACCAATTTTTTCTTCTGAATTTCAACCAAAACAATTTCACATTTGGGACAGAATATCTCGAAAACTAAGCAGAATATCAAAAAAATTTATTCTTCATTTTTTATTTGTCATATCGAGTTATATAATAATCCATCACCAGATTGCGGCATCACCTTTATCCTAGAGTCCCCTTGAGGTTTTTGTACATATTCCCCTTGTCTGTATGGAAGCGGCCATGCCCCCTCCACTCCCGCCATGCCCCCCCCCCCCCCCACCACCCTGCTTCACTTCAATGCGTGGTGAAGGTCTCTTGCGTCGTCTCCATATATTTCTTTCCTCCATGTTATAAACAATCCAATTACTGTGAAACTTCGCCACAGAAGACAATTTAAACAAATAAAGACATTTCTTTTTTGTGCCTCTATTCGTTGTTTCATTACAACATGTTTGTGACTTCACGAAACTGATTTTCTTTATCTCTCACAATTGTGAACACACCTTCACAAAATAATAAACGCTTCTTTGAAGAAGAAAAAAACTTACGAGCACTTTGTATTAGGAATATAATTATAGTGACTGAGTTTTCCTTCAGTATCATTGACTTAGGATGATGGTTTAATCATTTTGACGGCGACTGTACTCAGGCTGGCTAGCGTTTGGCGACTGGTAACCTGGCTCGAAAGGTAATTTCTCAGAGCAAATTACTTGCGTTGTCCTTGTAAGGAGCGGCAGCCGCACCTTGCATGGAAATGAGCGCAAAAGGATAAAAACACCTGGCCAAGGACGATTGCTTTCACAGTTGGCGCTATTACATAGGAATGCGGCGGCTCGTGCGGTATCAACTCAATCACCACTCGAAATGAGTTTGAATAACCCTGACAGGGAGTCAGAGATGAAGGATCATCAACTATTGCAGCATTTGATTTCAGATATTAGCGACTGGTAAAGTTTTCATTTGTTGATTAATGAGTCAAAGACTGGAAAAAGTGAAGTACTGACTCCAAACTCTGAAACGATTTGAATGAAAATATGGCATGTATGAGTATAGAGATTCGCCTTGTGAGAACCAACCATCACAATGCTTGTATGTTTTTGATAATATAGACTCATCAGTGGTGAGAGATAATACAAGTGTCGAAGAAATGAGGTTACGGATGAAGAAACACTGACATCAGTTATAGAAATAGATTGGTCTGCGATTGGATAAGTACCTGACGTGAGGTCCTCACATAGATGCAGTGGAAGTTACGAGGGTAGGCTGAATAGTAATACAAACATGCGCGAAATTCTTAAACAGTTTCGATATATGGAGCATATCAAAACGCTGCTGCAGGCAGTAGAAAACAATACCCTGCGAGTTATTGTTGGTGCACCATAATATCTCCCAAACTGGAGAATCCGTTAGGACTTCAACTTTCCCAATTTGATTGAAATGATCAAGGAGGACTCCGAAGGCTTCTGCCAAAGATGTTAATCTTCCCTATCGGCAGAAATTTCTGCAATTGGGAAGTAGCGGAGGAAATCTTAACTGTTAGGTATTCTAAGTGGACATTAGCCAGGTCGGGGCATAATCCTTTTAAACCCTCCTCCCCTTCACTAGCTGTAAGTTGACCCAAACAACATAATATGGGTACTTGTACATAATTAACTTCATAAGTATCCCGTGATACAATAAATAGAATAATGCTACATATTTCACAATCCTCCAGTAGCGTAAGGTTAGAAAACACTTCTTCCCCCCCCCCCAAAAAACCAACTTTAATATTAGTCCTGTATTCAGATCAACAAAGAAAACAAGAATTAAGATTTACGGCAAAATGTGAATTTAGTCCTAAAGAAAGAGGTCGGACTTTAACAATAGGAATATCTGGCACTAAGACGACAAATAAAGCAATTTTTTAAACTTTTTAGTTTTTTTTATTTTTTTTTTACCGCGATATTATAGTGTAGTTGGCTTTCCCCGAATTATGGCTTCGAGTCGTATAAAACCTCAAAACCATAATTACTTTCACTTCTTTTTCTGGATTCACTCCGTCTTCAATAAAAAAAAGATAATCCGTCCTATTGTGTGCTGAATTAAACAGGTTACTCCATTTGTGTGATTAACATGTCTCGTTTATTCACAGCAATCAGAACTTAGGTATTCAGTATGATTTACGCATTAACAAAGCAGAAAGAAAGCTTCCCACATCCTCTGCCAAAATAAAACCCTTCCACAATTAATTCTCAAAATTTTGTTTCTCAAACGAACACTCTTGATCGATATGATTCCACACTTATTAGTTTCTCACCATGTTCTCTTTGTTAGTTACACAAGAGTACTCTTTATCTACCACACGGGCGATCAACACATACATGTCTGCTGCCCACCATATCCCTTCTCCCAGAGATGTTTTCTCTCTCTCTTTGGTGCACACTTCCGTGTTTCCTATTTAACAGCCCCATAAACTACTCCAATCAGGGACGGATCCAGGGAGGGCTAGGGGACTCAAGCCCGCCCCCCCCCCCCAAAAGTATCTAGGTCTACCCCCAAAATTATAATTTTGAAGACTTTTTTTCTTTTAGCTTTACTGATCCGAGAAGACTATAAAGACTACCCTTTGCCCAACTCAAGAGCCCCCTCCCCCCCAAAAAAACAAAATCCACTCAAGCCAAGCGCCCCCCCCCAAACCAAAATCCGCTCAGGCCCCTCCCAAACCAAAATCCTGGAGCCGCCCCTGCCTCCAGCATATGAAATGGTATTACATCTCGTTTTGAAACAAAAGAACGAGAAAATTTAACAGAACAAACCGCGAAGAAAGATAATAAACAAGGAACGACCATGTGGGAAGGTGACTACGTTCCTTCACACCCTGGCTGGCAGCTCAATGCCACAGGTCACTCCACCAATTCAGCGGCCTAGCGATAACTTCTCTAGCATAGTCCTTAAATTCTTCGACAAGAACCGAAGCGGTCCACTGTTCGAAACTCCTCATATTTGCACATAGTTCGTAGCAGCGGCGGATCAATGTGGGAGCTAGGGGGCTCAAGCTCCCCCCTCCCCAAAAAAAAATAAGCATCCACCCCGACATCGTAATTTTGGAGACTTTTTTCTGGTAGCCCTCCTGATCTTTTAAGAGACAGAGGTATCAGCTACCCTTGCCCGAGTCAAGCCTTCCCCCTCCCCCCAAACCAATGTTCACTCAATCCCTCCCCAAACCAAAATCCCGGATCCATCCCTGGCTCGTAGTGAAACCACGTAGTGACTTCATTGCACGCGTGACACAGTGATCGATGAATGTTTACAAAATGTGCTGCTGCAAACTCGTAAAAAACCAACAGCGGGGGTAATGAAGCGGTTCGCTGCCAGACGCTTCATATTTTATTATAAGTGTGCGTCACGAACGAAGGCGGGTGGCGCAGAGAGAGACAGAAATAGGGACACAGGGTATACGGCGTTGCCGCATTTCCAGCAGCATACGAGTGACGTAGAGAGAGAGGTAGAAAGTATAGTAATTACGCTTCTTCTACCACTAATACTACTGCTGTGTAATGATAATAAAAATAATAATACGCGTTTTAGCAGCGCTTTACGTGCTAATACTATTAAGAAAGACAGGAATGTCAGCCACAGCAGACAATCAACACTCGTGTAACCACTACACGCGCTGGATTGTTACTAAATTTGATTGGCTACTGGCAGAGCGGTGACGTCCTTCGCAGAGCCTCGCTAAACTGGGCCGCCTTCTTTCGTGACGTGCACTATAGTAAGACAGTTAAGCTGTGTATCCACTACGCGCGGCAAACCCTCGAACACTGGCTCGCGCGGCGATACCTGGCTTTTTCCAGGAATCGCCGCGCGAGCCAGTGTTCGTGTGTTTCTGTTGACAGGCAGCGCAATCCAGCCAGAGTTGC
Source organism: Vandiemenella viatica (assembly GCA_031002005.1). Classification (NCBI taxonomy): domain Eukaryota; kingdom Metazoa; phylum Arthropoda; class Insecta; order Orthoptera; family Morabidae; genus Vandiemenella; species Vandiemenella viatica. The sequence goes on from CM061918.1 coordinate 117,231,163, forward strand.
GCGGCAAGCAATGCAGGCACAGTCAGTTTTCGCGACCATGGACGAGTGTGAATAAAGTGAACACTAAGTTTCGACACGCGATTTCAGTTACCGAGAGACTAGTAATAACTATAAGATTTCTAGCAACTGGAGACTCATATACCTACTACTACTTATAACGTTAATTATTAAGCGGAACCGAAGGTGGTAAAATAAAAATAATCGAAATTTGGTTTTTTGTTCCAAAAATTATTTTAAACTTTCCTCTACAAGAGAAACCTTCATTTTGCGTTATAAAAGTCCTAGAAGTAGAATTATTGCTTTTTTTTATACCCGACATCCTATAGTGTGTGTATGTAGTTGTCATACGTTGAAAGCCCTTTGCTATAAATTAGATTTTTGAAATTTAAGGAACATTTTCTCGAAAATTACTCAAGATAGGAACATAAAAATTTTATATGTTTCTCTTTACTGTCCAAATTACATCTCCACACTATTGTAATAAGTCTAGTAGTTAAAATGAAATTTAAGAAAATGTTGTTGGCAGTGGTAATTTGTTTTCTAGCAATGAAACTTATGGAACTCCTCATTTACATAAACTGAAATGAACAAGGAGTGTCTGCTATTTGTTGTGGTAATCTGCACATTTACTATTCCACAAAAATTCTTTCGCACCATACAGCTGTATTAGATACCGACACTTTTCGTTGTTCATGGCAGTAAACTGTCGCTGTGCCGCGCGAGCCAACTCAAAGAAAGACACTGCCGTCCCAACTGCTCGCGAGCTAATCAGTGGGGGGCCTTTGCCGCGCGCCAAAAGACCGACAGAGAATGGCTCGCAGCGCGGCATGTTCGACCGCGCCAATGTTCCTGGAAAAAGCCAGAATGTTCCTGGAAAAAGCCAGGTATCGCCGCGCGACCCAGTGTTCGAGGGTTTGCCGCGCGTAGTGGATACACAGCTTTAGAAGCCGCGTGGAATAATGTTTTGTTTCGTTGCTCTGCTGGAGCTCGGTTCCAGCGGCCTAGGCCCTTCGCTGTGCGACTATCTGCGGAATACAAGGTCGCCATTAAGGTTGAGTGCAGGTGTTTGCAGAAGGGGTGAGAGATAACGGAACCCCACACTCCTTTGGTGGCCGACACTTGGTGGGTCCTCCGCATGTGTCTTGACAGCGACGACCAGCTGATAGTGGGGAGGTCACGTGACGGCTGCTCGGGGCTCTGTGTATGTGGAAGAGCGAATGAAAGGAAATTAGTCATCTGTTAGAAACTAAGACACGTTGCTGTTTATATTTTTACGTTTAAGCCTGGACAAACCCAACCCTCTTCTGTCGGTATTGGTGGACCGGTGTTGAGAAGGGGAAACGGAACTTTAGTGAAGAGAAGCTATGCTTGGAAGAGACAGTTGGCACTGGACCACGGGGTCGGCCACTCGAAAAAGATTCTGATCTCGCCAACAGACCTCCGATCTGGCACTTGTAAAATTTCTCTTCGTACCGGATGAGACCATGTGTCAATTGAGTGTGTGCGCATAGCAAGAGTTAGTTTAATTTTTTTAATACAGTGCGTCGAGTTCCACATTTGTGTGAGTGAGGTGCAGAAACTGCAGAAGTAGATCAACGGATTGTGCTACATTTCCCATCGAGGACTGTAATAATGCGGTAAATAAAAGTACTCTTCATCCGCAATACAAACTAAGTCAGGAGGTAGTGCATTTAGGAACCCGTAAGCGAGCCTCGTGATTCACATCATAGAGAAAGAACTCGTGCTCTCTGGCTTAATTGTGCTAGCCGCAATTTTGTATATTGTCTGCAATATCATTGTTCCTTTAATCAATGTTTTCTATGTTAGTATTATACAGGTGCTGATTTGTTTGTATTTGTTTTGAAAATCCATATCACCTATGCTTGTTTTTCTAATGTTAATAAATGTAAGTTTCATTGCCGTAAAAGTAATTTTATCTTATTTTTAGTGGATGATTATAATTTCCATGAAAATATCTGAAATCTGTAAATGTAGATTATTTAAGTAAATTTTTGGAAGTGCCCCTCCCATGTCGCCCAGGCAGTATTGAGAAAGGAAATTATACACATTTAAAAAAAAAAAAAATTAAGAGCAATAATGACAAGTGACAACAATCATAAACAGGGGGACACAACACCATAAATAGCTACACTATTGCCACAAAATCACTTCAACAACACGATTATGTGGTCGGATAAACTTCTGCACCAGCAATAAGGGGAAAGGAAGAATCTTAGCCAAGATCAGACAAATCCAAAAAGGAAACATAAATTGGGCAACTAAACTGACAATATGGAAGGAGGTGCATACTGCGTACTCTGGTTTCCAAACTACCGCGCTCACTGCTGAGCCAAAGATGATCTCAAGCGACGTTTCTTAGCGGAGGCCTCCCGGGCGGGATAGTCAACACGCCGCAGGAACGGGGCCGCCTCTGCTAGCCCACTCTACCGAGTGTTACAAAAAAATGTATACACACTTTTAAAGGCCATAGAGAGTTCGTTTTCACGCTTGAGAGGATGAAATTTGGTACAAACGTAGTGTGATGTTTGCTCAATAGGTGGCAGCAAGCTAGGGCCGTGACGCGGGCAGTGGTGCTTAACTGATATCAACATGGCGGAAGTACGGTTGAACTTTGAACAGCGTAAGCAATTGTTGAAGTGGAACTGGAAATTTGAGAATGTGGCTGCTGTCCAGAGACAGTGGAGACGTGAGTTTGGTACAGATCCACCTACACGGTTAACAATTACCCGTATACGTGACAAATTCGAGCTGCATCGAACAGTGTGTGATGTACCAAAGGCCGATCAGGGCGACCTCGCACAGCTACGAGTGACGAGTCCTCGGCTGCGGTGCTGTAACGCTTTCAGCAGTCGCCACAAAAATCTGCAAGGCAATGTGCGCGTGAGAGTGGTGTAAGTCATGTCAGCGTGCTACGCATTCTGAAGAAAGGCAAGTTTAAAGTGTACATTCCCAGACTGGTGCAACAGTTAAACGACGACGACTCAGATCGTAGGTTACAATTTTGTGAATGGTTTCGGGATATGGTTAACAATGTTCCGGGATTTGTGGGGAATGTGGTTTGGTCAGATGATGCAAAGTTCAAGCTCAATGGAACTGTCAACAGACACAATTGTGTGTACTGGGCTGTCAATAATCCCCACATCACAGTGGAAACGGCTGTGAATTTGCCTGGTGTAAATGTGTGGTGCGGATTGACTCGTAGGGGACTCATTGGTCCTTTCCGTTATGAAGGTACTTTAACAGGTGAACTTTATCTGAGAATGCTTAACGATTCAATTTTACCTGCCATTCATGAACTGTACGGTAATGAGAGGATTTATTATCAACAAGATGGCGCCCCTGCGCACTACCATAGGGATGTAAGGGCATACCTTGATCTACATTTTCCAGAGAATTGGATAGGACGCAGGGGTCCAATCGAGTTTCCTGCGCGTTCTCCAGATCTAACACCGTTGGACTTTTACTTGTGGGGATCAGTAAAAGACCAGGTGTACAGAAGAAAACCGGATAACCTGAACGAACTTTAGGATGAGATTAGAACAGTGTGCGCAGATATCCCACTGGAAACTTTAGCGGTAGTTACCGAATCAGTCGCAACCCGTGTTCAGAAATGCATTGATGCAGAAGGCCATCACTTTGAACACTTAACATAAACATTTACCCCAGAAAGTGTATTGGAAACTTCAAACAGACTTATAATCTTACTTTCAGGCTAATAAACATTTTGTATGAAAACGTTTCCATATGTTTTTTCTTCTCCTGAAGTGTGTATACATTTTTCTGTAACACTCGGTATGTCGGTAAACATCACGAGGCGTGTGTAGTGGTGCGCAGTTGCCATTGGTTTGCAGCAGAAGTGCGCACCCCTTCTGTTGCTGTAAAGTGCTCTGTGGCAAACGACATTAGGCAACGTGGTGGGGAGGTGGTGGCGGGGTAGCGAGGGCTAACCTGCGGCGCGCGCTCATCCCTACACTTCGGCGTGTGGCCTCCGTTACGAGACGTCGTGGGAACACAGCTTCAGAGAGATGGCTGTAGGTGACGGGTCAAAGAACTCACCGTCCTCGCCTGCGGGCAGGTGCGCCCTGACTAGGTCGGTGGCGTCGTGCAGCAGGTCCTCTCTAGTGACGTCCAGTGGTATGGCGACCAGTCGCCCGACGCCGTCGGCCTCGCGAGCCTTCGACGCCGCCCGGAGCACCGACAGCACCGCAGACCTCGGCGATGACGAGCTGGATGAAGACTTGGTCGACACGCGGCTGCAGGGCCTGCCAACACAACAGTCAGAACAGTCATAATGCTACTGTATCCCCAACTGCGAGGAACCTAAGGGAGAGTCCATTCATTACGTGGGTAGTTTTTTCGTAAATCTGGACACCCCGATAGCTTTTCCCCTCCTTTCCCTGGTGAGCGTTTCGTGAGAGATCTGGGTCCCCTACTCGAGGTTGATCTCGTTAATCTGGAGACCTTTTTATTTAACTCTACTGTTTTTTAATTAATGCTTTCAGTGGAAACCCCCACCCCACCGCCCCTCCAAGTGAGATTTCGTTGGACCTCACCCTCCCCTGTTTGTACTCACGTAATTAACGGACGCCCCCTAATAGAATACAGACGCAAGTCATGGGGTAAGGACGGCGAGTGGAACAGGATAGTGTATTGTGGGTACCACTCATATCCATTTGAGTGTCTTAGTGATTACTGTCAGAAGTTACGTTGCTTTCAGAAGGCGTAAAGGTATATAATAGAATCAAAACGGGAGAAGACTCTAAACAGCTGCAGGATGATCTGGACAGGATACCTCGCTGCGTACATCAAGATTGGGTGAAGATAAATGCCAAGAAGAGTCAGCTTATTTACTTGTTGGAAAGAGTGATGAGGGGATGTATCGGAGAAGTAAGGGAATTGGGTTACAAAACTTTGGTCAGACCATTGCTTGAATATGGTGATGTGGCATGGGACCCACATTTTGGATATTATATACAGAAATTAAAGGGGGTACAGAGAAGGGCTGCTAGATTCGTCTCTGCAAACTATTGTAGAACACAATCAGTGACTGGTATGGTAAAGGAGCTGGAATGGGATTCATTGCAAGACAGACGAGGGTGAAGAGAGTACTGGGAGTGTAAAAGGCGTATTTTGGGGATTAGGCATGGAAAGATATCTGCGGAAGAATTAAAAGTAATGCAAGAAAGGAAAAAGATGACCATGACCACAAGTTGGCACTCCATTTCGGACATAACGGTGTAGGAGAATTTCCTTTTGTAGGTAAGGGCATCAGGGATTGGCATAAGTTTCCAAGGGAAGTGATGAATAATTCACTAAAAACGTTGGAAGAGTTTGAAATTAAAATTCGTAGAGCGCAAAAGTAGGCGGGTACAAGAAAGGTAAAAATGTGTGTGTGTGTGTGTAGGGAAATTGCCACCGGAGCAAGCGCTCCATCGCAATTAAATTAAACTAAACTAAAGGGCAGCATATTGGACGTATCAGTAAGGTATCAGAAACTGGTCGCAACTGCGAAACTAGCGGTTCGAGAGTGTTGGAATGCGAAAATAAATCAATTTCGTGGACATTCCTGAGGACGAAGAGTAGCAAATATGGATGTAGATGTGTCGATGTTCCAGGACAGGCAGATGTCATTGCTGGCTGTCAGGCTTCGTAATTACGTGGCTCAAATGGGGGGAGGGAGTCTGGCGATATCTCACCAACCGGGGGGGGGGGGGGTCACATAAACTTTTTATTTTAGATTGCCGCCCTTCAAACAACAGAAGGACGTTAAAAAAAATTCTCCAAATTTACGAGGGTGATCGCGCGCTAGGGGAGGGTTGAGATTTCCGTCAGATCTCATCAAGTCTCACTAGAAGAGGGGGAAGGGGTAGGAGAGGTCCGGATTTACAAAAAAGTAATAATAATAATAAAATAATTTAGAAAATAATAAAAAAAAATCTGACGTAATGGACGCCTCCTAATGCAGCGAATTGTTGTTCTTTCCTTACTGCATCATATCTGTTCCGTCTTCACATTTTCTTTTAAACTTCCTCTCTTTCTATAACGTCCGTAACCTTGTTATTTTTTAGGCTAATGTGATAACCGTTATTCGATCCTCTTGCATCCAATTGAAATTCTTTAAATTTTTGTTATTTATGTCTTAAACATTAAAATTTAGCGTAAGTCTTCACATTTAATTTTGTCTCTCCTTGAACAGACTTTAACTTTCCTGTAAACATATCATTTTTGCTGCTTTTTAATTTACTTTTTTCTTTACCTAGGTTGAAAGAAGCGTGAATTCTTTTTTTTATATACTTTTCGTATTACCTGTTCAGTAGTTAGACAGGGGGCGCCATAAGCGAGATTGCACGCTAACAGCTAGCGGCGCGGCTGGCCTGCGTTACAACTACTCAAGTTTGTTCCTGAGGATTTAGTATTAAACTATCACTGGTGATGTTAAAGGAGTTGTTGGTTGGAAAGACCTGAGAAATATCGTAGACGTTGCTCTCGTGGAAATGTTTAAAAAAAAAAAGTATCCTAAATTTTTGGTTTGCAGCAGAGCGAAAAGATGTCTGGTCGTTGTCAGCCATCGAAGGCCGGGCGTGACAGACACCATGACCAAAATTGCCTTTTATTAGTACTTATTTTTAACGATTACAGTGGGAAGCACGCTGATTCCCTACTTACTGAGACTCGATTTACTATATTCGTAACCACCATAGACGCTCTCAGTTAAAAAATAATGTTGGTGAAAGGCAGAAGCTGGTAAGTTGGTATTGTGTAAGTCGCTACGTCTTGAATGTCTCTGTTTCTGTGCGACTCGACTCACCTCTCGACGGGCGCGACGTCGCTATGGGCTCCAGATGGCGTCTTGTCCTCGCATGACGCGGCGTCGGCGTCGCTCTGGGCGTCACTGTTCTCTGATTGGCTGGCGGGAGGGACCACCTCTGAAACAACAGTAGAACACAAGATCACGAGGCGGTCACGGCACAGAATAGACACTGCGCATTCAGTGCTCTGCCTGAAGTACTGGCGGGCGGCTTCGGATGCGCCGTTACCAAATCATGCCCCTAACAGTTAAATTCACCTGCTAGCTCGCAATAATAGTTTGTGCTTTGACGCTCATACTAGGCAACACAGGAAATTCGGAAATGGTCTTATGCTCGAACATAATGAAGTTTCTAGATGAGAACGAATTACTTACACCATGTCAACACGGATTTCGGAAGAAGAGATCGTGTGAAACACAATTGGCTTTATTTTCCCACGACATAATGAAAGTTATCGATGCAGGTTCGCAAGTTGATGCAGTTTTTTTGGATTTTCAGAAAGCTTTTGATTCTGTCCCACACAACCGACTTTTAGCGAAGATTCTAGCTCACGGTATTTCGGCTCAGATTTGCGAGTGGATACGTGATTTTCTAGGTCGTATTTTGAGGAATTGTAATGCTCAAACAAAGGAGATAGCGTATAAAACACTAGTGCGTCCGCATCTGGATTACTGTTGTGGGGTTTGGGATCCGTATCGCAAGGTTCTGATTGACTCAGTTGAGAGGGTACAGAGGAGAGCCGCTAGATTCGTGACTTGTTGTTAAAGCCCTTATGAAAGCGTCACAGAATTGATACATAGATTGGGCTGGGATAGTTTGGAAGACAGACGACGTAGCTTGCGTTCGAATTTATTGGAGAATATGCGAAAAAATTTAAATTTCGAGTGCAATGAAATACTTCTTCCGCCAACCTATTTAGGTCGCAATGACCGGAGGGATAAGATTAGAGAAATAAGATGCCGTGCTGATACTTATATGTATTCCTTCTTTCCTCGCACTATTCGGGATTGGAATGGGCGGGTTTAGGATTGGTCCTTAGCACCCTCTGCCACCCACAATGTTTGTGATTTGCAGAGTATGGATGTAGATGTAGAATAATGATGAAAAACTGCTTAAAAAGGTTATAACTGGTGATGAATCATGCGTTTACGGTTATGATCCCGAAACAAAACGACAGTCTTTGCAATGGTAGCTGCCGTCGAAGCCACGACAGAAAAAAGAGCGCTAAACTGAAGTCGCCCCTGATTGTTTTTTATTATTATTATTACTAGTGGAGTTCCCGGCGTTGCCCGTTATAGTTGGCGTAGATTTAACCGTACCCTATTTTTATTCCCGCAAAACATTTGTACAAAGTTTCATAAAATACGCGCAAACTTTTTCGGAATTAAAGCAAACTTACATTCACCCGCCCTCTACCAAGAAACTGGTGGGCTGAAGTTTATTTGCACGTATACTATTTTCATTAGTCCGAAAAGATTCATGTATATCAAGCTTCGATAGTTTGGTTAAGAGATTTCATTACTACATTACTGAACAACCCTAGATTATGTTAAAAACTCACGTTTGATTCAATTGCGAAGTGAATGGATATACTTGGGGCTCGAAAGTGATTCAAAAGTGAATAGGGAATAATATTATCGTAAACAGAAGACTAATGCTGAATGCCAGAGATATTGTCCAGAGATCGTGCTTAAAGAAAATCTCTGTTGTTTTTTACGGCTATCTATGTCGTTTAAAAATTGATATCCCGAATTGAAGGAAAGAATACTTCAAGTTATGGCTTTTAAAAATTGAATATATCGAATTAAAAAAAGAATACTTAAAGTTTTGTTTAGTGTGCAAAATAGTTTTACTATAAGTTATCTTATTGCTTTAATTAAAGGCTATGGTGTTTTTAGTGCGGCATCTAGTGATTTCTGCTGTGAATTTTCTCACCATACGTTCAGAATTTCATTTAATGATCCTACATTATTTAACGTTAAAATATAAGACATGCCAGACAAGTGAATTAAGATTCTAAGCTTTAAAACGGTGAAAATTCCATCGAAATCTGCCCCCGTAGTTTCCGTGTTTTTATACGACCAGTATGTCCGGATATAGATTACGTACTGTAAGAGTGTTTTGGACCACGGATATGCTCCTCAGATCAGACGATCAACAAAGAATATTATCTTGAAGTTATGGAAAGATTGCGTGACGCAATTAGAAGAAAATGACATCAGCTTTGGTCAAGCAATGACTGGCTTCTTCATCATGATAACGCGCCAGCGCATGCATCGAACCTCGTGCAGCAATATTTGACAAAGCACTAAGTCCTACAGCTCCATGAGCCTCCGTGCAGTCCTGACGTAGCTCGCTGCGACTTTTGGGTGTTCCCAAGATTAGAAATGCCGCTCAAAGGACACCGATTCTACGACAATGAAACACTTGAAACTAATACGACGAACGCTCTAAAGGCAATACCAGGCCAGCTTCCAAAAGTGGAAAGCCTGTTGGGAGCGTATTTTAAATGGGGACTACTTCGAAGGATGCGACCAGCCTGCTGACGCAGAATAACACCAGCGGCGAAATGTGAAAGAAAGTCAATAATGCATTGCTGTGGTGTTGTTTCTACCTGTGGTTCCGGCAGTGACTATGGCAGTCTGCTCGGTGTCGTCCTCGTCGTCATCCTCCGACTCGGCGATGCAGTCGATGTGCATGTCGTCGACGCCCGGGAGCGGCGCTATCCCCGCGAACACCCTGTAACCCAGCCTGGACAGCCTGAGCGCGCACTGGAGCCCCAGGGCGGTCTCGGCGCTGGTCACCAGCACGGCTCGCCCCCGGCCGTCGGGGGCGGCCGCCAGGGGGGCGGTGGAGGCGGTGCCGTGGAGGCGGCACACCAGGTACAGCAGAAGGCCGACCGCGACGCAGCACAGCGCGACCAGCTGCAGGGACAGCACCAGGGCGGTCTGCTCGTCCATCGCACAGTGTCAGTACGGCAACAGGTGGCGGCCTCTCACATCCTCACTCGCACCTGAAACTAAATTAACAAAATGGCGTCAGTACTGGAGGGGGCGAGTAAAATGGTCTCTGCCCAGCTTGAAATAGTTACTACTCAAATCCTACTGAATGGAGTGGAAAGCGGTCGACAAAGAAACCTTAAAAGAGTCGAGAATATTAAGGTGGATTCCCACGGCCCGTGCATTTACCGGTCGCGCTGGTCCAGCTATCAACAGCGGGCCGTGGGAAGGGACATGCCTCTGCTGGTAGGGATGGCGTGCATCTATCTACCACACAGTCGGTAAACATCAAACGCCCGGGCAGCTGAAACAGCACTAGGTGGCGTGGTGAGGGCGAAGGTTACCCGGTGACACGTGCTGATCCGTACAATTTGGCTGCATGTCGCGGCTTACAAAACCACGCGCCGTGGGAAAGCACCATTAACCTTTATCTCTCCCGCCCTCCGCTCGACGCGTGGAAGGAACGCGATTGATTGGTCGGGCAACGAAGCGGGGAATTAGTGCACGCCGAGTGGCCTTAGAGACCGAACCGCGCTCGTTTGTTGCGTGGCTTCAGGCAAAATGATATCATTCCGTATGAAACACACTACAGTTGATAATTTAAGACCATTCCAACGTCAATAAAAGTAGATTTCGAAAAACAGCGATACTTTAAAGATGAAAATGTGAAGAACGTGTAAGCAGAACCATCGGAACGTAGGTAGAATTTGCAGAGATAAAGTAATTCGGGGCCAAGGATTTGGCTTTGGCGTTGAGAGGCGGGACCTAGTGGTGCGGGGGATGGAGTTCGGCAGCGGATCTGTCACTAATTTACGAGTAACTGCCCAGATGAGCACTGATACCACACTCGATGTTAACCACCTCTGAAACAGCTGTTAGAGCAGTTAAGTACTGAGTTGAAGTTTTCCTGCTACACCTAAATAAAATGTTCTAGCAGTTAGGGGTGGGAGCAGAATTGGTTGTTGATGCCTAGGGTTCGGATCTTAATGACAAGCAATATTTTTTTCCTGCCTTTGATGTAATTCTGAATTAAAAACTGACTGAACGTTTCTGATTGTATTTTATATAGCGTATAAATTCATATCCAGACCATTTTCCTAGTTTTGGTCATATTATGACAATATTTATGGTCATATTTTGAGGAAAAAATTGTAATATTTTAATAGTACCGGGAATTACCTAGAAGTTATAGATGAAAAAATTAAGATTATTATTTACAGAACTGTACTCCTCTTATACATTGGAGGATAAAACAAAACTAATTGTCACTAAATTGGTGAGAATTCACCAGTCAAGAACGAAAATTCTAAATTATTGCCACTGTCTAAACGTTAATGTTCCGCCCGCCCTTTAATCTCAGCAGCATGCCTGTGTCGAACCGCGTCAATCAATGTCTCACTGTCGACAATACCTTTGAAAATAATCCTCAGTCAGTGTTAAATCTGCAGTGGATCAATGAGTACCGCCATGCAAGAAACAAAATTTTCTGAAAGTGCGAAGTTACGGAGGAATTTGGAGAGGAGTATTTTAGTACAGACGAAAGAGTTCTCTTCTGTAAACTACGTGACATTAAAGTGACTTCAACAAAGCGTTTCAAAATTTAATATCCCAATGGTGCAGCGAATGCACGGAAGCAAATTATGCTGTCTACGTGAAAGCGACACTACTAGATAAAATAAATGATGTATAATTGAGCATGTTTTGATGTATAGTAAATTTAAATTTTTAGTCATATTTTGTTGTTTTTAGGTCATTTTTACCCGTTTTGCATGCATATTTATCTATTTTGGGGCCATAAAGATCCGAACACTATATGACAAAGTTTAAATATCTTGCCATAACATTTGGTATTAAACGCAACTTGGCAGGACTTATTGGGCAGGTGGTAGGGAGAAAATTGAAAATTCTTCATTTATTGGAGAGGGTGATTTTAATTTAATTTAATTTAATTGCAATGGAGCACAGGCTCCGGTGGCAATTTCCCTACACACCCATCTCCCCCTATCCTGCACCTACTTACATTTGCCCTCTACAAATTTTATCTTTAAATTCTTTCAAAGTTTTCGGTAAATTATTTATCATTTCTCTTGGTAACTCATTCCAATCCCTGACACCCTTACCTAAAAAAGAGAATCTTCCTACACCCTTGTGCCTGAAATCGAGTGCCAGCTTGTGGTCATGGTCATCTTTTCCCTTCCATGCACTACTTTTCATACCTATTGCAATATATTTTTATGCCTCATCGCCAGTATATACCCTGTACACTCCCATGATCCTCCTCATTCTCCTCCTGTCTTGCAATGAATCCCATTCCAGCTCCTTTATCATATCCGTCACTGATTGCATTCTGCGATAATTTCCAGAAACAAATCTAGCAGCCCTTTTTTGCACCCTCTCCAACTCCTGTATTTGATACGTAAAATGAGGGTCCCATACTACACTACCATATTCGAGCAATGGTCTGACCAAAGTTTTGTAACCCAATTCCTTGACTTCTCTCGTACATCCCCTCATCACTCTCTGCAACAAGTGCAGAACTTTGAAACCCTTTCCTACCACCTGTCCTATGTGTCGTGCCCAGTTAAGTTTGTTATCAGAAGTAATTCCAAGATATTTACATTTCAAGTCTTCAGGAAGCAATTCTTTCCCCACCTTATAATCATAATTAACCTTTTGTTTAAGGGGATATGCTCTGGAAGTGAGAAAATTGGGATACAAGACCATTACTTGAACTAGTTTCTATAGTGTGGGGCAACTGATTTGTGTATCAAATAAAGGAGTTGGAGATAATACAAAGCAACATAGTTAGATTTGGTCCTGAAACTTACCGCAGAACATAATTAGTAAATGATAGGACAAAGATGGCGGAATGGGATTCCCTGGAAGACAGGAGAAAGGTAAAGAGAATACTGGGAGTGTACAAGACGGATATTGGTGATGACTGATGAGACATGGAAATATATTGGTGGAAGAATTAAGAATAGAGCATTGAATGGAAAAGATGATCAAAGCCACAAGCTGGAATTCTGTTTCAGATACACGGGAGTGGTAAATTTTCTTCTGTAGATAGATAGATAGATATGTTCACTTTGATCCCATGTGAGAATAATCTCGGGGATGTGGAACAGTACATACACTTACTAGTAATGTCAATATTACTATATAATTGATAATGTTATTATATATTGACAACAAGTTAGCTACAACCCATTAGTATAACCAATATCTCCTGTTATCTACAAATACAATCCCGAGTTAATTAATACTTATTATGTGGAACAGTGTATACACTTGTTACCAGCATCTAATAATCAGTTATTTTCTTACAACCAGTAACCATGATAAGTTTCACTGTAATTTGCGACTACATATTATATCATGTTAGTTGCTATTTATGTGGAACAGTACACACACTTATTAACAATATCAATTATATTACCAACAACTCATAAGCAGTCAATTACTTAACAACCTGTTAGTATGATCATTTTTCACAGCAGTTTTTGAATGCATGCTATCCCATGTTAGTTATTATATATGAGTGGAATTTTGTAAACACAATAATTACTTAAATTGTCAAAAGTTTCAGTCAGGGGAAACAGGGATTCTAGTAAATTACTAAAGGAATGTATGAATACTTTACCAAAAACGCTGAAAGAATTTAAAATTAAAATTTGGAGAGGGCAAAAGTACGCAGGAAAAAGAAAAGGAAAAAAAATTAGTGTGTAGGGAAATTGCCACAGTAGCATGCGCTCCTTTTCAATTAAATTAGATTTAATAAATTTAATTTCAAGAAATAGATTCGCTTCTGTGAGGGTAGTCAATTTTTTTTAAAAATTTTATACATCTTTTTATGTATAATACGAGATACTAATAAATTTCATTTAATAATTTGTGCCTGTTTATCATTATTTTCTAAGCTACTATATTCTTAGGCTGGACCTGTCAACATAGCCAAAACATTCTTACTGTCCTACACCTATTTAGCCCATTTTACATTGTCGTCGGATTTCAGGACTTATAAAGAGACATTACTGTAGTTTGTGTATGCTGGTCCGATTATCGCCTTGCTGGGTCGTCGAACTCTGGACCTCTGGGTCGGTGAAAGGCTGGTCAGTAGGTGTGCGAGTCTAGAGTTACCACAGACGAGGGAAGCAGACCGGAATCTCACACGCCTCAAAGGTCTCCTGCGACACACGGGGAGCGATCGAATATAAACTAAAATCAGAGTCAGTTACATACGTACTTCCAATTTATCTATACTGTAATAGCTCATTGTTTGCAACGTCACTAAGGACTGCAAAACCGCATTGTTTTCAGTTGCGGATTGCGGGATTCCGCGGATCCGGCACAGTTTTTAAAGTTTCAACAAATTAAATAATAAACGTCATTTTATTGCATTAATATAAATCAACATTTAACAATATTTCAGTTAGCAAAATAACATTAAAAATTTCTGGCCTGCCTTAAATATACTTTGCGCTTCTGTAGTTTTGTTTTAAATCCAACCCTAGTTATCAAATAAATAACCAAATATGGTAAATATTCCGATCACATTACACGCCTTACAGTTAACCACATCTGTTTGAAAAATAATCTTATTTGCTAAGCAGTCAAACTATCACTTTATTTGTCAACAATTAGGTATATAGCCAGCGGCCGAGAGTGCCGTTTCTGCCTCTTCCCTCCTTAGTTTGATTGTAATGAGCATGAATAAGACTTATTGTAAAGCTTAGCAACTTTCCGCACTTTTCCGAGATCAATATATCTGGGAACCACTTCAGTTGGTGGATGAACCAGTGTTGCGGTCACGCTTTGTCCCGTCCAGCTCTTCATCTAGGTCCGAGTCAGTTACTGGTATGGTTGTTTCTGTGCGTTCGACTTCTCTATAATGCGCCAGCTGCCAATTGTGTACCGTGTGGAAAAGAACAATTACAGGTCCCGAGGCAGAAGTTCACCAACTTTTGCCATGACTCTTGTCCCTTGAGGTCTTGAGCCAATAACATGAGTTTAGAGATCAAGACCAAAGTTTGTCAGCCGTTCTTTGACTAAACCGCAAGAACCGAATAATCTAATCAAGTCAAAATTAAATCGTTGAAAATTTTTAAGCTTCTTTAGTCCGAACGAAAAAACTCAACCATTATATATGTATTTTAACTGCTTAACGTCTCTTAACAGCGAGGTCACGGGAAAGGATGCGGGACAAGGAATGGGAGGGATTTCGGCCATGGACTTTTGAAGGAAGCATCCCGGCATTTGCCTCGAGTAATTTGGGAAACCATGGAAAACCCTAATCTGGATGCCCGGGCGGGGATTCGAACCGGCCTCCTCCCGAATGCGGGGCCAGAACGCTAGCTGTTACACCATCACTCTCGGTCAACCATTCTAAAATCACTTCATGTTAGTAAGCCCGTATTCCATTGCATCGAAATTCTGCAGATGTTCCACAAGTTGCGATTAAATTTCACAAAAACGGTGTATTTTATAGACTTCAAAACAGATAGTTAACAAAATATCACGTACAAAAAAAAAAAAATCGTGTGTCCTGTCGAGTATGGTATTAACGGAAAGGTATTTAAAAGCGCAATCATTATGGTTTCGGAACATTTTCATTTAGTTTATATTTTGCGAGGTATAAGCTTCTAAAGCAGTTAAAAATGTCTCCCCTCCTCTAAGTTTTTAAACTGTCCAACTATTAGAATAGGTGATTGCGGGGAACCGCCTGAAAACTTTATAACTTTTTCAACTTTTTCATCATATTTACGAGATATCAAGTGTGAAATTTTCTGCACTGCTTATTTTCATTTCTCGTCACTTAGATTAGCAGTGATTTTCACCATGCTTGTTAGCAGAATGAAGCAATCGTACGATATTTTTCAGAGTAAATAATATTTATTATTTCGACCATGTTCTTGTAATTAGGCGTGTTGAAAGGTTTTGTTTTTGGCGTTACATCGACGTCATGACAGGCGGGGAAGTATCGGGAAAGGGGGGGGGCAAGGAACAAGAAGGAAATCGGCAATGGACTTTTGAAGGGACCATCTCGGCATTCCTGGGAGTGTTTGCTAGAAACGATGCAAAATCTAAATCTGGATGGTCGGACCAGGATTCGAACCCGCGTCCTCCCATATAAGAGGCCACAGCATTACCGCTCACTCACCACGCTCGATTTAAGTTTCAGTGGCAACGTGATGTTATATAAATTTAGAAACTGTGAATACGTCCGCAATCGACCGAATGCTTCACAACTTTATCTTACATATTTTCTATGTGTGTGTAACCGATCAAAAAGCACTATTTTCCGACTGGTTTCACACAAAGTTTAGTTCTGACGATTAAGGTGGACGTGAAACAAGAAAAGTGATACGCAAACATAAAATGACGGCCGGAGTGTTTTGTGATATTTCCGACGCCTGCTCGTTTCAATTGAGTCTGACCGATTGTTTCGGCGATTTCCCCTGTCTCGGTTCAGAAAGTGGCGACTCTGTTTTGTTTCTCCTTAAAGAATATGGCGGTTAGAAAGTAGCACGTCACCGCCGACAAGAAAATGGCGGCTTTGTGTGCGCTGTGGTTGTACGGTACGCTGGACTCGTGACCATTCATCTCGTAACCTAGTCTGAATCCAACCTAGGAACAGGACCCATCGCGCATGTTAAATTTGCTTCCATTACTGTTTTGAGACGGAGCTTATAGTCAGGTGGCAACTCACCTGCAAACTAACTTTTGCACTTCACCAATTTTAAATTTCAGTTCTATCTCTGATTGACATAACTAGTCAAAAAATTTTCGTACACACTGAAATTTTATGCCTCAAATCAAATGAAAATTAGGGGGCGTCCATATTAATTACGTGAGCAGTTTTTCATAATACTGGATCCCCCCCTCCCCCTTGGTGATATTTGGTGAGATATGGTGGGATTCTCCCCCCCCCCCCCATAATTTGAGATTGATGTCGTAATTTTGCAGAACTTTTTTTAAGCTGTACTGTTCTTTAAAGGGCGGCAAACTGAAATAAAAAAGTTGACGGCACATATGTCTACCCCCTCTCCCCCACATTTGAGCTCACGTAATTAATGGACGCCCCCTTATGGTGAAATCCTATGTTCTGTTTCGCCTCTACTCTCTCCCGATTGCTCGTCGTCGTTGTATTTCTTATCTACTTTCACGTACGGCAAAATGGAGGAAGAAAAAACAGAAACGTATTTAGAAGAATCTTTTTTTTTAATAAGGTCCGTTTGTGAATGAGAGTGATAATAACGCGCGATCGCCGTCTGTTCCCACCATG
>CM061918.1:117249276-117323034 GCA_031002005.1 Vandiemenella viatica
CGAGAATAAAAGACTGGGGCTGCTCATGGAGGGTGTGGTTCTGCTCCATGATAACGCGCGTCCACACGTCTCCAGAGTCACACACATGGAACTGGCCAAGTTTAAGTAGGAGATGTTGGACCATCCACCCTACAGTCCGGACATGTCGTCCTGCGATTTCCATGTGTTTGGTCCACTGAAGAAACACCTGAAAGGGAAGCGCTTCAACTCGGACGACGTACTCAAGGACGCTGTGAAGGACTGGGTCTCGTCACGGCCACAGGAATTCTGGAAACAAGGAATCCTGCAGCTTGTTCATCAGTGGGATCGTTGTGCTCAGGCCTATGGTGTATGTTTTGAATAAAGTCTACATTTGTACCCACCATGTCGTTTCGTTCCTTTTCATTTGATCACCCTTTGTAGTTGTTAATAAATAATGCCAATGTAACTGCTTTCATGCTAGAAGGCTGCGAATGGAACTGAACTTAGCAATGTCCTATCATGGACTGGTTTAGTTTGACAGAAGACCCAAGGTAAACATGCCCAACGCCATTATGGAACCAGGGATCTGTGTTATCTTCAATCTGTATACTATGTAACACTTCACACTATCAGTTCTTGTGTGCCATTGACCTTGCCATCACTGTATGTCAAAGAAGTATGGAAGAATGTGAAGAAATACTAGCAACGGACTTGAGTATCGTGTATGAATACTTCATCAAATGGTGCCTCAGATCAAGTGTTACAAAAACGTAGGCATACTGTTTTTATTTATCAAGCCAGCAGTCAAACCCAACCCTAAATACCTTAGTGTCACAACTGATAGATCACTCACATACTGCAAGCATTGCTGGGAAATAGAATCAATTTAGTGAGGAAACTGGTGGGCACAAACCAAAGGGTTTAGGGGAGTCACCATTGGCTCTCTTGATATTGATCTTGAATTTCATTCTGCTGCTGCATGTTGCTTCCCAGTGTGGTTGGATAGTGAGTATGTGGACAGGGTTGTGAGAGGTGTACTGCAATTCACCGTGCTGCCTTGGGCTGCCAGTTGTTTCCAGTATCTATCCATCAAAGATTAGTGCCACTACACTGTTCTGTGTGATGTCAGTACACTCTTGATATCATCATTTATTGCTTTTCATGGACCTTTGAGGTCTATCGCAGAATACCCACGGTATAGGCCGTCCGGCTATTCCCTTTGTATTTTTCTTTAACCCAGTTCTTTTTACAGAAGTGGGGGGTTGGCCCATCTTCTAACCCTTCTTTCTTTCTCATTTGGGCTTGGGACCTACAGTTTAACGTGGAATCCGAACCACAGAACACTCTTGATATTGATATTAAATTTTGTAACCACTTCTAAAATGTTATGCAATAATTATTTTGATGTCGCTACCATTCTGCATTGAGACTGGGTTAATTCTCATTGGGTAGTCACTATCACATTAATAAACATTTCGCAGAATACTCTCAATCTGGACCAAATTCAGGATCTGTCTCATCTGTGAGTTTCAGGAAATATTGCAACAAAATTGTACTGGTGTTAGGATAAATTACTAATATTGAATATGGTATCAGATATTTTGTGGTAATACTGAATACTTATTTAATATTCTGTTCTTAGGAAGCTAATCTCCCAGAGAACCGCGCAGTAAGACCGTGGATTGTGGTGTATGGCCACCGGCCTATGTACTGCTCCAATAAAAATACCGATGACTGCACTTTTCATACCACACTCACCAGATCTGGCTTGCCCTTCGTGAAATGGTAATTTGCCTCTTCCACCAGAATTTAATCATTTGAGTGATAATGTACAATACTACATACCTGAGTTAGGAGTTACAAATTGTTTTGTGTTATTGTAAGATGATGTATCCTTTTATGTATAATTTATCAGAACAAAATTAGACATTTCAATGACGTATCTTCGTAATAAAAAATAAAAAAATTAATTTGCTCAAAATGAGATATCTATGGTGACTATGTAGTGTTCTTACTGTGGCTGTTTTATCTGTGTAATTAGTTAACAAGAATATTATCAAAATAATTAAGCACATCTTAACTGGGCAGGACATATTGGACAGATGGTAGGAAAAGTTTTCAAAATCCTGCCCTTGTTGGAGAGAGTGATGAGGGCATGCACGAGACAAGTAAAGGAATTGGGTTACAAAACTTTGGTCAGAGCATTGCTCGAATATGGTAGTGTAGTATGGGATCCACATTTTGAGTATCAAATACAGGAGTTGTAGAAGGTGCAAAGAAGAGCTGCTAGATTTGTTTCTGGAAATTATCGCAGAATGCAATCAGTGACAGATATGATAAGGGAGCTGGAATGGGATTCATTGCAAGACAGGAGGAGGATGAGGAGGGTCATGGGAGTGTACAGGGCGTATACTGGCGATGATGCATGGAAAGATATTGCAGTATGTGTGAAAAGTAGTTCATGGAAGGGAAAAGATGACCATGACCACAAGCTGGCACTCGATTTCAGGCACAAGGGTGTGGGAAGATTCTCTTTTTTAGGTAAGGGTGTCAGGGATTGGAATAAGTTACCAAGGGGAATGATGAATAACTTACCGAAAACGTTAAAAGAATTTAAAGTTAAAATGACAGCATAGATTTTGGTTTTCAATGGTTTCGTGAATTCGCTCCAGCCAAATTCAGGGATGATTCCTGCAGATACCAATGCCAGAATTCCCTCCTTTTGCTTGCCCAAAGGGAGGGGAAGGAGAACAAATGTATAACACTTGTGCAAAATATAAATATGAGAAAGCTTTCTTAAATCGGGGTGCTGCTTTTGTGAAATGCTGACCGTAAACAAATGTGAATATTGATTTTGTCAGCAACATTTGGATCAATTTAAACACTACTACAAATTTTGATTTGTTACTGTAGATGAGATGTTTATCAACCACTCGAAGGTAGAAGCAAACAACCATTCAAAAAAGTGAGCGGGAGCCATTTCATCTGCCTTAAGCTGGCTATGGTTTTCAGTGATGAAAAGGATATATTTTCATTGATTACCTCGAATGAGTAATGCAACTGGCAAATACCACTCAAGCCTTACAGACTAACCGGATGATTACAAATGTAGGTATGACCAAGCTACTGAAATAATTGGAAGGCCTGTTGAAACCAAAAAAGATGTTTGGGATGCGCTGATGGATGAATGGCAGCAAACATGGATTAATAGCAACACGGGCAGAAGGACCTTCAATATGCTTCCTTGCGTGAAAGAGAGAATGAACATGACTCACCTACAACCATCTCCAGGGCTCATACACTACATATCCGGCCATGGTCCATACAACAGTTTCATAGAGCAGAGAGGCCTCAAAGAAACAAACGGGTGCAACTGTGGCGAAGTAAGTACTCCCAAGCATGTGGTTTGGGAGTGCAAACATACTGAAGAAACAAGAGCACATCTTCAAATACAACTTCAGAACAAAAGAATATGACATATTGCTTGATACCGAGCTCTGGCACTTGCTGGATGAAGCTGCTAATCTAGCGTCGCTGCGCGAGAAGGTGAGATTTGTTGAATCGAAATTAGCAGAGCGTAGAGGACGCCGCGAGCAACCGGCATCAGAAGCAGAAAGAAGGACAGGAAGAGGAAGAAACTCCTGGAACGTGAAGCTGGCTGACGGCACTTTGTGGTCAGCATGTCAGCAGTCGCCCCGCTGCATCAGTAGAGACAGCTGGCGGCCTGGATGTCGAGGCAGGCCAGCTGTGGTAAAAGAAGAACAGATACAAATAGACAGTTTATTAATTAGAAGTATGAAAATACAAAGACAATTGTTGATTTTTGTGTAAATTTGTATGTTGGTCGATTAATTAGTAGAATAATTGGTATATTAATCAGTATATTAGTTATTAGAATAATTAGTAGATTATCTATTAGAATACTTAAATCCATTAAATCCATTAAGAATAATTATCCAGATATATTAAAAAAAAAGTAAATTGTTTTAAGTATAAAAACTGTAGAAACTAAGGGCCTACTTTAGGTAACAAGGTAGTAGACTATGTAAAATCAGGAAATAAAAATTAAAAAAGACTAACTGGATGAAACAATTTATGATGAAATCTGGATTACAAAAGAAATCATTTTTCATAGTATTTTGGCATGGAAAATCTGGGACCTGAAGTACAAACCAGGTTTTGTACCTTCTGACTTCCACCTAGTTCAAGATCTAAAAAAGTTTATGATTGGAATATTTTGAGTTAAATAAAGAGGTGATAGCCACTGTAGATGGGTATTTCTCAGACCTTCCAGAATCTTACTTCATGCATCATCATGAGTGTTCTGCAGTAAGGCAGGTTTTTACGTGGCTGCTCTCCATGCTATTCTGTCCTCTGAGTTTCTCTTCATGTCCATGTAGTTGCCATTTTCTCTGATATTATCTGTAATTGTGCACCTCCTTCTTCCTCTCACAAACTAGTCCAAACTATGTGGAAAGGAATGGGATACTACCACATTATGTTTACCTAGTAGTACATGGTATGGCTCTCTTTGTAGAAGATTGTTATTATTTTTGAAGCATCCCTGCATTCCATGGAAAACCCAAATCTGGATGCTCGGATGGGGATTCGAACCTGCGTCCTTCCAAATGCGAGGCCAGAACGTCAACCATTCACCCACCACGCTCGGTCCCTCGTAGAAGAATCCGGAGATAAAACTTTATGGATGGAATCCATTTGTTAGAGAAATGTTGAATGAAGTGCATTGACCTAAAGGGATCATGTTGGAAAAACTAAAGATGGCACTCTTTCACTGCCAGGCCAAGAACTTTTCACCCTTCCATCCTATACCAATCATTCTCCTCTGAAACTGTCTTATATTTTTTTTCAAATTTGTGTTTTAATCATTTTTCTAATTTAAATTCAAATTTTTGTTCTCGTTTATGAAATACACCATCCTTAATTGCAGATTTCAGACAAGTTTTTTTACTGTACATTCTGTCACTTGTGTACAGGTTTGGGTTGGAACCGCTATTATGTCAGTATGGAGTGGATCTGGAGATCTGGGCCCACGAGCATTCCTATGAGAGACTCTGGCCGGTCTACAACTACACAGTCTACAATGGCAGCTACGACCAACCGTACACCAACCCCGAGGCCCCCCGTGCACATCACAACAGGCTCGGCCGTAAGTCGTGGCATAACACATTAACATTTAATTCACAAAATTATTTTATCACTAAAAATAACTTAACAGAGGTACTAGGATGCTGGTATATTGATACCATATTTGAATAACTGCTGTTTTTAATGTTTCACAGGTCGTTCTCATTAAGTAGAATAAAAAACTTGAGGATTCAGGAAAAAGCAAAGGTATTCCAGGGTATAATATCTTAAGATGACAAATATTTTGTCTCAGTATAATGAGATTAAAGAAAAATGAAACTGCTTTTAGGCAATATAAATAATAAAGGATAGTGAAAATGACTCATCACTCACCAAAGTTGAAGGCTGCAATGAGGAGAAAACATACGAAGTCTGTTAGAAAAGTATCCGACCTTTGACCAGGAAAAAAAAAAAAACTGGCGTACCTGGAGCGTTGGAAACCTAATCGCCCTCTAAGGAGTCTCCTTGGGACTCTGCACACTTGTCCCAGTGGTACCGCCATCATTGGAAGCATTATGAGAAAGCTTCTTTCGGAACGGAGTTTAGCTCTGCTGTCGTCGCAGCCTTAATGTCGTCTGGAATCACTTTCAACTGCCTCTTGAGTTTGAGGAACAGCCAGAAGTTGCAGGGGGCAATATCAGGAGAGTAAGGAGCCTGTTGAACCACTGGAGTCTTGTTTTTTGCCCAAAAAAGTCTGATTCAAATGCAAGGAATGTGGTGGAGGTGCCAACTTCCTGTTGACCATAACTCGGGTCTCTTGCACTTAGGCGACAGAGGACTTCCCTGTAGTACTCTTTGGTGATTGTTTGACCTTGTGGTGCATACTTGTGGTATGGTAAGAAAGCAGTCGACATCACTTTGACGTTGCTGCGCACTTGGCGATGTGAAGTGTTTCCACTGTGATGACTGGGATTTGGTTTCCGGGTCATACCCATACACACAGGACTCGTCACAAGTGATTATGGCGTTCGTGAAGCCGGGCTCACTGTTTGTGAAGTCCAGCATGTCCTGCAAGGCTTCAAAACAAGTTGCTTTTGTGCCACCATCAGTAGCTTCATGTCCAAATCTTCAGTCACAATGGAATGTGCCGAAAAAGTGCTGACACCAGCATCTTCCGCAATTTCTCGGATAGTCACATGACAGTCCCGCATCACCACTGTGTCCACTTCGGCAATGACCTGGTCACTTTGGCATGTTGATGGCCGACCAGAGCGTAGCTCGCTCTCCACCGATGTGTGCCCATCGTTAAATCGGTTGTACCACTCCTTAATCTGGGTGATGCCCATAGCATAATTACTGAAAGCCATCTGAATTTTCCGAATGGTTTCCACCTGGCTGTTGCCCAGTTTCAGCATTTTAGTGGGGTCTCGTCGGTTTTTAATTGCAAGGAAAATTAATATATATGTAACAAAAGGGTAGGGACTGTTAAAGTGAACGCGCAGCCAGTGATGTAACTTTTGGCATGAGCACACCTCCCGAACCACATGACTGTCTCTATCACATGAACAAGGTTTGAAATATTGTATATGTTTTTTGTTTGTCTCGTATGTTTTTTTCTTGTCGAAGCCTTCATCTTTGGTGAGCGATGATTCATTTTCCCTATCCTGTATTATTTATACTGTCTCAATATAAATAATATAAAATTAATTTGAAAACAAGGTGGTATGCAGAAATTAAACCTAACTTTATGTTGAAATACTGCTGTCTTCTACAGTGTGTTCTTTGACTGTCTGCATTGAAATTGTTTGTCTGAGAATTTTCAGAAAATAAGGAAGGCTAGGGAAAATAAACCATCAATTATCACAGATGAAAGAAGGGGAGGCAAGAGGAACACACTTTGCAGTACTTCTTTGAATATCCTTAGTCATGTTGGAAGCGAGACACTGTGGCAAGGGCAAAGGTATACATCCAGACCTACCACATGAATGAGCCAAAGATGAATTAAGAAGGAAGAGTAGGGATGCAACTGTGTTTTTTTTATTATGGGGGGAGGGGTTGTTGGGGGGGAAATTGACCAACAAAAATTGTGGAAAAGTGTATCATCTGTGACGACCAGTCAAATTAAAATAAATAAATTTTCTAAAAATATATTTTCGATTTTTTAAAATAAATTAATTATTTATTGCATTTTGGTACAAATGAAAATTACAAGTTTACTGAGGGATTAGTGTTGGTGGAGGCCAGGAGGGATCAGTTTGAATGCTAGTTCCCGTCTATGAATTTCCAGAAAGGTAGTGGTGTCTGTAAAAACTCTCTACTGCTCTAATCATCAAGCAGGTGTTGAATTTGATGGTGCCATGTAGCTGGTATGGACTGCCTGTGCATAGAATGGGTAGGCGGTATAAACTTTTTTCTGTGGCTGTTCTTCCTGTAGGAAGGTAGTTGAGTGCTGAGACTGATGTAAGAAGCAGTGAGGTAAACACAGGTGAGTCGGCAAAAGACATGGATTGACGTGCCACCTGCTCTGCCACTCACCTCATTTTTTAAATAAAATCTTGAATCTAGGCTTTTCTTAGTTACAGTTTTATTATATTTATATAGCTTTTGCGCACAAAATAGTTTACAAAGACAGTTTATGTAAGATTGATTCAATCATGTTGCAGTTAATGCATTGCCAGGAAGAAAAAAAAAAAAATTAACTGAGATTTTCAGAATAATACGATGCTATTTGTGCCCTGAAATCACAATGAACATTTTTTATTGCAAGAAATAACTAAATCAGAACACTAGTTCTTGTGTAAATTGTGTTTAGTAAAAAATGGATACTAATTTCTCAGCTTTCCAACTTCCATCAAAGTATGTTTTTAGAAGAATAAATAAATACAAGCCTTTAAATAAAATAAATAGAAATCTCAAAACAATCAAATGAAGCTAAAATTAAATAAAGTATTCTCCACTTTGGTTACATCATATTATAAGAAAGAAATTTTTCGGAATTCGACCCTTAAAGGGCAAAATACCAATATTTCTGCAACACGTTTTTGTGTCACAAGCCATTTATCTCCCTTCATGTCTAACTGATATAGATAAATGAGGTATCATTCTAAAGATTAAGGTCTCCGCTGTGTTAACATTATATTTTAAGAAAAGACTTTTTTGTAATTCGATCCTTAAATGGCAAAAATGTCAATATTTCTAAGATGCGTTTTTTTGTGTCTCAAGCCATTTATCTCCCTGGATATCTGACCGATAAATGAAGTAGGATTATGAAGAGTAAGGTCTCCTGTTTGGTGACATCATATATTAAGAAATAATTTTTTTGGAATTCAACCCTTAAAGGTTCTCCAAAGGTTAATGGTTCTTCAACGCATTTTTGTGTCACGAACCATGTATCTCCATTAATATATAACCAAAATAGATAAATAAGGTATCATTGTAAAGATTAAGGTCTCCATTGTGGTCACATCATATTTTAATAATGGATTTTTTTTCTGAACTTGACCATTAAAGGGCAAAAATATCAGCATTTCTAAAATGCGTTTTTTGTGTCTCGAGAAATTTATCTCTCTTGACAGTTAAACAAAATTGATAAACGAGGCATCATTTTAGAGACTTAGGTCTTGGTAAAGTTTTCAGATCCATTATACCATATTTTAAAAAGAGAATTTTTCAAAATTCCACCCTTAAAAGTATTAATATTTCTACAACGAATTTTTTTTTTTTTTTTGTCAAGAGCCGTTTATCTCCCATGATACCTAACCCAAATCGATAAATACGGTATCGTTTTAAATATTAAATTATCCACTTTGGTCACATCATTTTTTAAGAAAGAACTTTCACCAAATTTAACCTAAAGGGGCAAAAATATCATAATTTCTAAACCTTCTTTTTAATACCTCTAATGATGACTAACCGAAATCGATAAATGAGGTATAATGTTAAAGACCAAGGTGTCCACTTTGGTCACACCATATTTTATAAAAGGAATTTGACACTTAACGGGCAAAAGTATCAATATTATTTCTACATCGTGTGTTCTTTTTTTTTTCTGTAATTTATTTCTTTTGATACTTAACCAAACTCAATAAGTAACATCGTTTTAAAGAATTACTTTTATGTGTTTGTGGTTTGCTCAACAAAGGAAAACTGATGCAGCTAATCTGCAACTGTGTGGAACTGTTGAATGTTGCAGGGCTGTAAGGAGCTTCACGACAACTTCACAGCAGCCGCTCCCGCGTGGTCAGCATTCAGGTCGTCCGACTACGGCTTTATGAGACTCAAAGTCTTCAACCACACTCACCTCTACTTGGAGCAGGTCTCTGAAGATTTGGTAAGGGCCTGGAATTGCAGTTTCTGCTGCAATTATAATTTCTTTAATTGGAGCTTTAACTGACTTTATACATTTACTAGCTCATACCCGCAACTTCGTACGGGTGGATTAAGAAGTTTTTTGCCAGAATTGAATATAGAATGTTGTTGGTAACGAATGATTGGTCCCAAACAACACCGAGTTGGCATAATATGACAGTATAGCTATCACTACCGTCGAACCTGTCTCTTGAAGAGAATCAATTTCCAACATATTTCTGCTACCATTCGATAAGGTCTCAAAATTTCATGACTACAACTATTAAACATACCGGAGAAAATGTCCTGTGCCCTTCATACAGATTTTCTTGTCAAATTCCATCAGTATCGATATAGCCATTTAGTTGTCAAAACGTAGCAAAATGACAGAGACTTACTTCCGTATTTATAGTATTATTACTGCGGTTCACACACACACACACTGACTGCGAACAACCCCTCCGAGATTAGAACCAGAGACCACGACCCAAACATTAGTAAGCCAGCGCTTAGCCACTGAGCTACATGACCGCTACACGGAAAAACAGTAGAGACACCTCCGTATCCAACGCGTCTGTCTATCGCCGTTCAGTAGTATTTCAAAATTATGAGAAAACATGTATTATTTATACAGATAATTTTTCAACCAAATGTAGACAGTATTCTCCTTGTTTCAAAGGATAAGTGTGCAAAGTTTCATCGAGATCCGATGAAAACTGTGGATTTTTATGAATAACAAACATACATACATTCATCTTTATATATATATACATGTGTTGTTATGTGAATAGCTTGGCATTAACTAAATAGCTGAATAGATAGATTATCAGGTTGAGTTACTGTAAACAAAATTGGGGATTAAAAATCTGCAGTTATATTATGGAAGAGGAAATTCTAGTCGGATTACAGTTTGAGATGTTACAACATCACAAGAAGCCGTTTCTTGGCGAGTAGCCCCACTAACCAAAATTTTTCTTACAAATTGACATTTCTACGAGTATTTTAAAAATGAGAGGTATAACAATTGAGATGGGATTATATCATACACGGCTTTAAAATCTTGAAGGGAAGGTTATTCAATTTCAAATAAGTGTTATGGTTTGTGGAAATTGGTGATACCCTTGGCATTTGCATCTTTGACTGATTCAGTTTAATTTATTTCAGATGGGTGCAGTCATCGATCACATCTGGCTCATCAAGGACAAACATGAGCCCTACAAATGCTGTGGAGGCCAGGGCAGAAGTTATTAGCCCGTATTTTATATGATTTGTAGTACCTGGGTGTTATTTTAACAATATTGCATAAAGAATTTTTATTTTTTTAGTGGAAGTTGGGAGTTCTTCAATTTTAAACTTCCACTCTCAACATATCAGAATAGTATTCTGTGATCACTGTTTGTTCCTGTATGGCAATTGCATACAAAACTATGTGGAATCTAAATTAAAATGCTGTTCTCTGTACTTTATATATATTTTTGTAGCTAGTTTGAAGAATTAGTGACAATAAATTAAAAAATTGACACTATTAATTGAAAAAAATAAGAGTAAGATCTGTGTTTAATGATCGTCAAGTGGCTGTAAGTGTCAAATTTTCTCTCCACTTCTAATATACAAACTATTTTGCAAATTATTTCCCATATGCTAAAACTAGAATGAAAATCAGATAATTAGTGGAGCCCATATAATTTATTATTAGATGATATGCACACTTGAAGTATTTTAAAGTATTCCACATAGTAGCACATATAAAATAGTTTATGTATTTTTTGTTTTGAAATATGTATGTAATATTCTTTATTTGTTGAATATTTTACGTTGCTCAGTTATTTGTTAATTGTTATTGAAGAGACAAAATACATTTATTATTATTATTATTTTGTTCCCTCTTCCCTTATATAAAACGTAAATTAAAGGATACACGAGATGTAACTCAAGTGACAACCACACCCATGTCTGCTAAGCTGCAAGTTTGAAAGTCCAGATACTATCCCAAACAAGAAATATGGATATGGTAAGGTTCATAACTAACATATCTGTAAACAACAAAGTGAGTTGAAGAATTTGCTTTGAATTCCATAAGCCAGGACGTTTATAAATTGTATGCAACACAAGAAATATTTGAGGCACCAAATAATCATTGCTGTTAGTAAAAATTTGACTATTTAGTTTTAAAAAATGTTTTACTAATTTTAAGAGAGATTCTGCAACAATGAAACATTTTAAAAATAAATCATCATTGCAGATCTACTATGAAGGTTGTTGTAATTTGACCTGCTTAACAGTCTCCAAAAGAGTTTCTTGGGATAGGAATTAATAACGCAAACTTTATGTTAGTTCTGTCCTGCAATTTTTGCTAAACTGGGGTTATAATTATTTGTGAAGTTTTTGGCCCTATTCGTTTGTGCAGCGTCTTGACTAATTGCTTGTGTAACTCAGTTTCTTGCTGCTTGTTTGATGACATATTAGCAGTTATTCTCATATTTATTGTATGATGGTAATTCAGTAAGTAATGCAACACAATTTTTTGTTTCTGAAATGGGGGTTGTTTTATTCAGCATTCAAATACACTGTTATTGCCCAATCTTTTAGTTACATAACACTATTTTTCAACATAATCTCTATTCAATGCTATGGCTTTACGCCACCTTGAAATGAGGGCCGGTATGCCTGCACGTTACTATTCCACTTGTCGATGCCAGAGTCGTAGTGTGTCCCACGGATTACGTCCTTCATTGGGCCAAACGTGGAAATCCGATGGTGACAGATCGGGGCTGTAGGGTGGATGAGGAAGAACCGTCCACTGAAGTTTTGTGAGCTCCTCTCAGGTGCGAAGACTTGTGTGAGGTCTTGTGTTGTCATGAAGAAAGAGAAGTTTGTTCTGATTTCTGTGCCTACGAACACGCTGAATCCGTTTCTTCAATTTTTGAAGAGTAACACAATACACCTTAGAAATGATCATTTGACCATGGGGACGGGCATCGACCAGAATAACCCCTTCAGAGTCCCAGAAGACTGTAGCCATGACTTTACCAGCTGAGAGTATGGCTTTAAACTTTTTCGTGGTAGGGGAGTGGGTGTGGCACCACTCCATTGATTGCCATTTTGTTTCTGGTTCGAAGTGATGAACCCTTGTTTCGTCGCCTGTAACAATGTTTGACAAGAATTGTCACCCTCAGCCTCGTGACGAGCAAGCAGTTCTGCACAGATGGTTCTCCTTTGTTCTTTATGCTCTTCGGTTAGAATTCGAGAGTGGGAACAAACCTTTGAATATCCCAACTGGTGAACAATTGTGACAGCACTACCAACAGAGATGTCAAGTTAAGCACTGAGTTGTTTGATGATGAACCGTCGATCGTCTCGAATGAGAGTCTCCTCACGCTCCGACATTGCAGGAGTCACAGCTGTGCACGGCCGACCAGCACGCGGGAGATTAGACAGTACTGCTAGACCTTGCGGCGATGACAAGACATGCTTTGCCCATCGACTCACCATGCGTATGTCCACTGCCACGTCACCGTAGACATTCTGCAAGCCCCTATGAATATCTGAGATGCGCTGGTTTTCCGCCAAATGAAACTCAATCACTGCCCGTTGTTTGGAACGCACATCCATTACAGACACCATTTTAACAGCTCCGTATAGTGCTGTCACCTGTCGGAAGTCAATGAAACTATACGAGACAAAGTGGGAATGTTCCACAAAAAATGTCCGGTTTTTTCAACTAAAATTGGGCGAGAAAAAAAAATGTGTTGCATTACTTATTAAACGACCCTCGTAAATGTGGTGCAGCTCAAATTCTGGTAGCCCATTTCCCCCTTTTCTTTTATCTGTCTACTTTTGCCCTCTATAAATTTTATTTCTTTCAGTTCTTTTGATAAATTATTCATCACTGTCTTTGGTGATTTATTCCAATCCCTGACTCCCTTATCTATGAAGGAAAATTTTTCCCACACCATTATTCCTGAAATTGTATGCTTGTGTTCAATATTATCTTTGCCACTTCCATATACTACCACATCTTTCACAAATATCTTTCCAAACCTCATCACAAACATACACCTTGTAAAGACACACATCACTCTCTTCTCCTGTCTTCCAATAAATCTTATTCCAGTACAGAGCTAAGTTGTAGTTCAAGCAGATTGTTAGAAAATGTTTATCATTAATCTGAAAAATTAAAGCGAGTGTGGCACTTTTATGATTCTCAAATCAGAAACATCTATATAAGAAATTAAATGTTTTTTATATGTGAATCTGTCATTTGCACCACACAAAAAAAAAAAAAAAAAAAAAAAAAAAAAAAAAATTATATTTCAGTGTCAAATGCATAAATATTTGTTATTGACCCCAAAGTAAGTTTTTGATATCAATTTTAATCATTTAAATTTTTTAGTTAATTTGTCTAATTTATTGAAAATCAAGTCAAACTAGGATAAAATTGTGTTTCCCACATTACTGTTCAAGTTACTTGCAACATACAGCTGTGTGACTTATTCCTTCTGAGCCAGATGTCGGTGCATCGTTCTTTTCAATTTCTAGACGTTTGTTTGATCTTCAGGTGTGCCCTTTGCTAACCTGTAACCATTTCCCCTTTCTTTGGAAGAATTGGTAAAAAATACCCCCAGTATTCCCTGTATAGAAGTGATGTTATTAATTTATTAACAATGACATTCTTTTCATTGTGAATTTGTGATAATTTAAATATTATATGCATTCTGTCATGTGGGAGTTTCTGTTGATGTTCAGAGTCAAGGTTCCTTCCTCCAATCTCATTTAATGCAAGTAAAAATGCAGATATATATAATGAAATAATATATTTTCTATAAATGTGTTATTCGTATTAGTACAAAATAGATTCATCTGAAAAGTTGTACACAATACATGGTGCTTTTTCAACAGGTGATTTCACACATCAGTTACAGTAAAACAACATTTATGTAAATATATTGTGATTATTTTAGTAACTTTACTCTGTTAATTTGTATGAGGTACAATTTTCTATTATTTTTTAACCAAGCTGTTAGCTTCCTTCCTTTTCAGTGTTAGAAGGTAACCACCCGAACTGTAAAAATGTCGATATATGCATTTGTGTATATTTACAAATGAAGGCTATAAATGGAAAATATGAGCAAATCATTTTTGTCACATGGTATTGTTCTAAACGCAGGTTGGAGTGTGTGGCCAGTGTACTTAGACTTGTGATGACAAATAGGTTTCAGCATTTCTGCCCATTTTACACAACAGAGGAATATGATATATATTGAATTCGTAACTCTGATTAAGGCTCGCACAGTGTGCTGTCAGGTGGATAACAAGGACGTAAAATGCAGGATGTTCAATTTCTGCTATAATGCCACGTCAATGTAAATCTTATTTTGGTCCTAGGTTCTTTAAATGAAGATATTTTATGCAATCATTGGGACATTGAGATGGTGGTTTGTTTGGTAGCATGAAGATGTTAAAATCGGTTACCAACCAAAAATGGAGAAATTTTAATGTTGTATTTATTGTGGAGCATTGGTGAATTAGTTAATAGTTTGAATTGTGTGTATTTATTCCTAATTTATCTAAGATGACATATAATCTTTCCCCAGCAGTGACTGTGACCTGAGATGATGTATCTTGTGGCATAGAAACAGTTAATACGACACTGTGTTTGCAGTTGGTTGACCCTTTAATCTTTATGGCCAATTCTCTAGTACCATGATTAGAAACTTTTCGACTTGCCCAGTCCAGAGCAATGGTGTTTTAAAGCATCAAACCTTGAGCAATTGTGAATGTGCATTCAGATTAAACATGCCTAACTTTGAGAAATATAAAGGCCTGGCCTCAAATCTAGATACTAACCATACTGATTACGATGTTTGTGTGGCGTTTTTCTTCCTTTTACAGGGATGTTAAGAAGGCCACAACCCACTCGATTGAAAACTGCATATTACATGCACAGATTTTATGATTCACTGACAGATGGTTCTAAAACTTCCCTCTTTTCAGACTCAAAATTGATTGTGGTTCTGATCTAAGATTTTATGGTGAATTTTTAGATAGCAGTATATAAATGCAAGGTTTGCCTCTCTGGCAAAGATGGCTACATGTGAAATTGGAAGAGGTTGAGCTCCACATTCCTCTCTGTTAACTCAGCATTGGGGTCAGAAACACATTGTGTATGGGGGGTGAGTGGTAACACACTGGCTTCTAGTCAGGATACAGCTATTAATCCCTGTAGGACTGTCCATTTTTTGGTTTTCCATAGTTTCCTGAAATAATTGTGGGTGAATGCTGGGATGTTACTTAATACACCTTGGCGGAATTCCTTCCACTTCCTATTACCCAGTCTTTTCCCGCCTCTAATGACCTAGATGTCGACGAGGTGTGAGGCCATATGGAGGGGGAAACACTTGATTGACAGCAGACTGAGTGAACCTTGGGAGTCATTCCTGATATTCTCCTTTGCTGAAAAATCATAGCCTTGTCAGGATTTCAGCTCCACACAGTTAAGAAGGATGAATTACTGTCATTTTTCTAATTGTTGTATGGCCTTTTTTTTATTTATTCCAGTCAGGAATGCTAGATCACCTTATGATAGTGGTATTGAAGGAAAAGACTAATATAGAAGTACTCAATGGTTATAGACTGA
Source organism: Vandiemenella viatica (assembly GCA_031002005.1). Classification (NCBI taxonomy): domain Eukaryota; kingdom Metazoa; phylum Arthropoda; class Insecta; order Orthoptera; family Morabidae; genus Vandiemenella; species Vandiemenella viatica. Next base: position 117,265,307 of record CM061918.1, read on the forward strand.
TTCAGCTGCCAAAATACAATTGAAATTGTGAAGTAGGCCAACGTGAAAGAAACAGATACACCGAAAATAGTTAAGAGCTTCAGTGAATCTGGAAGCTGTAGAAATAAAGATTTCACTGTTTATGGGTACCTCTCCTGTAGGAAAAAATTTAAATTATGGTCATTAAAATTACTAATTTCTAAAGGAATATAAGCTATATTTAAGTGGTTTTCAGAAATGTTATGCCTCAAAACCCTGATGTTTCGTGCTTAGTCATTTTTGGAATGTTAGTAAGCATCGTCTCCGCACTTTGCACATCATGGAAAATTCAGCTTTTTATGAAATGTTGAGTAGACGTGTGGCTACATTAACAAAACACTATTTAGTCCAAGTCTGTATGAATGTGCTGTGGATGAACATTATCTGTTGACAAGAGAGTTTGGTGAAAACAAGTGATAAATTCCAGGTCAATTTGCAGTGTGCACATTTTTTTTGCAATGTGATGTTTTGTTTGAGCATAAGGTCTACGCAGAATTCATAAACACACAGACATGTCACATCTATGCTGCAGTTTCTAGCATATAAAATCTTAAAAAAAGGCATTTAACTACATTACAAAAAAGTCTTGTCTAATCCCTTGAGTTTGAATCCAATATGAAAGTGCTTTCTCTTATTGAGTTATTAGGCATCTTTACATAAATCATATGGAAAAAGAACATTGACTGGGTTCTGCTGATCTTTGTCTCCCACATGATGTCCGCTGGCCAATTCCCCTGTGCAGAACAAAACGTGTGACTGTTATATTATCTGTGACTTGTACTTCTGGCCACTGATCTTGTTCTTGAGCACGCCCATGAGGCCCTCCATTGTGGGGTACCTCCGGTGGGAGGTCAGTTGATAGCAGTCCTTGGGTTTGGGACTGCTGATGGCCTCTTCCAGGATCCTCATAGCATGCGGCGTGAGCACGGAAAAGTCGCTCTCCTGGAACTTGTAGCTTGTCGGCTGGATGTCCACAACCACGTCTCCCTGGTGGTGAATTTGCCGCGGGAAACTGTAAGAAGGTCAAAGGTAACCAAAAACACCTTATCGAATCCAATGAGTGTATGTAATTGATGAAGCAAGGCTTATTTCTCATATGGAAACAGTATTTTGTTGGGAATTTCGAGTGACAATGCGTGTCAATATGATTTGTGAGGTCCACGTTGGAAGAAATTTAGTGCTTTCTGGAACCACGTACTGTGTTTTTTTTTACTTGTATAGCTAAGTAAAGGCAACTCTGCCGTGTACAGATAAAGTGACGTCACAGAAAGTGCACCAAGAAAATTGTTTTACTGTTTCGATGAGAACCGCTTGGGCTTTAAACTCGGTTAGGATCCCCATCATTCTACCAGAGGTTTTGTGATCAATTGTGACTAGTCAGTTATCAAGAGATGTAAACATTAAAACATTTTATGGATTGGCACTGTATATAAAAATACATGAGTCATGTTCGCAGCATGTCCACTTTATTGACCCAATCCTGCACCTTCAAATTCCCACCTCCTTCGTCCTATATCTTAAAGTCTTTAAAGAAACTCTTCTGATGACTTAAATGCCCTTACAAACTTGTTTTGAATACTGTTTTAACAGCAAACCTATAGAGTTCTTCATATGATGAATAGGAAATCTGTCTTAGTGTAAACAAATAGTTGCAGACTAAGTGTGATATTAGGATATCTATAATTTCATATTCATCTCAATTGATTACCGAATAAAATGTTTGTGTCAGCAAAAAAGTGGTACAAACTTTTGCATCACCCTATGTAATGCTATAAAATGTAATTAAATGAAGGAAATATAAAGGCAGAGAACTATCAGACGTTGGAAAATAATACTATCGATTTTCTTATGTAATAAAATTATTCGATTTTTGATAAAATATATCCAAATACTTGTGGTGATATTTTTGAAAAAAAAAAAGGTTAGACTCGATGTAAACATTTATAATTTATTAATAAATAGTTTTATTTACCGAAAAATGCTTTGTGTTCTATAGCATTGATAATGTATTAATCTTCATCATATAAAGTCGAGTTCCCTCCTTATCATAATCAACACACATTCCTAATAATGTGTTGAGCCTTAGTACATTCTAATTCCTTATCTGTGTAGTGTGATAAGGGATAAGGGTGGAAATGCGAGCCCCCTATCCAATGATGTTTGCTGAGGACAATGACAATTGAATGGCTGGAGAGAGAGATAGATATGGGTGACTGGAGGTGTAGGATTAAACAACGTAGAACAAAAAGTAACTTATATGCTCTGGTTTAGAAGTTGGCCTAGGAGAGTCCATGTTAGAGGAAAAGAAATCAAGGAGAAGAGAAGCATTATATAGCTTCCTATATTACTGCAGGTGAGGAAATAGACCACTGTATTCAGATTTCTTGGGTTAATTGACTTCAAAAGCAGAGATTGCCAAGAGCTATCAGAGAAAAAAGTAGTAAAATATTATGTAATACAAGTGGCATGAAGAAAATATGTTGGGGCAGGAAAAATGAGACACAGGATAAGGAACAAAATAATAAGATAAATTAATTGATCGATTATGATGTATAACAACAATGTCGGAGAGGAGGCCATAATGATTGTGAAGAGAGACCTAAGTTAATAACTAACATCTTAGAAGCAGAATGATTTACTTTGATATATTGTAATGGAGGACATACTTGTGTGGCAATCTCCCTACTCACCCATCTTTCTCCTTTCCTCATCTCACCTACTTTTGCCCCCTATTAATAACTTTAAATTCTTTCAGAGTTTTTGGTAAATTATTCATCATTTCTGTTGGTAATTTATTCCAATCCCTGACCCTTTCCTTATGAAAGAAAATTTTCCAACACCCTTTTGCCTGAAATCGAGTGCCAGCTTGTGGTCATGGTCATCTTCACCCTCACACACACCTGTCTTAATTCTCCTTCCAATATCTTTCCACGCCTCATCATGAATATATGTCTTGTACCCTCCCTTCACCCCTGTTCCAACATATCCCACTACAGCTTGTTTATCATACTAATTAGTTACTGATTGTATTCTGCGGACGCAGTAAGTTGAAGGAATGCATCATTCATCTTTTAAGGGAAAAGGAGACTGATGGAAGACAAGTTTCAGGACAGTTATGGGAGTATCCATAAACTATGTAGTTCCATTTTGGCCTCCTGTGAAACCCCCCGCCCCCACACGTAGATCGCCGTGACTTTTGGCTCCCCCCCCCCCCCCCAATGTATCACGTAGCTTTTTTACCTATTCATTCTCGAAGAAATTTTGTAGTATTTTCTCTTGTCAGATTATTGTAAATTACATATGGAGATAATGACGGAAATAAATATTCACATGATGTTGTGTGTTTTATACTTTAATTGTGACAAATGAATGAAAGGCTACCTGGCTTGCTTTAGTGTGAAATCCTCTCTTCTCCCCCCCCCCCCCCCACAGCTACGTAGTTTATGGACGCTCCCTACTGGGAGAAAACCATGGAATGGGGACTACTAAGTACGAGTTAGGTTGAAGTAGATAGTAACTTTCTTAAAAGATATTCACGGTTTCTGGTTGAGTGTACTGGAAGTCGTTTTGTTGGCAATGGAGCCTGTGGCCGTACCTGGGCGCCGAGAAGAGCATCTCGGCGGGGAGTCCCGGCGCCTGGGGCTCTGGCCTCAGCGTCACGACGGCGACGCCGTGCGGCGCCATCTCCCTGCGCAGCGCCGCGCTGGCGCCCTCCACGGCGTAGCGAGCCGCCGTCGTGGCCGCCAGCCCCGCGCCAGGCGGACTCGCGCCCACCGTCACCAGCCGACCTGCGAGTGGAAACAACTCAACTACAGGCTAGTGCCAAGTGGCAACCACGTGAGCTCTAATAAAAGTCGACACAGTATACGTCATCATCACCTAGAACCAACTCCTCCAGTTATGAATGGTGGGTGCTATTAATGGATCGTCAATAGCCCACCAACCTGTATATCAACCCACCCTGTCTACTTGCCTGCAGTAAACCATTGACATTCCGAAAACATTGATACAAAAAACAGAAAATTATTTACCCCGACATTACTGTACATTTAACCCGAGCCTGGGCACAAATCTGAGATTGCCGCCCCTTCAAACATGAATTTGCCGCCCAGGGCAGTATAGAGCAGTTCTTTGATTTTGGCCCCACCCGAAAGACACCGCTCAAGGCAGTAGACAAAAAAAACTTAGTAATAACTTAAGTAAACATGTCGGTACCAAAGAACTGATGAGAATGTTAGATGCAATGGGCAGGAAGAATGGTGGTCTATGGAAGCAGATGAAAGGTAACTATTTTTAATAATAGTAAAGTGTGGTGTGGCCTACTGGTTGACACTGAAGGAACTAGAGTTCCCCATTATTCAGCAATGCTGTGAAGAGCATCAAGCTTTTGCTGCTTCATCTCGCCAGAAGAAACGTGCCCGATTTCTGCTGACAGGAAGCTTAATAGTCCTGGAGAACCTCTGCGGACGTTCAGCTTAGAATTCCTCTGCTTCATTGGGATCCAAACTCCAGACTTCTATTCCATAGTCACTCATTACACCCACTCCGTTGACTGCCTGGCTATTGTAGTTAAATTTGGTATGCTAATCGGGAAGCAACCTCATCAAGATATGGAGGACTGGAATGCTGGCAGGTGTCGCCCAATCTCCTGACTTACCCTTAGCGTGCTTGAGGAGGGGCAGGAATGCCCTGGCGGTCCGCAGGGCTCCGACGACGTTCACCTTGAGCAGCTGCTCCCACTGTGCTGCCTGCTGACAGTCCAGTCTCCCTCGGCAGCACGAACCAGAGGTGTTCACCACCGCCCACAAACCTGCGGACATCAGGCAGGTAATAATCGAGAGGTTCATTTACTTCCTATTGGATCATTTTGGAGACAACTGATACGATTAAGGAGCGGGGTTGGAACTGATTGGACCACAGAAGGCAAGTGTTTTTATTATTCAAGCCTTACAATCACGATAATGCATGGGATCGATATTAGTAGATGGATTAGGAGTGGTACATAGAAGGGAAGAGATGACCATAATCTGGCACTTGAATTCACTGGGAAAGAAGTACACTGAAGGAGTTTAAATTTGTAAAGTGCTGGAGTGAAACCATGATATGGGAAGGTGGGGGTGTATGGACGTTGCCACCGGACCGTGTGCTCTCCATCGCAACTGAAATTCAATTAAATTAAACATAAGCGTGATCAGAGATCCAAGGAGAAACAGAACTACAGACCATTGACCATGCTCTTCTTCACCAGCCGCATTTAGTTCTTAGATTGATATAGGAACTGAAAAGAGGGCTGGTGGATTTGTCTCTGGAAATTACTTCAGAAAACGGTTAGTAACTAATATGTTAAAGGAGTTGGATTGGTATTAATTGGAAAACAGGAGAAGGGAACAGATTGTTCTGGGAATGTTCATGGCATACATTGGTAATCAGGCTTGGAAAATATTGGTGGAAGAATTAAAAGTAGTGGCATGGAAGGAAAAAGATGACCATGACCACAAGCTGGCACTCGGTTTCGGGCATAAGGGAGTGGTAAATTTTATTTCTAGGGATTGGAATAAATTATCGAGGGTAAGTGAAGTATAATTTGTAAATTGCCACCTGTGCATGCGTTCCATCGGAATTAAATTTAAATAAAGATGTCAATGTATGGACAGTTCATTTAGTTACTGTTGGATCACCTCCGTAAAATATGGCCAGGAATAAAATTATTGGAGGTAACCAGAGATATTGAAAAGCACCTGAGTTTAATACAGTTATTGGTGAAATCCTAGCGAATTTAAAAGATTTTAAATCGCTGAGTTTGTGAGACGGTTGTTACACTCATACTGCCTGAGACAATCTATTTATCTGGTAGATTTATTTTGAACTTCAGTCTATCGAAGCAGACAAATAGGTATTCACAATAAAACACGAATAGGTTTTCAGGTTTATTAAAAAAAAAGTTAATAGATTTACTTGTATGCACATCTTGGTATAATTATTAGAGCAACAGTTAGAAACATAAGTGGCTAGAAGATACACTAGAAATGAAATTTACTTATGCATCACGTGGCAACAGAAACCCCAGTGTTAATGATTTTGAGCGACATTTATATCGTTTCTGAGAACTAAAATGTAGGTTCTACAAATGACAGAGCAAAAAATAATAATAACCGTTACAGTAGGCTAACCTGTGATGTCTTACGCCAAATGCACTTCTGAAAGTTTTTAATAGCTGGAAAATAGGGACTTAATCATACCAAACATCATCTTTCACTGTTTTCTCTAGAATTTCTTAGCTAAAACTTTTATTTATCTCTACAAATTTAAAAATGTAGCAACCGTCTCTCTCTCGATCGCTGTTTGCATAAAATAGTATTCTGCAAAAACTACCTAACCGATAGCATTTCTGCTGTTTGAAAACTTATGGATTAAATTAAAACTTGAACGAGCACGAGTAGGAAATCATAATCTATGCTTAACATACACAGCATACGCAGCAAAGATTCTTAATACAACCGTGGCCAGAGATTGCTTACAAAATCGATTATAAACAATCCAATTACTGTGAAACTTCGCCACAGAAGACAATTTAAACAAATAAAGACCTTTTTTTTTTGTGCCGCTATTCGTTGTTTCATTAAAACATGTTTGTGACTTCACGAAACTGATTTTTCTTTATCTCTGACAATTGTGAACACACCTTCACAAAATAATAAACGCTTCTTTGAAGAAGAAAAAAACTTGCGAGCACTTTTTACTAGGATTATAATTATAATGACTGAGTTAGGATGATGGTTTAATCATTTTGACGGCGACTGTACTCAGGCCCTTGGAGGAAGGAATTTCTTCCTCCATGCTCAGGCCGGCTTGCGTTTGGCGGCTGGTAACCTGGCTCGAAAGGTAATTTCTCAGAGCAAATTACTTGCGTTGTCCTTGTAAGGAGCGGCAGCCGCACCTTGCATGGAAATGAGCGCAAAAGGATAAAAACACCTGGCCAAGGACGATTGCTTTCACAGTCGGCGCTATTACATAGGAATGCGGCGGCTCATGCGGTATCAACTCAATCACCACTCGAAATGAGTTTGAATAACCCTGACAGGGAGTCAGAGATGAAGGATCATCAACTATCGCAGCATTTGATTTCAGATATTAGCGACTGGTAAAGTTTTCATTTGTTGGTTAAATGAGTCAAAAACTGGAAAAAGTGAAAATACTGACTCCAAACTTTGAAACGATTTGAATGAAAATATGGCATGTATGAGTATAGGGATTCGCCTTGTGAGAACCAACAATCACAATGCTTGTATGTTTTTGATAGTATAGACTCATCAGTGGTGAGAGATAATGCAAGTGTCGAGGAAACGAGGTGCCGGATGAAGAATCACTGACATCAGTTATAGAAATAGATTGGTCTGCGATTGGATAAGTACCTGACGTGAGGTTCTCACATAGATGCAGTGGAAGTTACGAGGGTAGGCTGAAAAGTAATACAAACATGCGCGAAATTCTTAGTTTCGATATATGGACATATCAAAACGCTGCTGCAGGCAGTAGAAAAACAATACCCTGCGAGTTATTGTTGGTGCACCATGATATCTCCCAAACTGAAGAATCCGTTAGGACTTCAACTTTCCCAATTTGATGGAAATGATCAAGGAGGACTCCGAAGGCTTCTGACAAAGATGTTAATCTTCCCCATCGGCAGAAATTTCTGCAATTGGGAAGGAAAAAAAAAACTTTAATGTTAGTCCTGTATTCAGATCAACAAAGAAAACAAGAATTATGATTTACGGCAAAATGGGAATTTAGCCCTAAAGAAAGAGTTCGGACTTTAGCAATAGGAATATCTGGCATTAAGACGACAAATAAAGCAATTTTTTAATTTTTTTTTTTTATTTATTTTTTTTTTTTTTTTATTTTTTTTTTTTTTAACCGCGATATTATAGTGTAGTTGGCTTCGAGTCGTATAAAACCTCAAAACCATAATTACTTTCACTTCTTTTTCTGGATTCACTCCGTCTTCAATAAAAAAAAAAAGATAATCCGTCCTATTGTGTGCTGAATTAAACAGGTTACTCCATTTGTGTGATTAACATGTCTCGTTTATTCACAGCAAATAGAACTTAGGTATTCAGTATGATTTACGCATTAACAAAGCAGAAAGAAAGCTTCGGACATTTCTGTAACATCCTCTGTTCAAAATAAAACCCTTCCACAATTTAACTCGCAAAATTTTGCTTCTCAAACGAACACTCTTGATCGATATGATTCCACACTTATTAGTTTCTCACCATGTTCTCTTTGTTAGTTACACAAGAGTACTCTTTATCTACCACACGGGCGATCAACACATACATGTCTGCTGCCCACCATATCCCTTCTCCCAGAGATGTTTTCTCTCTCTCTTTGGTGCACACTTCCGTGTTTCCTATTTAACAGCCCCATAAACTACTCCAATCAGGGACGGATCCAGGGAGGGCTAGGGGGCTCAAGCCCGCCCCCCCCCCAAAGTATCTAGGTCTACCCCCAAAATTTTAATTTTGGAGACTTTTTTCTTTTAGCTTTACTGATCCGAGAAGACTATAAAGACTACCCTTTGCCCAACTCAAGCCCCCCCCCCCCAAAAAAAAAACAAAATCCACTCAAGCCAAGCGCCCCCCCCCCCAAACCAAAATCCGCTCAAGCCCCTCCCAAACCAAAATCCTGGAGCCTCCCCTGCCTCCAGCATATGAAATGGTATTACATCTCGTTTTGAAACAAAAGAACGAGAAAATTTAACACAGAACGAACCACGAAGAAAGATAATAAACAAGGAACGACCATGTGGGAAGGTGACTACGTTCCTTCACACCCTGGCTTGCAGCTCAATGCCCCAGGTCACTCCACCAATTCAGCGGCCTAGCGATAACTTCTCTAGCATAGTCCTTAAATTCTTCGACAAGAGCCGAAGCGCTCCACTGTTCGAAACTCCTCATATTTGCACATAGTTCGTAGCAGCGGCGGATCAATGGGGGAGCTAGAGAGCACAAGCTCCCCCCCCCCCCAAAATAAGCATCCACCCCGACATCGTAATTTTGGAGACTTTTTTCTGGTAGCCCTCCTGATCTTTTAAGAGACAGAGGTATCAGATACCCTTGCCCGAGTCAAGCCTTCCCCCTCACCCCAAACCAATGTTCACTCAATCCCTCCCCAAACCAAAATCCTGGATCCATCCCTGGTTCGTAGTGAAACCACGTAGTGACTTCATTGCACGCGTGACACAGTGATCGATGTATGTTTACGAAGTGTGCTGCTGCAAATTCGTAAAAAACCAACAGCGGGGGTAACGAAGCGGTTCGCTGTCAGACGCTTCATATTTTATTATAAGTGCGCGTCACGAACGAAGGTGGGTGGCGCAGAGAGAGACAGAAATAGGGACACAGGGTATACGACGTTGCCGCATTTCCAGCAGCATACGAGTGACGTAGAGAGGAGGTAGAAAGTATAGTAATTACGCTTCTTCTACCACTAATACTACTGCTGTGTAATGATAATAAAAATAATAATATGCGTTTTAGCAGCGCTTTACGTGCTAATACTATTAAGAAAGACAGGAATGTCAGCCACAGCAAACAATCAACACTCGTGTAACCACGACAAGCGCTGGATTGTTACTGAATTCGATTGGCTACTGGCAGAGCATGACGTCATGCGCAGAGCCTCGCTAAACTGGGCCGCCTTCGTTCGTGACAGTTAAGAAGCCGCCTGGAATAATGTTTTGTTTCGTTGGTCTGCTGGAGCTCGGTTCGAGCGGCCGAGACCCTTCGCTGTGTGACTATCTGCGGAATACAAGGTCGTCACAAGGTTGAGTGCAGGTGTTTGCAGATGGGGTGAGAGATAACGGAACCCCACACTCCATTGGTGGCCGACACTTTGTGGGTCCTCCGCATGTGTCGCCAACAAGTCTTGACAGCGACGACCAGCTGATAGTGGGGAGGTCACGTGACGTCTGCTCGGGGCTCTGTGTATGTGGAAGAGCGAATGAAAATAAATTAGTCATCTGTTAGAAACTATGACACGTTGCTGTTTATATTTTTACGTTTAAGCCTGGACAAACCCAACCCTCTTCTGTCGGTATTGGTGGACCGATGTTGAGAAGGGGAAACGGAACTTTAGTGATGAGAATCTATGCTTGGAAGAGACAGTTGGCACTGGACCACGCGGTCGGCCACTCGAAAAAGATTCTGATCTCGCCAACAGACCTCCGATCTGGCACTTTTAAAATTTCTCATCGTACCGGATGAGACCATGTGTCAATTGAGTGTGTGCGCATAATAAGAGTTAGTTTATTTTTTTTAATACAGTGCGTCGACTTCCATATTTGTGTGAGTGAGGTGCAAAAACTGCAGAAGTAGATCAACGGATGGTGCTACATTTCCCATCGAGGACTGTAATAATGCGGTAAATAAAAGTACTTTTCATCCGCAATACAAACTAAGTCAGGAGGTAGTGCATTTAGGAACCCGTAAGCGAACCCCATGATTCACATCATAGAGAAAGAACTCGTGCTCTCTGGCTGTTAATTGTGCTAGCCGCAATTTTGTATATTGTCTGCAATATCACTGTTATTTTAATCAATGTTTTCTATGTTTTTGTTTTACAGGTGCTGATTTTTTTGTATTTGTTTTGAAAATTCATATCACCTATGCGTGTTTTTCTAATGTTAATAAATGTAAGCCTTAAAAGTAATTTAATCTCATTTTTGTGGAAGATTATAATTTCCATGAAAATAATTGTATCTGTAAATGTAGATTATTTAAGTAAATTTTTGGAAGTGTCTCTCCCATGTCGCCCAGGCAGTATTGAGAAAGGAAATGATACGCAATTTTTTTAAAGAAATTGAAAGCAATAATGACAGGTGACAACAATCATACACAGGGGTACACCACTCCATCAATAACTGCTCTATGGCCACAAAATCATTTCAACAACATGATTATGTAGCCGAATAAACTTCTGGACCAGCAATAAAGGGGAAGGAAGAATCTTAGCCAAGATCAGACAAATCCAAAAACGAAACATAAGTTGGGCAAGTAAACTGACAATATGGAAGGAGGTGCATACTCCGTACTCTGGTTGCCAAACTACCACGCTCAGTGCTGAGCCAAAGATGATCTCAAGCTGCGTCTCTTAACGGGGGCCACCCCCGACGGATAGCCAACAACACGCTCTAGGAACGGGGCCGCCTCTGCTAGCGGCGATTAGACGCAGCTACCCACTCTGTGTCGGTAAACATCACACGCGTGTGTAGAGGTGTGCTGTTGCCATCGGTTTGCAGCAGAGGTGCACACCCCTTCTGTTGCCGTACAGTGTTCTATGCCAAACGACACTAGGCAACGTGGTGGGGAGGTGGCGGCGAGGTAAGCGAGGGCTAACCTGCGGCGCGCGCTCATCCCTACACTTCGGCGTGCGGCCTCCGATACAAGACGTCATGGGAAGTCGCAGCTTCAGAGAGATGGCTGTAGTTGACGGGTCAAAGCACTCACCGTCCTCGCCAGCGGGCAGGTGCGCCCTGACCAGGTCGGTGGCGTCGTGCAGCAGGTCCTCCCGAGTGACGTCCAGTGGTATGGCGACCAGTCGCCCGACGCCGTCCGCCTCGCGAGCCTTCGACGCCGCCCGGAGCACCGACAGCACCGCAGACCTCGGTGATGACGAGCTGGACGAGGACTTGGTCGACACTCGGCTGCAGGGCCTGCCAACATAATCCACAACTGTGAGGAACCTAAGGGAGAGTCCACTAATTACGTGGGCAGTTTTTTCGTAAATCTGGACATCCCGAAGGCTTCCTCCCCCCTCCCTCTCCTTTCCCTGGTGAGCGTTTGGAGAGAGATCTGGTTGGTCCCCCACTCGAGGTTGATCTTGTAAATCTGGAGACCTTTTTATTTACTGTTTTTGAATTAATGCTTTCTGTGGAACCCCCCCCCCCTCACCCCTCCAAGTGAGACTTCGTCGGACCTCACCTTCCCCTGTTTGTACTCACGTAATTAATGGACGCCCCATAATAGAATACAGACGCGAGTCATGGGGTAAGGAGTGCCAGTGGAACAGGATAGTGTATTGTGGCATGGGCGGATCCAGGGGGGAGGGGGGCTAGGGGGCTCAAGCCCCCCCAAAAAAGTGTTGTTTTTTTTAGCTCTACGGATTCGAGGTCCGAGCGGACTACAAATACTACCTTTTCCCCGACCCAAGCCCCCCCCCCCCCCAAGCCAAAATCCACTGAAGGCAAGTCCCCAAACCAAAATCCACTCAAGCCAAGCCCCCCCCCCCAAACTAAAATCCGCTCAAGCCCCTCCCAAAGTAAAATCCTGGATCCGCCCCTGATTATGGGCACCACTGATATTCATTTCTCTAATGAATGAGTTTCTTAATGGATTACTGTCACAAGTTAGGTTGCTTTCAGAAGACATAAAGGTATATAATAGAATCAAAATGGGAGAAGACTGTTAATAGCTGCAGGATGATATGGACAGGATGTCTCGCTGCGTAGATCAACATTGGGTGAAGACAAATGCCAAGAAGAGTCAGCTTATTAGGTACACAGATAAAAAATAAAAAAACGAAGAAAAACTATGACTATCAGGTGGGAAAAGAATTTTTGGCGGAAGACTGGAAACGTCGTAATATTTGATAATAAACTCAACTGGGCAAAAAGCATTGGACATAGTAGGAAAAGGTTTCAAAATCCTTCACTTGTTGGAGAGAGGGATGTACCGGAGAAGTAAGGGAATTGGGTTACAAAACTTTGATCAGACTATTGCTCGAATATGGTGATGTAGTGTGGGTCCCACATTTTAGATATCATATAAAGAAATTAATGGGGGTGCAGGGAAGGACTGCTAGATTTGTCTCTGCAAACTACTGCAGAACACAATCAGTAGTAACTGGTATGGTAAAGGAGCTGGAATGGGATTCTCTGGAGGACAGGAGGAGAGTGAAGAGTGTGCGGGGATTGTATAAGGCGTATATTGGGGACTAGGCTTGCAAAGATATTGGTGGAAGAATTAAAAGTAATGCACGAAAGGGAAAATATGACCATTACAAGCTGGCACTCGATTTCAGACATAACGGTGCACGAGAATTTTCTTTTGTATGGGGGAGGGAGTGAGGGGGGGGGGTAGGGGTCGACGGAAATTCACGTCAACTTTTTATTTCAGATTGCCGCCCTTCAAACAACAGAAGGGTGTTTAAAAAAAAAAAGTCTCCAAAATTACGAGGGTGATATCGCGCTAGGAGGGGGGGGGGGTGAGATTTCCATCAGATCTCATCAAGTCTCACCAAAGGAAGGGGGAGGTCCGGATTTACAAACAAACAAAAAAATCTGACGTAATGGATGCCCACCAATGCAGCGAATTGTTGTTCTTTCCTCTCTGCATCATATCTGTTCCGTCTTCACATTTTCTTTTAAGCTCCCTCTCTTTCTATAACGTCCGTTACCTTGTTTATTTTTTAGGCTAATGTGATAACCGGTATTCTATCCTCTTGCATCCAGTTTAAATTCTTTCAATTTTTTTTTAACTTCGTCAATTTTTGTTATTTATGTCTTAAACTTTAAGATTTTTGCGTAAGTCTTCATATTTAATTTTGTCTCTCCCTGAACAGACTTTACCTTTCCTGTAAACATCTTATTTCTGCTGCTTTTTTATTTAGTTTTTTCTTTACCTATGTTGAAAGAAGCGTGAATTCTTTTTTTTCTACTTTTCGTATTACCTGTTCCCTTCTCTTGCTGCTTTTTATCTATTATGTAGCAGGCGACCTTTTTTTTCAGCTCAACAGCTGCTTCGGGCGGTCGAAGACACTCGGGATGGCAACAATGGGAGCGGCAAATAATGTTCGAAGGGACGGCAATCTCACAGTTTTTTGACTCGATTCGGAAATTTCCTAGATCCACCACTGGCTGTAGTTAGGCAGGAGACGGCATAATCGGGATTGCACGCGGGCGCGCTAACAGCTAGCGGCGCGGCTGGCCTGTGTTTCAACTACTCATGTTTGTTCCTGAGGATTTAGTATTAAACTATCACTGGTGATGTTGAAGGAGTTGGTTGGAAAGACCTGAGAAATATGGTAGACGTTTCTCTCGTGGAAATGTTAAAAAAAAGAATCCTAAATTTTTGGTTTCCTACACTCCTGGAAATTGAAATAAGTACACCGTGAATTCATTGTCCCAGGAATGGGAAACTTTATATACACATTCCTGGGGTCAGATACAACACATGATCACACAGACAGAACCATAGGCACATAGACCACAGGCAACAGAGCATGCACAATGTCGGCACTAGTACCGTGTATATCCTCCTTTCGCAGCAATGCAGGCTGCAATTCTCCCATGGAGACGATCGTAGAGGTGCTGGATGTAGTCCTGTGGAACGGCATGCCAAGCCATTTCCACCTGGCGCCTCAGCTGGACCAGCGTTCGTGCTGGACGTGCAGACCGCGTGAGACGACATTTCATCCAGTCCCAAACATGCTCAATGGGGGACGGATCCGGAGATCTCGCTGGCCAGGGTAGTTGACTTACACCTTCTAGAGCACGTTGGGTGGCACGGGATACATGTGGACGTGCACTGTCCTGTTGGAACAGCATGTTCCCTTGCCGGTCTAGGAATGGTAGAACGATGGGTTCGATGACGGTTTGAATGTACCGTGCACTGTTCAGTGTCCCCTCGACGATCACCAGAGGTGTACGGCCAGTGTAGGAGATCGCTCCCCATACCATGATGCCGGGTGTCGGCCCTGTGTGCCTCGGTCGTATGCAGTCCTGATTGTGGCGCTCACCTGCACGGCGCCAAACACGCATACGACCATCATTGGCACCAAGGCAGAAGCGACTCTCATCACTGAAGACGACTCGTCTCCATTCGTCCCTCCATACACGCCTGTCGCGACACCACTGGAGGCGGGCTGCACGATGTTGGGGCGTGAGCGGAAGACGACCTAACGGTGCGCGGGACCGTAGCCCAGCTTCATGGAGACGGTTGCGAATGGTCCTCTCTGATACCCCAGGAGCAACAGTGTCCATAATTTGCCGGGAAGTGGCGGTGCGGTCCCCTACGGCACTGCGTAGGATGCGAAGGTCTTGGCGTGCGTCCGTGCGTCGCTGCTGTCCGGACCCAGGTCGACGGGCACGTACACCTTCCGCCGACCACTGGCGACAACATCGATGTACTGTCGAGACCTCGCGCCCCACATGTTGAGCAATTCGGCGGTACGTCCACCCGGCCTCCCGCATGCCCACTATACGCCCTCGCTCAAAGTCCGTCAACGGCACATACGGTTCACGTACACGCTGTCGCGGCATGCTACCAGTGTTAAAGACTGAGATGGAGCTCCGTATGCCACGGCAAACTGGCTGACACTGACTGCGGCGGTGCCCAACCGCTGCGCAGCTAGCGCCCTTCGACGGCCAACACTGCTGTTCCTGGTGTGTCCGCTGTGCCGTGCGTTTGATCATTGCTTATACAGCCCTCTCGTAGTGTCCGGAGCGAGTATGGTGGGTCTTACACACCGGCGTCAATGTGTTCTTATTTCAATTTCTAGGAGTGTATAATTGCGGCAGAGCGAAAAGATGTCTGGTCGTTGTCAGCCAACGAAGGCCGGGCGTGACAGACACCATGACCAAAATTGCCTTTTATTAGTACTTATTTTTAACGATTTCAGTGGGAAGCACACTGATTCCCAACTTACTCAGACTCGATTTACTATATTCGTAACCACCATAGACGCTCTCAGTTAAAAAATAATGTTGGTGAAAGGCAGAAGCTGGTAAGTTGGCATTGTGTAAGTCGCTACTTCTTGAATGTCTCTGTTTATGTGCGACTCGACTCACCTCTCGACGGGCGAGGCGTCGCTATGGCCTCCAGATGGCGTTTTGTCCTCGCATGACGCGGCGTCGGCGTCGCTCTGGACGTCGCTGTTCTCTGATTGGCTGGCGGGAGGGACCACCTCTGAAACAACAGCAGAACACAAGATCACGAGGCGGTCACGGCACAGAATAGACACTGCCCATTCAGTGCTCTGCCAGAAGTACTGGCGGGCGGCTTCGGATGCGCCGTTACCAAATCATGCGCCTAGCAGTTAAATTCACCTGCTAGCTCGTAGTAATAGTTTGTGCTTTGACGCTCATACTAGGCAACAAAGGAAATTTGGAAATGGTTAATAATGATGAAAAACTGCTTAAAAAGATTATAACTGGTGATGAATCATGCGTTTACAGTTATGATCTCGAAACAAAACGACAGTCTTTGCAATGGTAGCTACCGTCGAAGCCACGACCGAAAAAAGAGCGCTTAAGTCAAGTCGCCGCTGATTTTTTTTTATTATTAATATTACTAGCGGAGTTCCCGGCGTTGCCCGGTATAGTTGGCGTAGATTTAACCGTACCCTATTTTTAATTCCCGCAAAACATTTGCCCAAAGTTTCATAAAATACGCGCCAACTTTTTCGGAATTAAAGCAAACTTACATTCACCCGCCCCCTACCAAGAAACTGGTGGGCTGAAGTTTATTTGCACGTATACTATTTTCTTTATTCCGAAAAGATTCATGTATATCAAGCTTCTATAATTTGGCTAAGAAATTTCATTACTACATTACTGAACAACCATATATTTTTTTAATTTTATTTAAATTGCCATTCGGCCGTGTTAGACATACAGCCAGCTCAATGTGTTTGTTTCTCTTACAATGTACAGATTTCTTATAAGTGAAATTATTTTCTCTCTTGCGTAAGGATGACACAAGACGAACACAACATTTAATTAAAACCACCCATGCCCTAGGCCGGACTCAAACCGGCGACCCCTGCAACGAGAAGCAAGCACGCTACCCCTATGCTGCCGGGGTCGGCAATATTATGTTAAAAACTCACATTTGATTCAATTGCGAAGTGAATGGATATACTTGTGGCTCGAAACGCCAGTTCCTTTAACTCTGCAGATAAAATATCAAAAGTGAATCCGGAATAATATTATCGTAAACAGAAGACTAATGCTGAATGCCAGAGATATTGTCCAGAGATCGTGCATAAAGAAAATCTTGTTTTTATGGCTATCTATGTCGTTTAAAAATTGATATCTCGAATTAAAGGAAACAATACTTCAAGCTATGGCTTTTAAAAATTGAATATATCGAATTAAAAGAAAGAATACTTAAAGTTTTGTTTAGTGTGCAAAATAGTTATTACTATAAGTTATCTTATTACTTTAATTAAAGGCTATGGTCAGAGACATTGTGTTGTGTGTTTAGTGCGGAGTATGCGGTATCTAGTGATTCTTCTTGTGGAATTTCTCACCATACGTCCAGAATTTCATTTAATGCTCCTACATTATTTAACGTTGAAACATAAGACATGCCAGACAAGTGAATTAAGATTCTAAGCTTAAAACGGCGAAAACTCCATCGAAATCTGCCCCGTAGTTTCCGAGTTTTTATACGACCAATATGTCCGGTTTTCGTTTTATAGATATAGATTACGTACTGTGAGAGTGTTTTGGACCACGGATATGCTCCTCAGAATCAGACGATCAACAAAGAATATTATCTTGAAGTTATGGAAAGATTGCGTGACGCAATTAGAAGAAAAGGGTATCAGCTTTGGTCAAGCGGTGACTGGCTTCTTCATCACGATAACGCGACGGTGCAACGATATTAGACAAAGCACAAAGTCCTACAGCTCCATGAGCCTCCGTGCAGCCCTGACGTAGCTCCCTGCGACTTTTGGCTGTTCCCAAGATTAAAAATGTCGCTCAAAGGACACCGATTCGACGACAAAGAAATACTTGAAACTAATACGACGAACGCTCTAAAGGCAATATCAGGCCTGCTTCAAAAAGTGGAAAGCCCGTTGGGAGCGTATTTAAAATGGGGACTACTTCGAAGGATGCGACCAGCCTGATGACGCAGAATAACACCAGCGGCGAAATGTGAAAGAAAGTCAATAATGCATTGCTGTGGTGTTGTTTCTACCTGTGGTTCCGGCAGTGACCGTGGCAGTCTGCTCGGTGTCGTCCTCGTCGTCATCCTCCGACTCGGCGATGCAGTCGATGTGCGTGTCGTCGACGCCCGGGGGCGGCGCTATGCCCGCGAACACCCTGTAGCCCAGCCTGGACAGCCTGAGCGCGCACTGGAGCCCCATGGCAGTCTCGGCGCTGGTCACCAGCACGGCCCGCCCCCTGCCGTCGGGGGCGGTGGCCAGGGGAGCGGTGGAGGCGGTGCCGTGGAGGCGGCACACCAGGTACAGCAGCAGGCCGACCGCGACGCAGCACAGCGCGACCAGCTGCAGGGACAGCACCAGGGCGGTCTGCTCGTCCATCGCACAGTGTCAGTACGGTAACAGGTGGCGGCCTCTCACATCCTCACTCGCACCTGAAACTAAATTAACAAAATGGCGTCAGTACTGGAGGGGGCGAGTAAAATGGTCTCTGCCCAGCTTGAAATAGTTACTACTCAAATCCTACTGAATGGAATGGAAAGCGGTCGACAAAGAAACCTTAAAAGAGTCGAGAATATTAAGGTGGATTCCCACGGACCAAGCATTTACCGGTCGCGCTGGTCCAGCTATCAACAGCGGGCCGTGGGAAGGGACCTGCCTCTGCTGGCAGGGATGGCGTGCATCTATCACACAGTCGGTAAACATCAAACGCCCGGGTAGCTGAAACGACACTAGGCGACGTGGTGGGGGTGAAGGTTACCCGGTGAAACTTGCTGATCCGTAGAATTTGGCTGCATGGCGCGGCTTACAAAACCACGCGCCGTGGGAAAGCACCATTAACCAGCATCTCTCCCGCCCTCAGCTCGACGCGTGGAAGGGACGCGATTGATTGGTCGGGCAACGAAGCGGGGAATTAGTGCACGCTGAGTGGCCTTACAGACCGAACCGCGCTCATTTGTCGCGTGACTTGAGGCAGAATGATATCATTCCGTATGAAACACACTACAGTTGATAATTTAAGACCATTCCAACGCCAATAAAAGTAGATTTCGAAAAACCGAGACACTTTAAAGATGAAAATGTCATAGTAAGTGGAAGCAGAACAATCGGAAGGCAGGTAGAATTGAAGGGAACTTCCGGTGAAATTCGGAGAGATAAAGTGATGCAGGGACCAAGGAGTTGGCCTTGGCGATGAGAGGTGGGTCCTAGTGGTGCGGGGGATGGAGTTGGGAAGCGGATCTGTCTCTAATTTACGAGTAACTGCCCAGGGAGCACAATGATACCACACTCGATGGTAACCACCTCTGAAACAGCTGTTAGAGCAGTTAAGTACTGAGTTGAAGTTTTCCTTCTACAGCTAAATAAAATGATCAAAATAAAATAAAATGATCAAAGTCACAAGCTGGAATTCTGTTTCAGATACACGGAAGTGGTAAATTTTCTTCTGTAGGCAGGGGAAACAGGGATTCAAGTAAATTACTAAGGGAATTGATTAATACTTTACCAAAAACGCTGAAAGAATTTAAAATTAAAATTTGTAGAGGGCAAAAGTACGCAGGAAAAAGAAAAGGAAAAAAATTAGTGTGTAGGGAAATTGCCATATGATCATGCGCTCCTTTTCAATTAAATTAAATTTCAAGAAATATATTAGCTTTTAGGTGGGTAGTCAATTTTTTTTGTTTAAAAAATTTATACATTTTTTATGTATAATACAAGATACCAATACATTTCATTTATTAATTTGTGCCTGTTTATTATTATTTTCTAACCTACTATATTCGTAGGCTGGACTTATCAACATAGCCAAAACATTCTTACTGTCCTACACCTATTTAGCCCATTTTACGTTGTCGTCGGATTTCAGGACTTATAAAGAGACATTACTGTAGTTCGTGTATGCTGGTCCGATTATCGCCTTGCTGGGTCGTCGAACTCTGGACCTCTGGGTCGGTGAAAGGCTGGGCAGTAGGTGTGCGAGTCTAGAGTTACCACAGACGAGGGAAGCAGACCGGAATCTCACACGCCTCAAAGGTCTCCTGCGACACAAGGGGAGCGATCGAATATAAACTAAAATGAAACTAAGTTACATACGTACTTCCACTTTATCTATAATGTAGTGGCTCATCTATACTGTAATAGCTCATTGTTTGCTACGTCACTAAGGATTGCAAAACGACAGTGTTTTCAGTCCCGCTTTTGCGGATTGCGGGATTGGCTAATCCCACGGGATCCGGCACATTTTTTAAAGTTTTAACAAATTAAATAATAAATGTCTATAATTAATATAAATCAACATTTAACAATATTTCAGTTAGCAAAATAACATTAAAAATTTGTAGCCTACCTTAAATATACTTTGCGCTCCCGCACTTTTGTTTTAAATGCAACCCTAGTTATCAAGTAAATAACCAAATATGATAAATATTCAGATCACATTACGTGTCTTACAGTAAACCACATCAGTTTGAAAAATAATCTATTTACTAAGCAGTCAAACTATCACTTTATTTGGCAAGAATTACGTATAGAGCCAGCGCTCCTGGGTTTGATTGTAATGATCATGATTAAGACTTTTTGTAAAGCTTAGCAACTTTCCGCACTTTTCTGGAAACCACTTCAGTATGTGGATGAACCAGTGTTACGGTCACACTTTGTGCCTCGATTGTCCCGTCCAGCTCTTCGTCTAAATTCGAGTCAATTAATTACTGGTACAGTTATTTCTGTGCGGTCGACTTTTCTTTAGTACATCAACGGTCAATTGTGTACTGTGTGGAAAAGAGCAGAAGTTCCCCAACTTTGCCATGATATTTGTTCCGTCAGATGTTAAGCCAATAACAGGAGCTTAGAGATCGACACCCCGAAGCTTGTCAGCCGTTCTTTGAATAAACTGCAAGAACCGAGTAATCTAAGCAAGGCAAAATTAAATAGTTGAAAATTTTTAAGCTTCTTTAGTCGGAACGAAAAAACTCAACCATTATATATATATATATATATATATATATATATATATATATATATATATTAAACTGCTTAACGTCTCTTAACAGCGAGGTTACGGGAAACGATGGGGGGCAAGGAATGGGATGGAATTCGGCCATGGCCTTTTGAAGGAAGCATCCCGGCATTTGCCTGGAGTGATTTTGGAAACCATGGAAAACCCTAATCTGGATGCCCGGGCGGGGATTCGAACCGGCGTCCTCCCGAATGAGAGGCCAGAACGCTAACCGTTACACCACCCCTCTCGGTCAACCATTACAAAATCACTTCATGTCAGTAAGTCCGTATCCCATAGCATCGAAATTCTGCAGATGTTCCACCAGTTGTGATTAAATTTCACAAAAACGGTGTATTTTATAGACTTCAAAACAGATAGTTAAAAAGTATCACGTACAAAAAAAACTTTTCGTGTGTCCTGTTGAGTATGGTATTATCGGAAAGGTATTTAAAAGCGCAATCATTATGGTTTCGGAACATTTTCATTTGTTTATATTTTGCGAGGTATAAGCTTCTAAACCAGTTAAAAATGTCTCCCCTCCTCTAAGTTTTTAAACTGTCCAACTATTAGAATAGGTGATTGCGGGGAACCGCCTGAAAACTTTATAACTTTTTCATCATATTTACGAGATATCAAGTGTAAAATTTTCTGCACTGCTTATTTTCATTTCTCGTCACTTAGATTAGCAGTGATTTTCACCATGCTTGTTAGCAGAATGAAGCAATCTGTACGATATTTTTCAGAGTAAATAATATCTATTATTTCGACCATGTTAGGGTAAACCCGGGATAGATGGCCATGATTTTTTCAAAAGCCAGTTTCATAGCCTAATACACAAGAACAACCTGAAACTTTCCATAAATTGCCTTTTCAATTCATAAAAAGCAAAAGTTGACTTCGTTTATAAAGCTATACCAAATTTCATACGAGCTAAAAATTATTAAAAAATATGTAACACTTGGCCATCTCACCCGAGTGTCAGGGTTAGATGGCCATACATGTAAGGGAGAGATGGCCATCGGTCAAAATACTTTAAAATCGAAGAGATAATTATTTTAAAACCTTTTAATCACTTTAAACATGTTTTATAGACTTTCTTGATGAAAAAATATTTTATAAAGATATTAATCGCTGTTAAATTATAACTTAACCAAAACCTCATTTGCTCGTTGCTTTGAACCGACAGACGGCGTTCCCTGGTGTTGCAGCTTTTCCCCAACAGTCTTGTAGTAGCTCGCCAAATTGTAATCTTCCGATCTGGGTGCCATTTTTCAACGACATTGTAAAAATGATGCTTTAAAAATTTGAAGACAGATCGGTCCAACGGTGGCAGATAATGGGTAGTATGGCTGGGGAGGCACATAAAAATGATATTATTAATCTCAGCAAACTTCAACATCTGTTCCGAGCTAGAGTGCGAACTTCCTTGGAATATTAAACTCCTTGGAAGCTTTTATCACAGAATAACCATCATTGTTTCCTTAATTAATAGCATTTTTAAGTTCTTCTTCTTTCTATGATCCTCTGACAGAGCTGGCTTTTCGAATGTATTTATTTGGCATCTCTAAAAAAGTACGATACCGTCAAAATTTAATACATAACACGTTTATGGGATGGCCATCTATCCCGATCCTGATGTGGCCGTCTCTCCCGATCGGCCGGGATAGACGAACATAGCGCGTCATCAAACATGGTGGACGCAAACTCAATCATAACTTATGTACCTTAATGCATTTAGACCAAAACAACTCTAAAACTAAAGTTTCCGTAGTTACTCACTTCCTAAGTTATGTTTAAATCAAAAGGTTGTGACATACCTTATAATTTCAAGGTATATTGAAAACTAAAATCATGAAAATTACTTACTTCCAGTTGAAATAAAGAGTCATGCGGAACAGCAACACACACTTACATTATTAACTAACTACCTACTGACCGGCAGCGCTGTACGTCGGATAGTCAAAAAATTACAGTCGTTGGCCATCTCTCTCTCCCGTATGGCCATCTATCCCGGATTTACCCTATTGTTATTAGGCGGGTTGAAAGGTTTTTTTTGGCTTTACATCGACGTCATAACAGGCGGGGAATTATCGGGAAGGGGGGGGGGGGAGCAAGGAACAAGAAGGAAATCGGCAATGGACTTTTGAAGGGACCATCCCAGTATCCCTGGGAGTGTTTGCTAGAAACAATGCAAAATCGAAATCTTGATGATTGGACGGGGTTTCGAACCCGCGTACTCCCATATAAGAGGCCACAGCGTTACCGCTCACTCACCACGCTCGATTTAAGTTTCAGTGGCAACGTGATGTTATATAGATTTAGAAACTGTGAATACGTCCGCAATCGACCGAATGCTTCACAACTTTATCTTACATATTTTCTATGTGTGTGTAACCGATCAAAAAGCACTATTTTCCGACTGGTTTCACACAAAGTTTAGTTCTGACGATTAAGGTGGACGAGAGACAGGAAAAGTGAGACGCAAACCTAAAATGACGGCCGGAGTGTTTTGTAACATTTCCGACGCCTGCTCCTTTCAATTGAATCTGACCGATTGTTTCAGCGATTTCCCCTGTCTCGGTTCAGAAAGTGGCGACTCTGTTTTGTTTTTCCTTAAAGAATATGGCGGTTAGAAAGTAGTACGTGACCGCCGACAAGAAAATGGCGGCTTTGTGTACGCTGTGGTTGTACGGTACGCTGGACTCGTGACCGTTCATCTCGTAACCTAGTCTCAATCCAACCTAGAAACAGGACCCATCGCGCATGTTGAATTTGCTGCAATTACTGTTTCGAGACAGATCTTATACTCAGGTGGCAATTCACCTGCAACTTACTTTTGCACTACGCCAATTTTAAATTTCAGTTCTATCTCTGATTGACATAACTTGTTAAGAACGTGCATCAAAAATTTTTCCTACACACTGAAATATTATGCCTCAAATCAAATGAAAGTTACGGGAGCAGTTTTTTTTTCGTAAATAATATGGACCCCCCCTTCTTGATGAGATATGGTGGGATTCTCCCCCTCCCCCCAATTTGAGATTGATCTCGTAATTTTAGATACCTTTTTTTTTAAGATCTACTATTCTTTAAAGGGCGGCAATCTGAAATCAAAAGTTGACGTCACATTTCTGTAGGCTCCCTTTCTCCCCCCCCCCCCCATTTGAGCTCACGTAATTAATTGACGCCCCCTTATGGGGAAGTCATGTTCTGTTTCACTGACTGTTTCGCCTCTACCCTCCCCCGATTGTTTGTCGTCGTTTTCTTTCTCATCTTCTTTCACGTGCGTCAAAATCGAGGAAGAAAAAACAGAAACGTATATACGAGAATTATTTTTTAAATAAGGTCCGTTTGTGAATGAGAGTGAGAATAAGGCGCGACCGCCACTGTGCGCATGCGCGTCTGTTCCCAGCATGCTTTGCGCGCGTTTATACTCCATTTGCAGCCATATTGTCTATTTGTCTGCTGAACTGTAGGAGTTTATAATTTTTAAGAAGGTTGATTCATCCGCCAACTGTGAGATACGACCTGTAATACGATTCTTGAGTGCAAGAAACTTTGCAGCAGCGGAAATTCACCGCCATATTTGTGAAGAGTGTGGTGCTAACACTATGAGTGACAGTAAAATCGGAAAGTGTGGGAGAATATTCAGGGACGTGATGCTGCTCCATGATAATGTGTGGCCACATGAAAACAAGGTCTAATCAGGTCTTTTGGATGGGAACAACTGGATCATCCACACAGTCCAGATCTTGCACCTAGTGATATTCACCTCTTTCGACGATTAAAAGCGTTCTTTGGTGGTCAAAGATTCAACTATAACGAACAAGTGACAACTGCAGTCTTCGCACGCGGCAGATTTCTTTCGTGTTGGAATTAAAACACTTGTTCAACGGTTTAACAAATTTTGGAACAAAAATTGAAATCATGTAGAAAAGTATATGAAAGTGAGTATAACAGTGAAATAAATACATTTTATTGATATTTTGAGTATTTTTTATTTATTAAACAACGGACCATCTTTTTTCTTTAATAAAAAAACTGTTGTATGACCAAGTTGTGGTTGAACATGTATACCTCAAGCCTTCATTAATATATGGGAGACAGAAAAGATTATATATAAATCACATAAGGTGCTTCTGTATGGTTCGAAGAAGGACCCTATTGTCGGTCTAGATTGCGGACTCCCAAACTTTTTCTTACCATGCCCCCCCCCTTTTGTTAGAAGAAAAGTTCCGCGCCCCCCCCCCCCCCTCTCCAACACTCACTAGAACTTTGTTACTGAAAGGTGAATGCCCAGTTTTACAATACTACCGACGGTGTAGA
Source organism: Vandiemenella viatica (assembly GCA_031002005.1). NCBI lineage: Eukaryota > Metazoa > Arthropoda > Insecta > Orthoptera > Morabidae > Vandiemenella > Vandiemenella viatica. The sequence continues at coordinate 117,290,595 of CM061918.1, forward strand.
ACTTGATCCTTTTCCCCTGACATGTCTTCGCCCCCTCCCCCCAGATGGTAGGGGGAGGCACCTCCCAGTTTGAGAACACATATTTTAGGTGATACAGCACAGAGTTTTTTTTAATCAACAACTTGCAAGGTGTCGTAGGGACGTGGAACACGGAAGGCGATTTCGGCTGTTGTTTGGTAGCATTTCGCGAGTGGATATACGCGTGTTGTGAGTTGGCTGACAGCGGGGAATGTGAGCGTAGAGATTGTGGAGTTGGTCAACGACCCGGCCGAGAATAGAACCACACGGCGGGGCAAAGTCCACCTGCAACCTAGGTTCCAACTAGGCCTTACTGTCTAATAGCGAAGGAGTACGCTGTGATACCGCTTATTTATTAGGGAAGTGAGGTGCTCCGACGATTGCTTAGAAATTCAGCGGGATCTGGATGTTATTTCGGAATGGTGCCGTAAATGACAGCTTACACTTAACTGCAAAAAGTGCAAGGCAATGCACATAAGTAATAAAAAAGACCCCGTTTGCTCACGAGTACAAAGTTAACAATTCAGTTGTTGACACTGTGGATTCCCTGAAGTATCTAGGCGTAACAGTACAGAGCAACATGAAGTGGGACTTGCACATAACTTCCGTCGTAGGCAAAGCTAATTCTAAACTACGATTCATAGGTCGTATTTTGAGAAGTTGTAATGCTCATACATAGGAAATAGCGTACAAAACACTAGTGCGTCCGCATTTGGAATACTGTTGTGGAATTTTGGAGCCGTATCGCAAGGGATTGATTGACACGTTAGAGAAAGTACAGAGGAGAGCCGCTCGATTCGTGACTGCTAGTTACAGTCCTTACGTAAGTGTCACAGAGCTGATACGTGGGTTGGGCTGGGATTGTTTGGCGGACAGACGACGTAGTTTTCGTTTGAATTTGTTGGAGAATATGCGAAAATCTTTAATTTACGAGTGCAACGAAATACTTATTCCGCCCACCTATTTAGGTCGCAATGACAGGAGGGATAAGATTCGAGAAATAAGATGCCGTACTGATTCATTTATGTATTCCTTCTTTCCTCGTTCTGTTCGGGATTGGAATGCACTGAATTAGGATTGGTGCTTAGCACCCTCTGCCACCCACAGTATTTGTGATTTGTAGAGTATAGATGTAGATGTAGACCGGGTCCGCTACTACTATTATTACTCTGCGATTAACTAAACGTGGGTGGTGGAGGGTGCATTGCACCAATCCTAATGTGTAACCATTAATGCATAGGCAGGATATGACAGGGATATGACAGGAGGCACCCATGGGATATTTTAGGAACCATCCAGGCATTCGCCTGGAGTGATCCGGGAAAACCGTGGAAAACCCAGATCAGTATGGCAGGAGGGGTTTATAGATACCTACTCCTATCGGAATCTAACTCCTTCCTATTCAACTCCCTAATCGCTCGTGGAAAAAAAGTATAAAAATGAATTGGTTCTGGTCCTGATTTCTCTTATATTATTTTCCCGGTCATTCCTAGATATGAATGTTGCTGGTAGTAATGTTTGTTTGCTGTCATCCTGAAATAGGTCAGTTATGAATTTTTCAATGAGTTTCTGGCGAGGGCAACGCCGTCGGTGCTCCAGGTCTTCCCAACCCAACTCACTCAACATCACACTTACGCTTTCCCACCAACTATATATACCTGTCACGAATCGGCCCGTCTCTTGTTTGGACCTTCTCCAGTGCACTCATTAACCCCTTTTGATAGGGACCCCATACAGAACAACACTATTCTAAGTGAGGACGTACCAGACCTTTGTATGCAATCGATTTAACTTCCGGTATACATTGTTTTAAATTACGACCTAGAAATCGGAGGATATTGTTATATTATTTTATTTCCCATTTACTTTCACAGTATGTTCATTCGACAACAAATTATTACGAATTGTTACACCTAGGTATTTAGCGGAATCTGCATTGTATACGATTGGTTTCGAGAGTATTTTAAACAATTCCGAAAACGTCCATCGTCAGATAAGAAACTCGAATACCATATAGGATGGTTCGGATTCCACGTTAAACTGTAGGTCCCCCTCTACCAGATAGGATTATCGGGTTAGATTAAGGCGGCTACGACAGGGGCGATTAAGCATCCAATAAAAACCCTTTCACCATGTCATTACGACCAGCTTTCTACATTGACATTGTACGCCCGCAGCCCCTTCCTCATCACAGCCACTCACACAGTGGTGTCATACACGCGGTCTGTATGGTAGGCGCCATAATCCACAGTGTTATTACTATTAGTGTACCCCGTGACCAAAGATATTCTCTGATACCGGTCAGTTGTCAGTAATTGTTGCCGATATGTTATTTTCTACCCAGTGGAGATTCGAATCGTGGACTTCAGGGATCTAGACACTAGTCCCCAAAACGCCAGACCCAGAAACTATTCCGTCCAAGTAGATGATTTATAGCTTTACGGGATATGCCGCGTCGTTTATTAGATTATCTAAGTTTTCGGTTATTTTACTCCAGCCTTCTTCAGAGATACTGTTTATATTTATGTTCACATGGCAACTCTAACCTTTCGGCTTCTTCATACTGTTTATATTTATGTAAAGCTATAAATCATGTACAAAGACGGCCACGGAAGTCTTAAGAATTATTCGTCCAAGTTGATATTCCATATCCTTCCTGTATTGCAATTAATTAATTCGGCGCTGGACTAACGATTTAATTTGATAACTTCACCCGATTCCCGAAAACAAATTGTACCAGAGATTGTGCATCACCCAAGATCATACAGAGATTAAAATCCTCCCGTTCCCGAGGTCAGACGAAAGTTGTGGTCAAAAGTTTGGCATTCTACAGCGACACCGCCGAACTCTACTACCACCACCATATGTTTTCGCATTTTCAGATAACTTAAGCGAACAGCTTGTCAAAAATCTCATAATCTTTGGTTTCTTTCATATTATACTTGGTGATATTATGTTTTCCCTCCCCGTTGTTTCACTCGGTTACAGCACCGTGATGGTGTCCGGCTCTGACACGGGGGTTATTTGGTTCGAGTATCAGGGGTGGAAAAAAATTTCTTCATCAGGACTTGGCCGGAAGTGTAGGAGAGGTTTTTTTTTAACTTATGGCTTTACGCCTCGTCAACGTCGAGGTCATTAGAGGCGGTATGGGTCTGGGAACAAGGGGCGGGAAGGAATTCGGTCATGGCCTTCTGAACGAAGCATCCCGGCATTCGTCTGGAGTGATTTGGGGAAAACGTGGAAAAACCCAAATCTGGATGCCCGGACGGGGATTCGAACCGGCGTCCTCCCGAATCACCAGACTGTGCGCCAAAGTCTTGGATTAAATCCCAGACCTGTCCGCAGTGTGTATGAAGTGAGTGCATACGGCACTGTTGTTGTTGATTCGCCCATTGGGTGGGGACGTTAAGCCTGGCGTCCTGAAGGTGTTTTCCGGAAGAGTAGGCCAGAATGGGCCGGCACTGGATTTCACCAACCCCTCGTTTAATCTCTCATTCACAACACAATAGCATAGCATCCACACTTACAACACTGGGGAAGGCAACAGCAAACCATGCTAAATCTTTGCATTCGAATGTGTTGAAATAAGACGAAATGCTGAAATATTTGATAGTAACCACTAATAGATTCATGCTTTTATGATGGCAGATTTAAAATTTTGACATTTTTATCTTTGTTCAAGTCGTTCTTGTTGTGCTATTTTCTATCTGTTTAATAAACTTCGCTCTTATAGTACGGAATCGTGTATTGCGCCAGACTATTTCCTTAATGTAATGTCTACCGCTGATTAATAAGCTTTAAACCGAGGGGGTGGTGTAACGGTTAGCGTTCTGGCCTCGCATTCGGGAGGACGGCGGTTCGAATCCCCGTCCGGGCATCCAGTTTTGGGTTTTCCATGGTTTCCCAAGTCACTCCAGGCAAATTCCGGGATGTTTCCTTCAAAACGGCCATGGCCGAATTCCTTCCCATTCCTTGCCCCCCATCCTTTCCCGTCTCTAAAGATCTCGCTGTTACGAGACGTTAAGCAGTTAAGAAAAAAAATAAGCTTTAACACTCTGCGCTGGGTTTATGTTCGAACAGCCGACTAGATTTGTTTAAGGGGAATGCGTGCATAAGAGGACGAACAGGAATAAACTGTTTACGCTGTCGGCGGGTTCTGTTTTCGCACAGTACTCTGAGTTGTTTTCATTCCTGTCCCTCTCTCTTGCCCGTCACGTGGTTGACTGCTCCACCAATCAAGCTGTCAGCCCGGTTTCCGTGTACTTTGTGTCACGCGTTATGCCTTCTGACACGCACTTATTACGTGAGTCCAACTCTCACCACTCCCCGTACAAGTAGAACACTTGCTAAAAATTAAATCATGCACGACAAGTCTTTATACACACAAAGTGAGACGGACATTTACATATACAGGGTGTTACAAAAAGGTACGGCCAAACTTTCAGGAATCATTCCTCACACACAAACAAATAAAATATGTTATGTGGACATGTGTCCGGAAACGCTTACTTTCCATGTTAGAGCTCATTTTATTACTTCTCTTCAAATCACATTAAACATGGAATGGAAACACACAGCAACAGAACGTACCAGCGTGACTTCAAACACTTTGTTACAGGAAATGTTCAAAATATCCTCCGTTAGCGAGGATACATGCATCCACCCTCCGTCGCATGGAATCCCTGATGCGCTGATGCAGCCCTGGAGAATGGCGTATTGTATCACAGCAAACCACAATACGTGCACGAAGAGTCTCTACATTTGGTACCGGGGTTGCGTAGACAAGGGCTTTCAACATTACCTTCCTGCAATTGGGCCAACTGGCGGTGAATCTAGGAAGTACAGTACACACTAACGAAACTAAAATGAGCTCTAACATGGAAAGTAAGCGTTTCCGGACACATGTCCACATAACATATTTTCTTTGTTTGTGTGTGAGGAATGTTTCCTAAAAGTTTGACCGTAGCTTTTTGTAACACCCTGTATATAGCGAGGCCGACTTTTTTTTTTTAACTAGCTTTTCCGTACCTTCGCCGGAGAAGGTAAAAAAATGTAAAGGTTATATGAGAAGTTTATTTTAGTTACATTCTTATTTCGTTAGAATACCATCTGAGGTTCGAAATATATTTTCCCTGAAACTTTTCGTTTACATGAAAAGCGATCACAATTGTGACTACTTGAAACTGGGATATTAAATCTGTTTAAAGATGCCATAGTAAAAATTTAATTACTACAATACATACTCAGTAAAACTGAATATAAATAAATAATATATGTGGATCGCCAGGACGTTCTGTAGTTCTGATCCCATGTTTGAACTGTAGGATCCTAAAGAAAGGAATTGTCCTTCCTGTCTCTGACACAATAGCTCGGAACATCTCGTCCGTGAAGATTCGACCAACCTTCGGGTTGTGGACTAAGTTATATTTTTAGTTTTCGAAGTGAATACTTCTTTATACGCACTGGGCGATTTTTGGATGGGTAAAATCTTACGAGTTCGCGTCACCGACATGCTAATGTTAACAGAGTATCTGTAATTGTCTGGTGGTTCAGTGATTCACGTGTTTGACTGTGGAACCAAAGGTCCCCGGTTCGAATACCTGTATTGCCGTGGATTTTCGTATACCCATAACCCGACTTTCACCTCTGGCACAGCTTGCTGTGTAATGTGAAGTACGCCAGAACACTTCCGTGGTTGGGATTCCACGTTAAACTGAAGATCCCCTGTACCTGGCAGCTCTACCGGATTAGGTTAAGGCGGCTAAGACAGGGGCGGGAATAGCAGCCAGTAGAAACCCTGTCACCAGGTCATTACGACCACACGGAATTACTATTACCAGGGCCGGCGCTAGGAATCTCGGGCCCGGTTTTTCTCTCTCTCTCTCTCTTTCTATAAACTGGCCGGGCGGACAATGGGCGGATTCTTGACTTGGAGGCCTGGGGCCCCTGTAACCGGTGATCGGGCCCCCCATCAGCCGGCGGGCCCGGGTACGTTTGACCCGCTTACTCCCCCCCCCCCCTAACGCCGGCCCTGACTATTACTAGTGATAGCCCAGGGGTCGAAATCCAACCGTATTTCATTAAGTTATTTAGTTTCTTTCATGAAAGAGTAATAATCATTATTTGAATTTCTTCTACTGCGTTTGTTGCGATTATAGATATATTATATACTGCATACATTGACGTCGTTGGCTGCGAGTGTGAACAAATACGTTATTAGCTTGTGTTGTTTGCCTTAACTCCCTGCAATAGAGGAGAATCGGATAATATGGAATACCATTTATGTTTTGTTGTAAAAAACAATACTGAAAATAATTTAACACCTGAAACTAAAACCAATACAACCTTCAACTTCTTGTGATAACATATATCTAATAAAAAGCTGTCAAAACAGATTTTATTTATTAGTAACATTTAGTTTTAAAAAAATTGTCATTTGGAGGGTAATATGGAATAGAAGGTTTCAAATAACGTAAACTATCTGGAATTAAGATAAACGGATTTAATAATACTTTTTAGTCAACATCATCATCATCTTTGTCGGATTCAATAGCTATCGCTTCTTTCTTTTTCGGCTGTTCTTAAAACGAAACATAATTAATGAATTAATTAAGAAATATTTACTTTCTCAATTATTATTTTATTATTTTCGATCAATATTAACAAAAATCGTATATTTGACTAAAAATATATTTCAACTCAGTAATTATTTTTCGGGTTGTATGAAATACCACAGTTTTATGTCTAGTTTCATGGAATACTAAGTATCTCATATTACCCGAATCGCCATCTTGGACAAAATAAGCTTGATGATTTTATAAAAAAAGATGGAAGCCAGAAAAAAGAGCAGTACAACAAACCATCACTCTTTTAGTACACATTACACTAAGACTAGCGATCAACAAAATAAATTTAATATTTTATATATATTTTACAAAACTAATCTGCAAAAATTCTCGAAAGTGGAAAAACAAACTTTGTTGGCCAGCAAACACAGTTCAGTTCCCAAATGACCGACCTTCATAACAAAGCATCAGAGTAGTTTTGATGGTACTTCCACTATACAGCAGCATTCGGCAGAGGAGAAACCTTGGTATTCCATATTACCAGACTATTCCATATTACCCGATTCTCCTCTACCTATAAAATTAAAATGAAACACTCCACGCGTGACTGTATCCTAAATTTTAGTTTCCGAACTAACCGTAGCAAATAATGAAATGTAGTTATGAACGTATTCAAAATAATTTTTGACTTTCTATTTACCGGTGTTTCATTTGAATTTAGTGCATCATAAAATGATTTAAAATATTAATTTTGAGTTAAGGCCGGAAAACTGCTTTACCTTTATGACAACATGAAATAAATGCAGTCCTTTCACCTGAAGTGACTTCTGACTCGAAATGTTTGCATTGCAAAACCTGCGTTGTAAATTCGAAACTAAAAAATTTCTTGGGTTCACACTTAATAGCATCTCAATGCTGGAAATACAATTCAGATAGTTGGCTCCGATCCAATTTCACGCACACACACGTTCACGAATTCATTTTTTAGTTTAATAATGTATTTGTAACATGTATTAACTATTCCTCAGACTTCCACGGCCATCTTTGTTCATGATTAATTGACTTTCGGGTTTTGCCGCGTTGTTTATTTAATTACCTAAGCTTTCGGCTGCATAGTATATAAGGCTAACTGCAAACTTGGTCAGTCACTGACAAAGGTAAAAGACAAATTACACCCACACCAGTTTATGGGTGTTTACGAAATCCCCTGCAGTTGTGGCAGTGTTTATATCGGCGAGACAGGTCGCACTGTGGCGGAGAGACTTAAAGAACATTTCCGTCACTACAAATATAACAACAGCGACAAATCCGCCGTAGTCCGCCATGCTATTAATACCGGGCATGAAGTAAAACTTCAAAACACGAGGCTACTGTGGAGAGAAGACCAGTGGTGGCCCCGACGGGTGAAAGAGGCAGCAGAAATTTTAAAAAACACCAACAACATCAACGAAGATAGCGGCCTCTTACTCTGCGATGCTTGGCGCTCGTTGCTATGTCAACATAAACAGTATCTCTGACAAAGGCTGGAGGATACCAGCCGAAAGCTTAGGTAATTAAATAAACAACGCGGCAAAACCCGAAAGTCAATTAATCATGTATTAACGATGTTTATTATATTTTTTTCTTTACTGTTGACCAAAGACCTCAGACATTGGCAGAATCGCTGTGACATTGCCACTAAAAAAAACAATTGAATGTAAGCAATGAACTTTTTTTTTTTTAATTTAATGTATTTGTAACACATATTACATATAGGTTTTAGCTTTCTGCACTTCTTCTCCATATAAACTTTAACTATGCCAAATCTCTTACTTCTCCGTGAGCGCAATATTTTTTTTTAACTACTTTACGTCTCTCAACAGCGAGGTATTTAGAGACGGTAAAGGATGGGTGGCAAGGATGGGGGCAAGGAATGGGAAGGAATTCGGCCATGGCCTTTTGAAGGAAGCATCCCGGTATTTGCCTGGAGTGATTTGGGAAACCATGGAAAACCCAAATCTGGATGCCCGGACGGGGATTCGAACCACCGTCCTCCCGAATGCAAGGCGAGAACGCTAACCGTTACACCGCCACGTTCGGTGCAATATTCTTAAAAAGGGATCCGAAGTTTTCGCTTAGCGTATTAATATATAGATTAAGTATATCTGTGGCTTCGTGTTGCGCGTATGGTATTAATAGTTTTAAGTTTTCCTTTCTGTCGCCAGTCCCCAATGAAAGCCAACTGGTTTTTTTTTTTCGTAAAGGGGGTGGTAGGCTAAAAAACATTGGTAACCCATACTTTGGTATGTGGAAGTGAAGAAATGGCCATGAGCACAAAGTAACTATTGGTTATAGGCGTAGTATGGTAGAAGTTTACACCCCTGGTAGGGTTCCCGCCTGTTGATCGCGTCACAGTGAGTGAGTGAGGTAGGGGGCGTGGTAGTTGGCGGGGCGCCGGAAGCCTGGAAGGCTGTCTCCGCCGCCACTTTGCCAATTTCCCGTCAGCGCGCGGAGTCGCTCGAGTGATCACCCTGTTGTCCTGCCTGACCGACCCAAGGACGTCCCCAGGACTCGCTTCCAACACTGCCAAGGTCGACCCCCTCATCCTCGATCTGCACGCCCAATGAAGTCTGCTTGGAAACCGACAGGCGTCAAATGAAAACTTATGCTGACCATACTGTATCAAGACTACAGGAAACCCTCTACTCATAGGCACAGAGATCAGCGAGGGAAATATCTCTGCCTTCAGGACTCCAGCACCAGTTTTGTCCTATTTTTCTTGGAGCAACATAGTTGGTTTACTGCCATTTCAACGTAATTAGATCTCTGTAAAACTGAATATAACTAAACGATCCGTCTGAAAATTTAGCAAATAAAATGTTTATATAGCAAAACATTGACCCGTGAGAAAATTTCACGAATAAAATCAGGGTCGGCGTTAGAATTCTCGGGCCCCGGATAAGCGTTCTTAAGGCCTCATCCCTTTCCTCTCCCCCCGACAAAATTTTTTCCTTAAACTTTGATTTTTTTGATAAAGTTAGAAAATTTTGATGCAAAAAAAGAATAAAACTCCTTTTTTTAAGAAAGTTTTTAAAAGTTTATTTGCATTTAGTTAGTCACCCCGAAAGAAGGGCCCCCTTCGGATGCTCGGGCCCGGGGGACTTTTGACCCGCTTACCCCTCCCTAACGCCGGCCCTGAATAAAATACGATAAACAGCAAGGTTGGAAGAATGTAGTATGATGAAAGAAGTGCCGGCTTAATTGCAGCAGTATCTTTGTGATTTCACGTAATGTATGCTGTCCTGCAGCCCTCTACTTGGACGTAAGCACCTGAAGCTATCGCTTCCCGGAAGCGGAAGTGTCAGACACCTCACAGAAAAAAACTAACCTGAACAAAACGCACACAGTGTATCCATATCATTGTGATATGCGGTGCTGCTATCTACCGGTACGAGAACAATCGTTATCGACGCTAGCGAAGCCTAGCGGCTTGAGTCTGAACTTTCTCATACGCGTAACCTTCATACTTAATATTTGTACCCTCTAAGTGTAGAATTTCGAAAAAGTGCTTCCTTAAAATATAATGTGACAAAAGCGGACACCGTAATTTTTAAAATTATGTATCATGTATCGATTTCAGTTAGGTATCAAGGGAGATAAATGGCTCCTGACAAAAGAAAAATACTTTTTAGAAATAATGATACTTTTATCCTTTAGTGGTAGAATTCTGTAAAATTCATTTCTCAAAATACGATGTTACCAAAGCGAAGACCTTAATCTTTAAAATGATACCTCATTCGCGATTCCGGTTTTGTATGCCTGTGTGGCATAAGTGTTCGGGGAGAAAAAATCAGTATGCTACGATTTGCTGATGACATTATCTTGTTAGCACAATGGGCTGAGAATATTGAGAAATTACTGAATGGTGTGAACAAAATACTGAAAGAAGATTTTGGATTGAATATAAATCAAAACAAGACTAAAGTGATGAAACGTAGCAGAAATGATACGAATACTAGTAGATTAAATATGAAAATAGGATCGAATGTAATTGGAGAAGTGAGTGAATTCTGTTACTTGGGAAGCAAAATTACAACCGACGGCCGAAGCAGGAATGATGTTAAAAGCAGAATAGCACTACCAAAAAGAGCCTTCATGAAAAAGAGAAATCTTTTAGTTTCAAATATTGATCTATGAATTAGAAAAAACTTTTTAAAACTCTATGTGTGGAGCATAGCACTTTACGGTAGCGAAACATTGAGTTTGGGAAAATTGAAGCATTTGAAATGTGGTGCTACAGAACAATGCTGAAAATTAAGTGGACAGACAAAGTAAGAAATGAACGAGTTATGGAAATGATGGGTGAGGAAAGAAGTCTATGGAAGAAGCTTACAGAAAGAAGAGAAAGGCTGGTAGGTCATATTTTGAGACATGTTGGATTGGTTCATTTGCTGGTAGAGGGAACAGTCGAAGGTAAGAACTGTAGAGGTAGACAGAGATTAGAATATTGAAGCAGATAATTGAGAACGTGGGTTGTAAGGAGTATGTGGTGATGAAGAGGTTAGCACAAGATAGGAAGGGATGGAGGATTGCATCAAACCAGACAAAAGACTGATGACAACAACAAAAACAAAAAAGAAGGGATAAATAGCTCATCAAAAAAAACATCTTTCAGAAATGATATATGTGATTGGTTAATGCTGTTTCTCTTGGGACTTGGTGACATTATGGACGTAATGAGCTGTGAGATGTGGCGGAGTGATTGTAGTCCGCTACCGCCTCGTGACGTAGTTTCCGTGACTGCACGTAGCGCGCGTTATGCACGCGCTACATACGGAGTTGATGCCACCAGAAAATAGAACCGAGTCAGCACGCCACAGCTCAGAACAAGGTCAGCGTATCAGCAGAAACACATCGCGGGATGGTATCCGCTATCATCCGATACGAGCCAGTAATCAGGTGCTGTAAGACGCAAAGGTGAAAAAGAGGATTCTCTAACAAGCTGTGCAGATACGCGCGAAGTATTTTCGCGATACCATCAGACTAGGCACTTCAAACATGACAGATGTTTCAGAGATAGGGGTATCTGAACGATTGTATCGTGCTTGACAGACATCGATACTAAAAACACCGTAATTTGCACAAAAACATTGTCCACGGCAAAGATTGCTTTGCACCAAATCTAATCTGTATTCTGTTCGTTCCGTTTCCTGACATCGCGACGGAACAAACAATTCATGTAGATATCAGTAAGGTAGGCTGGGTACGGTTGTGACAATTTTCATTTGATCGCTCTTAATTTTCTTAGTATGCCAGTTACCTGGAAGAAAGTGATTTTTATAGTGAAATGTACATTTTCCTACGTATAAATACTAAAGTTTTGTCCATAAGTACAATGGTTAAGTCATAGCAACAAATTAGAAAAAAAAATGTCACAACCGACCACACCCCAGGGGCGGTTGTGAAAGTGCTTGGGGTCGGTAGTGACAGGTTCAAAAATACAAAAAAAAATGGTCTAAAATCACTTTTATTTCGAATAATATCAAACGGAATGTAACATAATCTTTACCTGGAAAAAAATAATTTTGACTTAACAATAGAAATTAATATGGGAACACCTTAATGGTTTATAACTAATAAGGCATTGTAGCATAATAGTTATTATAAAAGTCTTGATATAGATCATTTTTATAGTACCTGGTATATCTATCCATCACAAGTAGTATTTATAGATATTTTAAGGGTCCGAAGACAGATCGAACCAAGGGCTGCAGGTTGTACGAGCAGTGTGGAGGAATCGAAAGCAAAGTGATTGCATTTTCTTTACAAAAAACAAATGTATTAATGTGGATATGCAAGGAATGGTTATCCAGCACTAGCAAGACTCTATGCGTTGGAGAAGCATTAGAAAATTTATTAAAATGTTCGAGAAATCCTAGGAACAATGCACCTTGCATCCAGCCTAAAGGATTTGCAGTCCCAATCGATCCCACTGGCTTGTCCCTAACTAAATGGTCGTGATAACTAACCCGTGGAAATAAAGGAGGGATAGTATTTCCCAAGGCATTTTCTGCAGAAGTAACCGTGACTAATATGCCTCGCACAGCTGTCGGTCTTCCTCAAGCGTTTTCTGGGCATCAAAAACAAAAAATTACTTTTCACAACCGTAACCAGAAAATATGTCTGAACCGTACCCAACGCACTCCTTTGCAAAACCACAATCGCCACGACAATACAAAATAACCTACGGACAAAGTAATGACTGTTATTTAGCTACTAACGTTTAACTTATAACGAGAAAAAAACACTCATTACTTTGTCTGTACGCATACAACAACAATTATTAAAAGAAATTTAATAAAGATACTTACTTTTGACTGTAAAAAGTAATGTAGGCCTCAACGATTGTTAATGTCGCGCGATGGCTGACGCGATACCGTGAAACTCGTTCAATGAGGCACGCCGCTCCTCTCTACCCCCTCCCCATCCCTGTATTCCTTATAGTTTGGCTAATATGACGACTGTCACAACCGTACCCTGGCGCAACCGTACCCAGTCTTCCCTAAGGCATATTATTTCGATAATGTTATCTTTTCGTCAAATACGTTGATCGCGGAAGTATTTAACTCCATTCGTAACAAACATGACGAAATAAACACAAATACGTAATATGTGAACTTTTTTTCTAAATCGGTCGCTAACAATGTTACCATTATATAGAATGCAGAAGAAATGTGATTTCTGAAGTATTTATTGTGTTGTTTGCTGTCTACTTCCAAAAAATTTTGCAAGTTTAATCTTTTTTTTTAACTGCTTAATGTCTCTTAACAGCGAGGTCTTTAGAAACGGGGAAAGGATGGGGGGCAAGGAATGGGAAGGAATTCGGCCATGGCCTTTTCAAGAGTTTAATCAGAGATAACAACTTTTATCACTATTAATGCGCCAAGCTTCGCATTGTAGGCCGTCATTTTTATACTTTCCGCTAAATTCGTATTCGACGCATTAACATTTTTTCATCCCTCCTTGATATCATCTGCTACGCCTTCAAGACACTTCTGATAGACATTTAACTTCATGCTTTTACGAAGCCGAGATAGAAATGTGTACTAGGAAGAACAGAGGACTGAAAACTAATACCCGGGGAACCGAATGGACGATTACTTTCCGTTAAAATTTCTGTATTTTCTAGAAATCATTTCAATTATATCTGTGACCTGTCTTCCACGCATTCTACTCCATCCAGTAATTCGCATAAAACAATTAACTGTACCTGATATGACCTTTATAAAATGTGTTAAAACGTATGTGTTTATAACATGAAACAGTTTTCGCTTTGACTATTACCGTCCACGTTTGGGCATATATCAGTTGTGACATTTTTGAAATCCCAGATGTGTTCGGTACGGAGATATTTATGTCACAAGAATTCTTTTAAGAAAAATCGTGTTATAATTGTTTTGGAGAATTTTATAAAAACCGTCTTAATTTTTAATCAGGTTACAGAATTTTGGTTAATAATTTGCTGTTTCATATGTTGATCATAATATCTTGCCTATAAAACCGATAATAGAAGTGTTAGTCACCTATCCTATACGCCATCTGAACTTAACTGATCATGGTGGAAGTTTGTTTACATTTTGTTGTATAATAATTTTGGAAATTTTTTTGAGAATGATAATATAAAATATCTATAGTAGCTTTAATAAATGAATAGGTATTGTGGCGGGAAACATTGTATCGGACCTGTATCGCGCATCGCTACTTTCGTCATCAAATTTTCCGCTGTTCGATAATACTTAATGATCAGTTGCGTAGGACCCGGAGTTGAGCCGTGAGGAAAGCTGTTGGCAGGAAGAAGCGTGGCTGACTGTTAAGGGAAAGTGAAAGGCGGCGACTACTGACCATATCTTGTCCGGCTGGCCGCTTTCTAGGCCTTTCGGGGCTCCAGCGACAGGTGCCCTGGAATTCGAGCGGCAGAACCACAATACCTGGACGTCCCGCAGTGTTGTGATCCAGACCGTAGCGCTAGCCATCCAGGCAGTGGTTTTTTTTTTTTCTGTCATCAGTCTTTCGACTGGTTTGATGCAATGCTCCATCCCTTCCTATCCTGTGCTAACCTCTTCATCTCTACATATTCCTTACAACCCATGTCCTCAATTATCTGCTTCATATATTCTAATCTCTGTCTTCCTCTACAGTTCTTACCTTCGACTGTTCCGTCCGCTAACAAATTATCCAATCCAGCATGTCTCAAAATATGACCTACCAGCCTGTCCCTTCTTTCTGTAAGCTTTTCCACAATCTTCTTTCCTCACCCATTATTTCCAAAACTCGTTCATTTCGTACTTTGTCTGACCATTAATTCTTCTATAGCACCACATTTCAAATGCTTTAATTCTGCTTCTTTCTTCATGTTTCGCTACCATGAAGTGCTCCACACGTAGAGTTTTAAAAAGTTCTTTCTAATTCCTAGATCAATATATGAAACTAAAAGATTTCTATTTTTCATGAAGGCTCTTTTTGCTAGTGCTGTTCTGCTTTTATCATCTTTCTTGCTTCGGCCATCGGTAGTAATTTTGCTTCCCCAGTAGCAGAATTCACTTACTTCTCCTATTGCATCCGATCCTATTTTTTATTTAATCTACTAGTATTGGTATAATTTCTGCTAGCAATCACAAATACGAGGAACAAAGTGTCATAAAGATTAATCATTACTACACTTAACATTTTACAGCCATATCATACACATTATTTCTAAAATGTATTTTACCTAAACGAAATCGATAAATAAGGTATAATTTTAACTATTAAGGTTTCGCATTTGGAAACATCATATCTTAAGAAAGTAATTTTTCGTAATTCGACCCGTAAAGGTCAAAAGAATCAACTATGAAGGTCACGCGTCGATAACGATTGATCGCGTTACCGCTAGATGGAAGCACCATATTGCCGCATGAACGCCAGTGTACCGTCTGCCAGCATGGCGCAGCGGGTAGCGTCACGAATTGCGGTACCGAAGGTCGCCGGTTCAATCCCGCCCACTGACAAAAATTATTTAATTCTGTTTATTATTTCCAGAAGATTCTACATGTTTCCTAAGGTCACTTGTAACTTCTACACATTTCATTTGTTAACTACTCTTGTAATCTCTAGTACGTTCTATCTGTGTATAAATAGAAGAGCATTCTGCCCAAGAGGCAGTCAGTGCTGCGTGTATGTTTGAGTTCTCAATAAACCTGTTCTCAGTTTAAGTGCTGTGTTCATTGACAAGTAACCTTCGAATCCACACCTGCCCCGGTTGCAACGCGACATAGTTTGGTGGAGGCGCCTGGTACCCTGTGCAACAGCTGCATCATCGTGGCTCCGATTAGGCAACGTAAAAGTCGCCGCCTACACGGACTGGAACCGGACTACAAAGGATATACTCAGTACGTCCTTCCGAAAGTCCGCGTCATTAGGAAACCCATGGCGGCAAGCCAGCTGCACATTCGACACCCATCGGTGTTCTCTGGAGACGCTGGACAGGACCCTAACAAATGGCTAAAAGGGTTCGACCGAGTCGCCAAGTACAACAGGTGGGATCATACCATGTGCTTGGCAAATGTTTATTTCTATCTGGACGGAACCGCCCAGCAGTGGTTCGAGAACAACGAAGATAAACTGAATAACTGGGAAATGTTCCAGACGGAACTTAAGAAAACGTTTGGGGACCACCAGCGACAAATCCGCTCGGCGGAAGAACAACTGAAGAACCGGGCCCAACAACATGGGGAGCCGACGCAATCTTACATACAGGATGTTTTGGCCCTATGCAACGTAGTCAACCCGAATATGACTGAAGCCGACAAAATCACGCACCTAATGAAAGGTATTGCAGAAGACATGTACCAAGCTCTTCTGATAAAAGACGTCGCTACGACGGAAGAGTTCATCAAGTGGTGCCAGCGGATTGAGGAGATGCAACAAAGGAGGGTTGGGCGAAAGAAGTATGACAGACTTCCCAACGTAGTCCCTATGGCAGTTGTGGAAGACCAGCACGACTTTGCGTCTCTCATACGACAAATTGTGAGAGAAGAATTACAACAGTTCATGGCAGCTGGGACTCTTGAACCGAGTGAGCATCAGATCATGGCCATGAATGTAAGCCCAGTGGGTCATGAAGGAGCCGACGCGGCGGAAAAAGAGGTATTTCAGACAATAGCTCCTGTCTGCCGAGCCAATCGCACTCGACGTGAAGAATGGCCTCGCCCTGATATGACGTATGCTGCAGCTGCCAAACGGCAGCCTAGGAACCGGCCGACACGGCCACAACCAAATCCTCCAGCACCTATGACGTCCCGCAGACGAACGGACGTCTGGAGGACAGAAGACAACGCGCCAGTATGTTTCCACTGTGGGCGCCCTGGACATGTCGTACGATACTGCAGAGAGAGAAGACGAGTATTTGACGATTATTTTGCCGCAAGACGTCCGCCATCAGAACAGTTCTACCCCAGGCAGCCACCCGCTGACGAGTTCGGTCGACCTACGGGAAGAAGCCCATCGCCGTACCCTAGACGAGGTCGATCCCCGACGCGCCGCTGCCGTTCATCGTCGCCGGACAGAGCTACCAGCCGCTCCCCTAGCCGCCGCACGCAGGAAAACTAAGCAAGGCGACCATCTACGGAGGTGAGGCCGCCGCAGATGAAAATCCTCCATGGATGACAGTCACTAAGATGTCGGGAAATCTCATCAACGTTATAATCGACGGCCAACCTGTCCGGGCGCTGGTTGATTCAGGAGCTTCTTTCTCCGTATTGTCGGACAATTATCGTCGCACACTAAAGAAGACAATGTTCCGTGATACGGGGGCAACTGTGCTAAAGGTCGCAAATGGAAAGTACGTCCAGCCAGCTGGAGCTTGTGTCGCGAGAATAACCATCAACAACAGGACCCAGCCAGTTGAATTTGTCATTTTAACAGAATGTAGTCATAATGTCATCCTTGGATGGGACTTCCTTAAGGCATCCCAAGCTGTTATTGACTGTGGAACATCTGAGCTGCAAATTGAAGAAGTCGTTGCGACGGGTACACGTAACACAGAATCTTCTGGGAAGTTATTCGCCGTTGACAACGTGACAATCCCGCCGTTCGCAATGAGAAGAGTCCCAGTCAAAAACACGGACGACCGCAACCTTGAAGTGCTTGTCGATAGTAGAAAGTTTATTAGGCTCACGAAAGAAATCTACATACCAGCGGCTATCATAAGCATTATCGGTGGTCGAGGAGACATTTGGATCACCAACTGTCACGAGCAGTCACAAATTATCCCCAAGGGAATGTGCATAGGGACAGCTGAACCAGTCCAGGAGGGCGAGCTCAACGTCATTAACGAAGATCCATGCTCTGTTACTAGTACCGACAACACGCTGGAGGAAACAACTATGGAACTGCCAATAGGGTCCGGCCTGACCAAGGAACAACACCACCGGGTGTTAGCTATACTACGCCAATTCTCTGGTGTATTCACACCCCAGCAAATAAAAGGTCAGACGAAACGGCCCACGATAAAGCATCGTATCAATACTGGGGATCATCCGCCCATTAGCCAGCGCTCGTACCGATTGTCACCAGTCGAAAGGCGAATAATTCGAGAGGAAGTGGAGAAGATGTTGCATAATGACATTATTCAACCTTCGGAGAGTCCTTGGTCATCTCCGGTGGTCCTCGTAAAGAAGAAGGATGGTACGTGGCGATTCTGTGTCGACTATCGGCGGCTGAACAAAATCACAAAGAAAGATGTCTACCCACTGCCGCGCATCGACGACGCCTTAGACTGCTTGAAAGGAGCTACATACTTCTCAACCATGGACATGCAGACAGGCTACTGGCAAATCGAGGTTGACGAAGCTGACAGAGAAAAGACGGCTTTTATTACACCTGATGGCCTCTATGAATTCAAAGTAATGCCATTCGGATTATGCAACGCTCCGGCCACATTCGAACGCATGATGGACAACTTACTTCGACACCTTAAGTGGACGACGTGTCTTTGTTATTTAGATGACATTGTTGTTTTCTCGAAAACATTTGAAGAACATCTGAGTCGCCTGTCAACGGTGCTGAAGTGTGTTCAGACTGCAGGACTCCGCCTCAATCCGAAGAAGTGCCTCTTCGTCGCCAAAGAGATAAAAATCCTGGGGCACCTGGTCAACGGAGATGGCGTCCGCGCTGATCCAGATAAAGTAAGGGCAGTCATGGAATTTCCAACTCCTCAGCACATTCGTGATGTGAGAAGCTTTCTTGGGCTGTGCTCATACTTCCGGCGTTTCATAAAAGGATTCTGTAACATGGCACGTCCACTGCAAGAACTTTTGCAGGGAGACGCCAAGTTTTACTGGGATGAAACTAAAGAAAGATCTTTCCAGGCACTTAAGGAGGCTCTAACTTCCGCACCAGTTCTAGCCTTATACGACGAGAATGCAGAAACTGAACTTCACACTGACGCCAGCGGTTATGGGATCGGTGCAGTGCTTGTGCAAATTCAGGAAGGTGCTGAGAAGGTGATAGCCTATGCATCAAGAGTACTCTCTAAGCCCGAGATAAACTACTCTACAACCGAGAAAGAATGCCTCGCAGTTGTCTGGGCTATCAACAAGTTTCGTCCGTATTTATTCGGCAAACCTTTCACCGTCGTGACAGACCACCATTCTTTATGTTGGCTAACCAGCTTGAAGGATCCATCAGGTCGACTAGCAAGATGGGCACTTAGACTTCAAGAGTACGACGTCACGGTGGTATTCAAAAACGGACGCAAACACAAGGATGCCGACAGCCTTTCAAGGAATCCTTTAATAGAACACAACAGCATGAATGGAATTTCAGCCCTCGCTGAATTAGGTGACGTTGCAGCTGAACAGAGGGAAGATTCAGAGTTATTAAGAACCATAGACGCCTTGGAGAAAGGAGAACCGGCCAAAGGAGAGTTTCAATTGATAGATGGGACATTGTATAAGAACAACTACGATCCACTAGGCCCCAAGTGGCTTCTGGTCGTTCCAGCTCATCTCCAGCCAGCTATTCTCAAGTATTTCCACGACGCTCCAATATCCGGTCATCTGGGATTTGTGAAGACCCTGGACCGAATCCGACGCAGGTATTACTGGAAGGGTCTCTACCGATCTGTCAAGCATTATGTGAGTCACTGTAAAGAGTGCCAGCGACGGAAACATGTGCCGCAATTACCTCCAGGTCATCTAGTACCAATTCCGCCTGCAGCAGTTCCATTCCACCGAATTGGGATCGACCTTTTAGGGAGGTTCCCGAAGTCGACAGCCGGTAACCGATGGATAATAGTCTGCACCGACTACCTCACGCGCTACGCTGTCACCAAACCTGTGCCGACTGCAGAAGCTCCAGAGGTTGCAAAATTTCTAGTAGAAGACATTATTTTGAAGCATGGAGCACCACGTGTGATGATATCCGATCGTGGAAAGGTATTCCAGTCAAGACTAGTATCAGAGGTCATGTCAAGATGCGACGTTGTCCACAGGATGACAACTGCATACCACCCTCAGACAAACGGTCTCACAGAACGCTTCAACAAGACATTAGCCGATATGCTGTCGATGTATGTGGATGTTGAGCAGAAGGATTGGGATACAATACTGCCAGTGGTCACATTTGCTTATAATACAGCAAGGCAAGATACGACAGGCTTCACTCCGTTTTTTCTGCTCCATGGCCGTGAAGCTGAGACCACAATGGATACGCTATTCCCATTCCAGCCGGACGACACTCAGGATGACTATATAAAACAGCTCATTACCAGGGTCGAAGAAGCAAGACAGCTGGCTCGCATACGAACACTGGCCACCCAGGAGAAGGACCGTCAGCGGTATGACGGCAAGCACCGACCTGTTGCGTACAACCCAGGAGATCTCGTATGGATTTTTACCCCTGTCCGGAAGGTTGGGCTATCAGAAAAGTTACTGAAGCGGTACTTTGGTCCGTATCGTGTCATACGCCGCCGGTCAGACGTCACATACGAAGTCGAGGATTATGAGCCGTCTTCGAAACGACGAAAACGAAGGGACATTGTTCACGTCCTCCGCATGAAGCCTTACTACAATCCTGACGAGCAGCTAGGCACAACCAGCTTCTTGTTCAAGGACTCTGAGGACGGTTTGGATACTGAGGAAGTCGGACAGGAAGATAATAGTACAACCGGGAGGGGCCCTCCAGAACTGCCATACAGAGGACCCACGACAAGATCAAGATCCAGGACACTTCAGCGTGCCCCAAAAGAAATCTAACAGCGGGACGCTGTTTTCCTCAGGAGAGGGAGCAATGCCGCATGAACGCCAGTGTACCGTCTGCCAGCATGGCGCAGCGGGTAGCGTCACGAATTGCGGTACCGAAGGTCGCCGGTTCAATCCCGCCCACTGACAAAAATTATTTAATTCTGTTTATTATTTCCAGAAGATTCTACATGTTTCCTAAGGTCACTTGTAACTTCTACACATTTCATTTGTTAACTACTCTTGTAATCTCTAGTACGTTCTATCTGTGTATAAATAGAAGAGCATTCTGCCCAAGAGGCAGTCAGTGCTGCGTGTATGTTTGAGTTCTCAATAAACCTGTTCTCAGTTTAAGTGCTGTGTTCATTGACAAGTAACCTTCGAATCCACACCTGCCCCGGTTGCAACGCGACAATATATCACAGAGCTTTCCTTCTGCCTCTCCACACTGCGTAGTGATTCTGTCAATGACAATATTTATCGCTGGCGTCGATAACGATTGGTAGCGCTTCCGCTATAGCTGCACCAAATATCACAGAGATTTCCTGCCGCCTGCCCACACAGCGTCTTATGTCTTATGTCAACTAAGCAAAATACTTCTAACGTGAAACCTTATCACATATATAATTTCAAAAAAGTTTTTTTTATCATGAGTTATTTGCCTTCGTTCAAACCCAACGGAAATCGATAAGCGTGGTATCTTTTTAAAGATTAAGGTCTACGCTTTGGTAAAACCATATTTTAAGAAAGGAGTTCTACCCTTAAAGTATTGACTATCAAGGGCACGCGTATAAAAATCTTCATAGCCATGACGCTAGGCTTCACTGCTGTGGTTAACGATTAGTTTCGTTGCCTCTACACAGCAGTACCACATATTACAGAGATATCGATAAACTGTGTGTGTTCTGTTCAGCATTAGTTGCATTCCTGTGAGGTCTGTGACATTTCGGCGCCGGGAAGGGATAGCTTCAGATGTTTACGTCGAAGTAGACGGCTGCAGGTTAGTATACATCAGGTGAAATCAGAAAGGTGTTGCTATAAATTAGCCGCTTCTCCTTTTAACCAATTACATACGATTAACCCCGTTATCCACCATATCTTATTAGCAAAATTTTCGTGCAGGTCATCTAACTTATATTTATGTCGGATCGGGAGTATGGGGCTACGCTACTAGGTGGCGCCACAGACGCAGCGAGCAGGATGGCAGCGCCACAGCGACAGCAGAGTGACCTACGAGGAGCTATTTAGACCACCGAGACAACATCATTCCGCTATCTGTCATTGTGTATTGTGAGACTGAGTCCAATAAACCGGATCCTTGAATCAGCTGTGTTCTCGTAGTTATTCTCCACTGTCCGAGGGATATCCACAGGCTGATGAGCCATCAACCTTGGGCCGGGAACTTCATTCAACCCGCCCGACTCCTGATCTTTCCCGGATGGATTCGACATATATAAGCCTCTCCTAACTGTTCACGAACTGTTTCCACCAATGTTTCCTCTTCTCTTATTATTCCTGGACAATCTTGTTAGCCCTTGTAGCAATCTGTGTCTTGGTCTACGTCTGTACCTCTTTCATTTCAGGACGTTATCTATCATTTTTCTTACTATTCTTGCTTCTCCAATTTTTTTAAATGTGCAAACCATTGCAATCTTGAATTCTCTGCGTTCTAGTAATTTCTCGTTTACCATCTACTTTACTCTCTCATTTCTTACTTCGTCTGTTGTTGTTATTGCTACTCTATACCTAAGAAATTCCACTTCCGCTGGTTTTATTGTCTCTTACATCAACCGTCTTTATGAACTATTTGTGAAGATGCGCCTAAAATAGCTTCTGTAAGTCATTTCACGTCTTAGCTGATCGGACACTCTTGAAAATATCTATCTGCATTTCCCCTTCTTTTCTTTATTTTCGTCTTGTTTCCTACAATTTCTTCAGTCCTCTTTTCTAAGTAGGCTACAATCACCGCTCACTTGCTTACACAGCCTGTACCCTGTGTGTGTTGTTACTATCACTACACTCTTTATTTGCACAGTACTTGGTACCATATGTTGCCGCTAAACTCTCCCCAATGAATGAGTCATCGGCAAACACTGCTTTCATATTCGTTTCCCCAAGGGTCTATACCAGATCCCACATTATTTCGTACATCACAGAGGTAAATGACTATTTGCTGGTTTTCAGTGCCACAGAAATTCCTCTCAAAATATTAAAAAAGAATTATTGTATATCTGTATGATGTTATACCTACATACATTGTCTTAAATAAATTTAAATGTACCATACATAAAAAACATTGTACCTCTATCCGCTCGCATTCGGTAGGACGCGGGTTCGAATGCCCGTCCGAGTATCCAGATTTGGGTTTTCCATGGTTTCCCCAAATCACTCCAGGCGAATGCCGGGATGCATCCTTCAAAAAGGCCATGGCTCAATTCCTTCCCGTTCCTTTTCCCCAATCCCGTCCCGCTTCTAATGACCTTAGCCGTCGACGAGGGGTAAAGCAATAAGTAAAAAAAAAAAAAAAAAAAAAAAAAAAAAAAAAAAAAAAAAAAAAAAATACACTTCCATGTTCACGTATTAATTTTAACCTTGTACCGAATTTTGTGACTGTATCATCCCTGTTATCTTGTAACCTCTTTACAGTCTATCTTCTCTTTTTGTAGGGATATTTATATATTTCGATAAATCTACGAATGTGAAAACTCTGGTCTTGCGTACTGACCGTCATCAATATGGTTGGTATGCTGTTTCCTAGTGGTTTTACGCGGATTTTGGGTGGTTTTGCGTAATCATCTTAGGCGAATGCTGTGAGGGTATCTGCATATCTTGCATCTACAAGTACACGATTCACAAATAGTGCTCACAGACCGAAAAAAACGACAACAACGCGTTGTGGTCTCTTGAAAACGGCAACTACACGTTGTGGCTTACCAGTATCTCACTCTTTGTGTTCACGAAGAACCTGTTCAGGCTGCATTTAATATATATGATTCTTCTTACCTGTCGCGTTACTAAGCTTTTTTTTTACTTTTTTTTCTCTTCTAAAGAAAAAAAGTGAGTCCCCATGTGTGCACAATGTTGCCTGGACCAGACGCGAATTTTGCGTTGTGGCCTTTTTTGAGTTACCCACAAAGTGTTCTGCCTGTTTTTTTGTAAGTGCCATAACGCGATTAACGTGTTGTGGCCCTTTTCAAGAAACTAGAACGCGTTGTTCGTTTGTTTTTGTGTGTGTTTTTTTGTGTTTTTTTGTTTTTTGTGTTTTTTTTTCGCTCAATGATTTGAGCGTAACATATATATATATATATATATATATATTTTACATAAATCACATTCTCTCGCATCTCCAAAATACACCAGTGAATGGCAGCCTTCATACTGCGTTTATCAATTGTCCAAAATCGCCTTGTACACATAGAATCAAACATCGTTACACATGTAATTAAAGACGTAAATATGTTTGTACACATGCCGTACGTAGACTCAAATTCGCTTACAGATGTCGTCAGAGATCTTTCAAATCAGTGACAGTTCGTATTGTTATGATGATTTTAAATAAAGCTGTTTTGATTAGAATCGCCCGAATGTGACCACACCGCTTGGTGATAAAATAATTCTAATTTTGTTCTGTCGAGAGAATTACAGTGCAATTAGTGTTGGCTGAAGTGTTATTTCTAGTTCAAACTTAACGAAGATTATAGAAAATATTTTTCAATGAGTTTGCGTTATCCAATGAGTTAAAGAAATCTTTTAAGCAGATCAAAGAAACGTTCCGAGGTACTATAGAAAGACAGGTTACATAACTGCAGCAAAAGAAAACAAAAAATACAGCTCTTCTTAGTTTTTTACGAGGCAGGTATAGTTTGTGCTACTTTATCAATTAATGATCAGTGATGAATGATGTTGTTAGTAACAGCTCGAGAAGAAAAGGATCCCTGTCTGAACCGAAAAAGAGATTTTTCCAAATAATTTATCATTAACAGGAGTCGCTAGAGTCAACATTTCATTCCGAATATTTACAATTACTGTATAGAAAAGTATGTAACGCAAATATCAGATGTATTCATTATATACGCAATAATTCTAACGATAGTCTGTCAATAGAAAACTGTACAAAATCAGGGGCGTAGCTACTATGGGGCTAGGCGGTGCAGTGCACGAGGCCCTTTACGCTTAGGGGGCCTCAAGCATTCCTCAGGGGGCCCCCAAGCGCACCTCTGGGGACCCCCAATCGCAGTTCAGAGGGCCCACGTGCCATCACGGCAAACTGGCGACCCTTTTTTTATCTCTATCGTCGTCTAAGGGGGCCCCTGAGGCACAGGGAGCCCCTCACTGCTCAGGGGACCCCTAACCACAGCTCAGGGGGCCCCTACCAGCAACAAAAAGCAAAAAAAGGTCGCCCATCTGGTCTGAAGGCCCAAAATAATTTTTTTGCACCGGCGCCCTTGCTAACCACTATACAAAATGTCTTCTGAAATTAGTGGGGAAGGGGGAGGGGGCGGGAAAAGCCACGTCAGGCTACATGGGAGGGGGAAGGATGAGGGTTCAAGAGAGGACATAATAGATCCACGTACTTTGTGGACGCTCCCTGAGTGAAGACGATAAATATGTTTGTAGACTCAACGCGTGGAAGGACGCCGGGCCGGGATGTGTAGGAGATGTAAATGTCAGCTGAGCCGCTTAGACCTTTTCCAGCAGTTTCTTTCTCGCTGTTTCGTAACAACTGGCGGCCGAACTCGTTCCCAGCCGGCGCGACCGTCCTTCAGAGTCCTTGGACACTGTGCTGCGCAACCTGCGCACCTGTCTCGTCTCCAAACACAACAGGCCTCTCATTCAAACTCCCTCGGGGTCTCGTGGTGGTGACATTCCCATTACTACAGCTCCATACTCCCTTTCCTCGCTTCCTCAATAGACTTGCAGACGACGTGATCAGCTTCACTCTCCTCCGTAGTGACATTTCGAAACAAGTAGATACGAGTAAGTACTCGATACCTTGTTTCGATACCGAGTAGTTTTAGTATTCGAATTACAGTCAAAGCTCTTTATTCGCGATTTCCTTATTCGCAGTTTCAATATTAGCGGGTAAAATAATTGTGTCAACTTTCTGTATTCGCGGTTC
Source organism: Vandiemenella viatica (assembly GCA_031002005.1). Lineage (NCBI taxonomy): Eukaryota > Metazoa > Arthropoda > Insecta > Orthoptera > Morabidae > Vandiemenella > Vandiemenella viatica. Next base: position 117,316,556 of record CM061918.1, read on the forward strand.
AGTATTCGCGGATAAAGTAATTCTGATAACTTCCTTGAAATTTTTATTATTACCGAATCCATTCCGTAAATTCAGTGGATTCGGTATCCTTTACTAACATGTCGGCACGTTTGAGTATTGCTGGCACGTGCCGAGAGTAACTCTACAACTGAAAAAACAAATCTTATTGCCTCTGAACATTAAGTTCATTGTCAAAAGTCGTCGCTGCCGCTGTGTTAGATGTTCCGCTATGATCTTTGATAAAAGCCGATCCGCCACGATCGGCTCTGAATCTATGACAACTAGTCAGTCCTTGCAATAATTCTGAGTGAATAAACACGAGTCTCCTCAGCTGTGTTCGCAATTCATAATGTCTAGCAAAAGCAAAGAATAATTAGTTCCTACGCGGAAAAAAGTTGTGTTGCCGCTTAGAGTAAAAAAAGAAATGTTTGACCGTTTACTGTGGCCTGATCTCAATGTCGGAAATGATGGAAAATCCGTGCAAATTCAAACTTTAACTGTAAACATTACTCAACTTGCGAATGGAATAGGACTAGATAGTTCTGAACAGATAGAATTAAGTGACATTCAAGAGTTGCTTGAATCGCAAGATAAAGATTTGACAGAAATCGACTTGGAGGAAATGTTAAATCCTCAACCCATTGAAGGAAAGGCTTCAACAAGCACTGAAATGGTGACATTTAATTTTTTTTTTTTTTTAAAAAATTGAGTGTAGGTCTGCAGTTGGCAAATGAGTTTTGTGATTTCTTCATGAAAAGTGATCCGTCCATGGAAAGAAGTTCTTAAAATACAAATTGTTAATGCCCAGCTGAATATCAATCCGAATTGAAAGACCTATTAAAAATTGTAAAACAAGGAAAAATTACTAAATTCTTTGAAACATTGCCTAAACCCGACAGTATACATTAAAACATATTGCTTAAAATCTCTTAATAATTTGATTTTTTTAAAAAACTTGGAACGTATCTCCCATAATCCCATACAAATTACCATTCCATATTCGCGGTTTCTATATTCGCGGCATATTTAGGAACGTATCCCCCGCGAGTAAGGAGCTTTTATTGTACTTCATTCGATACTTACTCGGTATCGGAAGAAAAGTACTTGTATCGAATCGAAACTATTGAAACGCACCCGGTGTTAAAATTCTAAACGCATCAACCTCGCATCAACCTGCTACGCCACTTAACCGTGCCTGCGAAATTAATTTCCCGCTGACATCGAGTTGGTAGCATTGAAAATCAAACAAAATCAGTCTTAGGACAGGCAACTATCACAGACAATCTAATCTCAAAGAGTTTGTTTTAGGTCCCAATTTCATTGTAATAAAGTCGCGCATTTCGCTGTGCCTTTCCTATGGTCGCTCCCGCGCAGTCCCCACAAAGAGATATGGTTCATAAGCAACTAAGTGAATAGGAAGAACAAGCTGCTTCAGCTTACTTTTCACAGGAATATGACTTCTGGAAACATCACAAAAAGCAAGCCCACGTCCACAAAAAGAAAACGCACCATAGTGACAAAGTCTCTCTCTACTTGTCAACATTGTAACGTCTCTAAAAAGCAATCCATTTACAGAAAGGGAAGAAATGAAACTTATATTCCCTTCTCTGTATAAATACGCACAACAGTATCTTATCGTTGTAGCAACGTCAGTACCGAGTGAATGTGTGTTTTCTAAGGAAGGTGAAACACTGACAAACAAAAGAAACAAGCTGTCCCCAAAATATTTGGAACAGATGCTTTTTTGGGAAACCTTCCAATAGCGGACTTTTCTGTTTAAAAGTGTTAAAATCATAATAAATAAATATCTAAAGATAAGAGAAAACCTTCAAATTTTGCTTACAATATGCTCTTGATTATAAATTTAATAAATAAATAAAAACGTTTACTCAGTGTTATTTTATTTTATTACACTAGGCAAATAAAATAAATAATTTAGCAAAATGTCATGTACATTCTTATTTCGACATTAAAAAAGTATCGATATGAGTAAGTATCGATATTTTTGCAGTACTCATACTAAGTATCCGAAGACAATTTGAGTACTACTAATTTGAGTAGGTATCGATACTTTTCGAGTACTCACATGAGTAACTATCGTAAGAAAATTTGAGTACTGCTAATTTGAGTAGGTATCGATACTTTTCCAGTACTCAGATGAGTAACTATCGTAAGAAAATTTGAGTACTACTAATTTGAGTAGGTATCGATACTTTTGCAGTACTCACATGAGTAACTATCATAAGACAATTTGAGTACTACTAATTTGAGTAGGTATCGATAATTTTACAGTACTCACATGAGTAACTATCGTAAGACAATTTGAGTACTACTCATTCGAGTAGGTATCGATACTTTGATGGTAACGGAACATCACTATTCCTGAGACGTTTTTTTTATGGCTTTATGCTTCGTCGACGTCGAGGTTATTAGAGCCGGGAAGGTATTGGCACAAGGAACGGTAAGGAATTCGGCCATGGCCCTTTAAAGGAACCATCCAGGCATTCACCTTGCGAACTGTACCCGCTTAGATGTGGATCCAGGTGGATTGAGCCAATTGCAAGCTGTCCCTGCTCATTTCTTGCAGCAATACGTCCGTCGCAAACTAAATGGCTTTATTAACGTAATTGGACTGCACGTTAAACGTAGGTACAGTATCTTTTGTGTGGTTTCGCCGTATAATCATTTCTAACACTAGAGAGCCGACAGTTCCAGTGGCTTTGCTAGGTCAACAAGGGCCACGGTGCAAAAAATTTATTTCTTTTGCTTTGTGTTGCTGATAGGGGCCCTCTGAGCTGAGGTTGGGGGCCCCTGAGTTGTGCTTGGGGGCCCCCTGAGCAGTGAGGGCATCTTAGTGAGGGGGCTCCCTGTGTCTCAGGGGCCCCCTTAGACGACGGTAGAGCAAAAAAAAATTGGGGTCCCCTGAGGTATGCTTGGAGGCCCCCTGATCGTAGGGGCCCCGGTGCACTGCACCACCTAGCCCCATAGTAGCTACGCCTCTGGACAGTTCATTATGTTTTGTAATTACTACTAGTCTAAAACCATAACCACGAGTTTATCGGAAGGTATTATTATTTTATATCAGTAAAGAAAATACACTGTTGTGATCATACACGTTCAATTTAATACTTCTTTCAATCTATCACGACGTTACGCATCTGATTTTTACATTACTTTGATAACGGAGCGTCTATAAACTAAATGGTTCGGTTTACGGGAAGAGGGAGGGGTTGGCTGGTAAGCTACGCAGGGCTACGTGGGGAAAAGGGGGGTGGGGGGGTTCCGAGCCAAGCCACGTAGCTTTTCATTCATATTATTTGTCAGCTTTAAAATAAGGTACAGAACACACAACAGCATGTGGATATTTATTTCCGTCATTTAATTATCCCCGTATATAATTTACGATAGTCTGACAAGTGACTACAGTACAGAATGTATTGCTCTTCTGGAATCAAGAAGGAAAAAAGCTACGTGGCTCGCGGGGAAGGGAGGGAGGGTAGAGGCAAAAGCCACGTCGAGCTAGGTGTGGAGGAGAGGGGGATCACAGGAGGCCAAAATGGGGCAACGTAATTTATGGACGCTCCCTATGTTATTATTGCTCGCGCAGTCGAACAATAACATTTTCCTCACTCGATCGGTGAGCGACCTTCAGCGCGCGAACATAACTGGCCGACTGTATATACATCCTTTGTAACGTGACGCGCTGTAGCCACGTTACAAGGTGCATTTTTATTATATATGTCATAATGTTAGAGTAATTTACATAAATCTTGGGCGACCACCTAAATAGATTTTTGTTGTAATTTCATAAAGTACGCAAGATTCCAAGTGAGGACTGTAATGGAATGGTGTACATACAGTGTATCTTAGTAAAGCGAATATTAAAGAGTTATTGAGCTGCGTAGGCCTGAAGCTAATCGTGGTCTTCCCGAACCATGGTGACAGGACGTCGCGGATCTGGGGTTTTGCCGGACCACACATTCTGCTCCCTGGGGATGGGTGGTCAACAGGGTCACTCACCTGGCGGGAAATGCCTGCTGCCCGACACCCGAATGTGCTCTCACCCCGGCGAACTTAGCCGAATATGTCCGACATCTGTGATATGAGTGGGCAAATCAGATATCGGGGATATCACGTGACATTAGGTGCCGACCTGAAGATCCAATCCAAATGAGCGTATAACTTAAAATCCTGGTAATTTCTGTTATATGTGAGCTTCGAGACTACAAGGGGCGGAGCGAGAAGTTTCCTCGCGAGAGAGGAGAGCGACGAAAGGCAATTCGATCTTCGAGTCCATGCTATGCGAGTCTAGTCTGAGGTGGACTTGGAAAGTTGGCTTCTCTCGCTATCTGCCGCTGTACGACTTCTGACGGCCGGCTTGCCGGAGCAGGCTTATCACGGCGACACCGCCAGTAATGCGATGACGCGCATTAACAGACAGGACGTGTCTGTAGCTGCCGTGTGAGATAATCTCACATACCGTGGATCATCTCCAGTCACCGCAGACATCAGACGCAGAACTACAATGGTAACTTATTACGACCAAGCCAACTGATTGTGCATTCCGTGAAACAAAACCCTTAAACGACTTTGAGAGGATAGGTCCATGTTCTCACTTTGTAATTGTAAAACCCCTGAGCTAGCGGCATAATTTGCCAGAACTAGTTATTTTCGAATGATATATTGTTCATTCGTGGCGCCCATGATTTTCTTTTTAACTGTAAAGTCACAGTATTATGATACCTTTGTCTGAGGTCGTAATAACTTGTATTTTTCATTGTTTCCAATTGTCATTATTTCTTGCATTTTGATTCTGAGATATATTTAAAAGTAAATATACAATTGTTTGCTTGCTCATGACGGCTAATTGTACCTCTGAGCGTTGCTTTTATGATTTTGCCAATTTGTGTTAATGTTAACGATAAATTCGCTCAGACTTGTAATCACCAGTGATAAGAAAATAAATTTCATACTGTGACAATTTTTCCTAAATTCCAACTAACGTCGAGATTCTTGCAAAATTAATAAATTTTCACTCCTTCATAAAAATTAAATTTAAAAATCCACAATTATTAATCATAAAGGTATGAAAGATAATTGTAACGTAGTTTGCCCACCAAGGCACCCACTACAACTTACAGACAATACTAATCCTATCCCGATCACTACAACACACTACTATCTGTGGAAACCCGTGATACATGTTATTACAAACATTAAAAAAAAAGGATTGATTTCGGGAAGTCATGGAAAATTGAAATCTGGATGGCATGAAGGGGATTCGAACCCGCGTCCTCCCGAATGTTCACACTGCGCTAACATAAAGCTCCCAAGACTTGCTAATGGATAACTGATTGAAATGCTCGTCCGACAAACAACAAAATCTGCAAAAAGACGAATCTGATATTTGTTTCCGCTGCTAAATGGCAAGCATCGAGTCTATTGCTCTGCAACTGATGCAGAATTCTTCTCGTTTGCTGGGCTGGATTGAATCAAGTACTGAATTGATTGTGTTCAACAAATTCTATAAAAAAAACCCTTTATGGAACATAATAATTTTATATTTCTTTCTCTGTGTTGCAATAAGAGGGGTGGTTTATATGTATTTAATTCAGGTTTTACGCCCCGTCGACGTCGACGTCATTAGCGGCGGAAAGGGATTTTTCTTGAAGGAATCAACCCGGAATTACTCTGCAGTGATTTTCGGAAACCATGGAAGAACAGAAATCTGGAGGCCCAGACGGGGATTCGAACCTTGAGCCTTTTCGATAGCGACGCCAGAGCGTTAGCACGCACCTACCAGGCTCCGTAAAGTTCGATACATCCTGAATTAACTGAAAATATCAGTAATTTCCCCCTAAGTGGATACATAGTGTAGCGGGGACCTTATTGTTCAGAATTCTCTCAGTTTCTGCACAAGCCAATTTGTTTCTTTATTTCTCTTACTTTCTCATCTCTGGCATTGTGACATTTAAATGTCACTGATCTCTCATTCTACCAGTAATGGCTTTCTCGTTAATTTCCTGTTTCGCTGAGAGAAAGCAGTTGTTCGTTGTACATCTTCTCCGCCTTGTAGTTTCACTTGCAGCGTGGATGCCGCGGAATTAATGAGTCATGGATATCACAAATTTCCGTACAGATTCCACCAACAACCGTACTCATGTTCTCGATACGATGTGATACACAGATGACAGATTTCATGAAAAATTGCTCTTCACATAAGGCGAAGGCAATGCACATAGATTCACTGAAAACATGACATGGTTTTTAGCATAGATGTGATTTCACCTTTTACCTTACAAGATGCCTTGTTTAATAGTTAATTCATTTGTATTTTGAGCTGCTAGGACGGTGTCCAAATTCCCGCATCCATTGTACAATGTGACAAGGACATGTATCAAGCAAGTGAGCGACCGCCGGCTTCGGTAGCGTGCCGAAGGTCGCCGGTTCGAGTCCGGCCGAGGGCATAGGTGTTTAAG
>CM061918.1:117324034-117418822 GCA_031002005.1 Vandiemenella viatica
CCCCCAGTTTGAGAACATATATTCTAGGTGATACAGCACATAGTTTTTGTTTATCAACAACTTGCAAGGTGTCGTAGAGGCGTGCAACATGGAAGGCGGTTTCGGCTTTGTTTGGTTGCATTTCGCGAGTGGATATACGAGTGCTGTGAGTTGGCTGACAGCGGGGAATGTGAGCGCAGAGATTATGGAGTTGGTCAACGGCCCGGCCCAGAATAGAACCACACGGCGGCGCAAAGTCCACCTGCAACCTAGGTTCCAACTAGGCCCTACTGTCTAATAGCGAAGGAGTACGCTATGATACCGCTTATTTATAGGGAAGTGAGGTGCTCCGACGATTGCTTAGAAATTCAGCGGGATCTGGATGTTATTTCGGAATGGTGCCGTAAATGACAGCTTACACTTAACTGCAAAAAGTGCAAGGCAATGCACATAAGTAATAAAAAAGACCCCGTTTGCTCACGAGTACAAAGTTAACAATTCAGTTGTTGACACTGTGGATTCCCTGAAGTATCTAGGCGTAACAGTACAGAGCAACATGAAGTGGGACTTGCACATAACTTCCGTCGTAGGCAAAGCTAATTCTAAACTACGATTCATAGGTCGTATTTTGAGAAGTTGTAATGCTCATACAAAGGAAATAGCGTACAAAACACTAGTGCGTCCGCATTTGGAATACTGTTGTGGAATTTTGGAGCCGTATCGCAAGGGATTGATTGACACGTTAGAGAAAGTACAGAGGAGAGCCGCTCGATTCGTGACTGCTAGTTACAGTCCTTACGTAAGTGTCACAGAGCTGATACGTGGGTTGGGCTGGGATTGTTTGGCGGACAGACGACGTAGTTTTCGTTTGAATTTGTTGGAGAATATGCGAAAATCTTTAATTTACGAGTGCAACGAAATACTTATTCCGCCCACCTATTTAGGTCGCAATGACAGGAGGGATAAGATTCGAGAAATAAGATGCCGTACTGATTCATTTATGTATTCCTTCTTTCCTCGTTCTGTTCGGGATTGGAATGCACTGAATTAGGATTGGTGCTTAGCACCCTCTGCCACCCACAGTATTTGTGATTTGTAGAGTATAGATGTAGATGTAGACCGGGTCCGCTACTACTATTATTACTCTGCGATTCACTAAACGTGGGTGGTGGAGGGTGCATTGCACCAATCCTAATGTGTAACCATTAATGCATAGGCAGGATATGACAGGGATATGACAGGAGGCACCCATGGGATATTTTAGGAACCATCCAGGCATTCGCCTGGAGTGATCCGGGAAAACCGTGGAAAACCCAGATCAGTATGGCAGGAGGGGTTTATAGATACCTACTCCTATCGGAATCTAACTCCTTCCTATTCAACTCCCTAATCGCTCGTGGAAAAAAAGTATAAAAATGAATTGGTTCTGGTCCTGATTTCTCTTATATTATTTTCCCGGTCATTCCTAGATATGAATGTTGCTGGTAGTAATGTTTGTTTGCTGTCATCCTGAAATAGGTCAGTTATGAATTTTTCAATGAGTTTCTGGCGAGGGCAACGCCGTCGGTGCTCCAGGTCTTCCCAACCCAACTCACTCAACATCACACTTACGCTTTCCCTCCAACTATATATACCTGTCACGAATCGGGCGGCTCTTCTGTGGACCTTCTCCAATGCCTCCATTAACCCCTTTTGATAAGTATCCCATACAGAACAACAGTATTCTAAGTGAGGACGCAACAGAGCTTTGTATGCAATCGATTTAACTTCGGTGTACATTGTTTTAAATTACGTCCTAGAAAACGGAGAATATTATTATATTGCTATGAGTGTTGTGTGCTTTCCCAATTACCTTCTCAATATGTTCATTCCACAACAAATTATTACGAATTAGCGGAATCTACATTGTAAACTATTGGTTTCGAGAGCATTTTAAACAATTCCGAAAACGTCCATCGACAGATAAGAAACTCGAATATCATATAGGATGGTTCGGATTCCACGTTAAACTGAAGGTCCTCCTCCACCGGGTAGGATTATCGGGTTAGATTAGGGCGATTAAGCATCCAATAAAAACCCTTTCTCCATGTAATTACTACCAGCTTTCTGCATTGACATTGTACTGGGCGCGCCTTCCTCATCACAGCCAATCACACAGTGCTGTCATACACGCAGTCTGCACGGTAGGCGCCAGAATTCGCAGTGTTATTACTATTAGTGTACCCCGTGACCAAAGATATTCTCTGATACCGGTCAGTTGTCTCTATTTGTTGCGAGCCTCATGTTATTTTCTGCCCAGTAGAGATTCGAATCGCGGACTTCAGGGATCTAGACACTAGTCCCCAAAACGCCATACCCAGAAACTATTCCGTCCAAGTACATGATTTATAGCTTTACGGGCTATGCCGCGTCGATTATTAGATTATCTAAGAGCTTTCGGCTTTTATACTCCAGCCTTCTTCAGACATACTGTTTATATTTATGTTCACATAGCAACTCTAACCTTTCGGCTTCTTCATACTGTTTATATTTATGTAAAGCTATAAATCATGTACAAAGACGGCCGCGGAAGTCTTAAGAATTATTCCGTCCAAGTTGATATTCCATATCCTTCCTGTATTGCGATTCATTAATTCGGCGCTGGACTAATGATTTAATTTGATAACTTTACCCGATTCCCGATAACAAATTGTACCAGAGATTGTGCATCACCCAAGATGATACAGAGATTAAAATCCTCCCGTTCCCGAGGTCAGACGAGAGTTGTGGTCAAAAGTTTGCCATTCTACAGCGACACCATATGTTTTCGCATTTTCAGATAACTTAAGCGAACAGCTTGTCAAAAATCTCATAATCTTTGGTTTCTTTCATATTGTACTTGGTGATATTATGTTTTCCCTCCCCCGTTGTTTCAGTCGGTTGCAGCACCGTGATGGTGTCCGGCTCTGACACGGGGGTTATTTGGTTCGAGTATCAGGGGTGGAAAAAATTTCTTCATCAGGACTTGGCCGGAAGGGTAGGAGAGGTTCTTTTTTTAACTTATGGTTTTACGCCTCGTCGACGTCGAGGTCATTAGAGGCGGTATGGGACTGAGGACAAGGGACGGGAAGGAATTCGGTCATGGCCTTCTGAAGGAAGCATCCCGGCATTCGTCTGGAGTGATTTGGGGAGACCATGGAAAACCCAAATCTGGATGCCCGGACGGGGATTCGAACCGGCGTCCTCCCGAATCACCAGACTGTGCGCCAAAGTCTTGGGATAAATCCCAGACCTCTCCGCAGTGTGTATGAAGTGAGTGCATACAGCACTGTTGTTGGTGATTCTTCCGTTGGGTGGGGACGTTAAGCCTGGCGTCCTGAAGGTGTTTTCCGGAAGAGTAGGCCAGAATGTGCCGGCACTGAATTTCACCAACCCCTCGTTTAATCTCTCATTCACAACACAATAGCATAGCATCCACACTTACAACACTGGGGAAGGCAACAGCAAACCATCCTAAATCTTTGCATTCGAATGTGTTGAAAGAAGAGAAACTGCTGAAATATTTGACAGTAACAACTAATAGATTCATGCTTTTATGATGGTAGATTTAAAATTTTGGCATTTACATCTTTGTTCTAGTCCTACTTGTTGTACTATTTTCAAGCTATCTGTTTAATAAACTTCGCTCTTATAGTTCGGAATCGTGTATTGCGCCAGACTATTTCCTTAATGTAATGTCTACCGCTGATTAATAAGCTTTAGACCGAGAGTGGTGGTGTAACGGTTAGCGTTCTCGCCTCGCATTCGGGAGGACGGCGGTTCGAATCCCCGTCCGGGCATCCAGTTTTGGGTTTTCCATGGTTTCCCAAGTCACTCCAGGCAAATTCCGGGATGTTTCCTTCAAAACGGCCATGGCCGAATTCCTTCCCATTCCTTGCCCCCCATCCTTTCCCGTCTCTAAAGACCTCGCTGTTAGAGAGACGTTAAGCAGTTAAAAAAAAATTAAGCTTTAACACTCTGCGCTGGGTTTATGTTCGAACAGCCGACTTGAATTGTTTAAGGGGAATGCGTGCATAAGAGGACGAACAGGAATAAACTGTTTACGCTGTCGGCGAGCTATTTTTTCGCACAGTACACTGAGTTGTTTTCATTCCTGTCCCTCTCTCTTGCCCGTCACGTGGTTGGCTGCTCCGCCAATCAAGCTGTCAGCCCGGTTTCCATGTACTTTGTGTCACGCGTTATGCCTTCTGACACGCAATTCTTACGTGGATCCGACTCTCACCACTCCCCGTAGAAGTAGAACACTTGCTACAAATTAAATCATCCACGACAAGTCTTTATACACACAAAGTGAGACGGACATTTACATATACAGGGTGTTACAAAAAGGTACGGCCAAACTTTCAGGAAACATTCCTCACACACAAACAAAGAAAATATGTTATGTGGACATGTGTCCGGAAACGCTTACTTTCTATGTTAGAGCTCATTTTATTACTTCTCTTAAAATCACATTAAACATGGAATGGAAACACACAGCAACAGAACGTACCAGCGTGACTTCAAACACTTTGTTACAGGAAATGTTCAAAATGTCCTCCGTTAGCGAGGATACATGCATCCACCCTCCGTCGCATGGAATCCCTGATGCGCTGATGCAGCCCTGGAGAATGGCGTATTGTATCACAGCCGTCCACAATATGAGCTCTAACATGGAAAGTAAGCGTTTCCGGACACATGTCCACATAACATATTTTCTTTGTTTGTGAGGAATGTTTCCTGAAAGGTTTTTTTTTTTTTTTTTTTTTTTTTTTTTTTTTTTTTTTTTTTTTTTTTTTTTTTTTTAAAATTTTAATGGCATTTGGCTACTGAGGCCACACAGCCAGCTCAATGTGATTCTGATTCTATCAGTGTATTAGTTTCTCCAGTGTACATATTTTCAAGTGTAATCACAAGAACACTACAACACGAACACGACATTCACAACACTTAAACACCCATGCCCTCGGCCGGACTCGAACCGGCGACCATCGGCACGTGGAGCTAGCACTCTAGCCCCTACGCTACCGAGGCCAGCTTCCTGAAAGTTTGGCAGTACCTTTTTGTAACACCCTGCATATAGCGAGGCCGATTTTTTTTTTACTAGCTTTTCCGTACCTTCGCCGGAGAAGGTAAAATAATATAAAGGTTATATGAGAAGTTTATTTTAGTTACATTCTTATTTCGTTAGAATACCATCTGAGGTTCGAAATATATTTTCCCTGAAACTTTTCGTTTAAAGAAAAGCGATCACAATTGTGACTACTTGAAACTGGGATATTAAATCTGTTTAAAGATGCCATAGTGAAAATTTAATTACTACAATACATACTCAATAAATAAATAATATATGGGATACGCCAGGACGTTCCGTAGTTCTGATCCCACGTTTGAACTGTAGGATCCTAAAGAAAGGAATTGTCCTTGCTGCCTCTGACACAATAGCTCGGAACATCTCGTCCGTGAAGATTCGACCAACCTTCGGGTTGTGGACTAAGTTATATTTTTAGTCTTCGAAGTGAAAACTTCTTCAGGCGCGTTGGGCGATTTTTGGATGTGTAAAATCTTATGAATTCGCGTCACCGACATGCTGATGTTAACAGAGTATCTGTAATTGCCTGGTGGTTCAGTGGTTCACGTGTCTGACTGTGGAACCAAAGGTCCCCGGTTCGAATACCTGTATCGCCGTGGATTTTCGTAAACCCATAACCCGACTTTCACCTCTGGCACAGCTTGCAGTGTAATGTGAAGTACGCCAGAACGCTTCCGTGGTTCGGATTCCACGTTAAACTGAAGATCCACTGTACCTGGCAGCTTTACCGTCTTAGGTTAAGGCGGCTAAGACAGGGGCGGAAATAGCAGCCAGTAGAAACCCTATCACCAGGCACCAGGTCATTACGACCACACGGAATTACTATTACCAGGGACGGCGCTAGGAATCTCGGGCCCGGTTTTTTTTCTCTCTCTCTCTATAAACTGGCCGGGCGGACAATGGGCGGATTCTTGGCTTCGAGGCCTGGGGTCCCTGTAACCGGTGATCGGGGCCCCCATCAGTCGGCGGGCCCGGGTACGTTTGACCCGCTTACCCCCCCCCCCCCCCTAACGTCAGCCCTGACTATTACTAGTGATAGCCCAGGGGTCGAAATTCGACCGTATTTCATTAAGTTATTTAGTTTCTTTCATGAAAGAGTAATCATCATTATTTGAATTTCTTCTATTGCGTTTGTTGCGATTATAGATATATTATATACTGCATACATTGACATCTATGGCTGCGAGTGTGAACAAATACGTTATTAGCATGTGTTATTTGCCTTAACTCCCTGCAATAGAGGAGAATCGGATAATATGGAATACCATTTATGTTTTGTTATAAAAAACAATACTGAAAATAATTTAACACCTGAAACTAAAACCAATACAACCTTCAACTTCTTGTGATAACATATATCTAATAAAAAGCTGTCAAAACAGATTTTATTTATTAGTAACATTTAGTTTTTAAAAAAATTGTCATTTGGAGGGTAATTTGGAATAGAAGATTTCAAATAACGTAAACTTTCTCGAATTGAGATAAACGGATTTAATGATACTTTTTAGTCAACATCATCATCATCTTTGTCGGATTCAATAGCTATCGCTTCTTTCTTTTTCGGCTGTTCTTAAAACGAAACATAATTAATGAATTAATTAAGAAATATTTACTTTCTCAATTGTTATTTTATTATTTTCGATCAATATTAACAAAAATCGTATTACTGATATTATATTTGATTAAAAATGTATTTCAACTCAGTAATTATTTTTCGGGTTGTATGAAATACCACAGTTTTATGTCTAGTTTCATGGAATACTAAGTATCACATATTACCCGAATCCCTATCTTGGACAAAATAGGCTTGATGATATTATAAAAAAAAAGATGGAAGCCAGAAAAAAGACCTGTACAATAAACCATCACTCTTTTAGTACGCATTACACTAAGACTAGCGATCAACAAAAGAAATATAATATTTTATATATATTTTGGAAAACTAATCTGCAAAAATTCTCGAAAGTGGAAAAACAAACTTTGTTGGACAGCAAACACAGTTCAGCTCCCAAATAACCGACCTTCATAACAAAGTATTAGAGTAGTTTTGAGCAGCAGTTGATGGTACTTCCACTATACTGCAGCATTAGGCATAGGAGAAACCTCGGTATTCCATATTACCAGACTATTCCATATTACCCGATTCTCCTCTACCTATAAAATTAAAATGATACACTCCACGCGTGACTGTATCCTAAATTTTAGCTTCCGAACTAACCATAGCAAATAATGAAATGTAGTTATGAACGTTTTCAAAATAATTTTTGACTTTCTATTTACCGATCACCGATGTTTCATTTGAATTTAGTCCATCATACAATGATTTAAAATATTCATTTTGAGTTAAGGCCGGTAAAACTGCTTTAGCTTTATGACAACATGAAATAAATGCAGTCCTTTCACATGAAGTGACTTCTGACTCGAAATGCTTTGCATTGCAAAACCTGCGTTGTAAATTCGAAACTATAAAAATTTCTTGGATTCACACTTAATAGCATCTCAATGCTGGGAATACACGTCACATAGTTGGCTCCGATCCAATTTCGCGCCCACACACGTTCACGAATTCATTTTTTGTTTAATAATGTATTTGTAACATGTATTAACTATTCCTCAGACTTCCACGGCCATCTTTGTTCATGATTAATTGACTTTCGGGTTTTGCCGCGTTGTTTATTTAATTACCTAAGCTTTCGGCTGCATAGTATATAAGGCTAACTGCAAACTTGGTCAGTCACTGACAAAGGTAAAAGACAAATTACACCCACACCAGTTTATGGGTGTTTACGAAATCCCCTGCAGCTGTGGCAGTGTTTATATCGGCGAGACAGGTCGCACTGTGGCGGAGAGACTTAAAGAACATATCCGCCACTACAAATATAACAACAGCGACAAATCCGCCGTAGTCCGCCATGCTATTAATACCGGGCATGAAGTAAAATTTCAAGAAACGAGGCTACTGTGGAGAGAAGACCAGTGGTGGCCCCGACGGGTGAAAGAGGCAGCAGAAATTTTAAAAAACACCAACAACATCAACGAAGATAGCGGCCTCTTAATCTGCGATGCTTGGCGCTCGTTGCTATGTCAACATAAACAGTATCTCTGACGAAGGCTGGAGGATACCAGCCGAAACTTAGGTAATGAAATAAACAACGCGGCATAACCCGAAAGTCAATTAATCATGTATTAACTATGTTTATTATATTTTTTTCTTCTTTACTGTTGACCAAAGACCTCAGACATTGGCAGAATCGCTAAGTGACATTGCCACTAAAAAAAAAAAAAAACAATTGAATGTGAGCAATGAACGTTTTATTTTTTTTCTAATTTAATGTATTTGTTACACATATTACATATAGGTTTTAGCTTTCTGCACTTCTTCTCCATACAAACTTTAACTATGCCAAATCTCTTACTTCTCCGTGCGCGCAATATTCTTAAAAATGGATCCAAAGTTTTCGCTTAGCGTATTAATATATAGATTAAGTATATCTGTGGCTACGTTTCTGTCTGCAGTCCCCAATGAAAGCCAACTGGTTTTTTTTTTTCGTAAAGGGGGTGGTAGGCCAAAAAACATTGGTAGCCCATACTTTGGTATGTGGAAGTGAAGAAATGGCCATGAGCACAAAGTAACTGTTGATTATAGGCGTAGTATGGTAGAAGTTTACACCCCTGGTAGGGTTCCCGCCTGTTGATCGCGTCACAGTGCGTGAGTGAGGTAGGGGGCGTGGTAGTTGGCGACGCGCCGGAAGCCTGGAAGGCTGTCTCCGCCGCCACTTTGCCAATTTCCCGTCAGCGCGCGGAGTCGCTCGAGTGATCACCCTGTTGTCCTGCCTGACCGACCCAAGGACGTCCCCAGGACTCGCTTCCAGCACTGCCAAGGTCGACCCCCTCATCCTCGATCCGCACGCCCAATGTAGTCTGCTTGGAAACCGACAGGCGTCAAATGAAACTTATGCTGACCATAGTGTGTCAAGACTACAGGAAACCCTCTACTCACAGGCACAGAGATCAGCGAGGGAAATATCTCTGCCTTCACGACTCCAGCACCAGTTTTGTCCTGTTTTTCTTGGAGCAACATGGTTGGCTAGCTGCCATTTCAACGTAATTGTTTGTGCCGTAGATGCTTATATAAGATCTCTGTAAAACTGAATATAACTAAACGATCCGTCTCAAAATTTAGCAAATAAAATGCTTTATATAGCAATTGTATAGCAAAACATTGACCCGTGAGAAAATTTCACGAATAAAATCAGGGTCGGCGTTAGAATTCTCGGTCCCCGGATAAGCGTTCTTAGGGCCTCATCCCTTTCCTCTCCCCCCCCCCCCCCCGACAAAATTTTTTCCTTAAACTTTGATTTTTTTGATAAAGTTAGAAAATTTTGATGCAAAAAAGAATGAAACTCCTTTTTTTTAAGAAAGTTTTTAAAACTTTATTTGCATTTAGTTAGTCACCCCGAAAGAAGGGCCCCCTTCGGATGCTCGGGCCCGGGGGACTTTTGACCCGCTTACCCCTCCCTAACGTCGGCCCTGAACAAAATACTATAAACAGCAAGGTTGGAAGAATGTAGTATGATGAAAGAAGTGCCGGCTTAATTGCAGCAGTATCTTTGTGATTTCACGTAATGTATGCTGTCCTGCAGCCCTCTACTTGGACGTAAGCACCAGAAGCTATCGCTTCCCGGAAGCGGAAGTGTCAGATACCTCACAGAGAAACAAACTAACCTGAACAAAACGCACACAGTGTATCCATATCATTGTGATATGCGGTGCTGCTATCTACCGGTACGAGAACAATCGTTATCGACGCTAGCGAAGCCTAGTGGCTTGAGTTTGAACTTTCTCATACGCGTAACCTTCATACTTAATATTTTTACCCTCTAAGTGTAGAATTTCGAAAAAGTGCTTCCTTAAAATATAATGTGACAAAAGCGGACACCGTAATTTTTAAAATTATGTATCATGTATCGATTTCAGTTAGGTATCAAGGGAGATAAATAGCTCGTGACAAAAGAAAAATACTTTTTAGAAATAATGATACTTTTACCCTCTATGGGTAGAATTCTGAAAAATTCATTTCTTAAAATACGATGTTATCAAAGCGAAGACCACAATCTTTAAAATGATACCTCATTTATCGATTCCGGTTTTGTAGGCCTGTGTGCCATAAGTGTTCAGGGAGAAAAAATCAGTATGCTACGATTTGCTGTTGACATTGTCTTGTTAGCAGAGAGGGCTGACGATATTGAGAAATTACTGAATGGCGTAAACAAAATACTGAAATAAGATTTTGGATTGAATATAAATCAAACCAAGAGTAAAGTGATGAAATGTAGCAGAAATGATACCAATACTAGTAGATTAAATATAAAAATAGGGTCGGATGCAATAGGAGAAGTAAGTGATTTCTGTTACTTGGGAAGCAAAATTACAACAGACGGCCGAAGCAGGTACGATGTTAAAAGCACAATAGCACTAGCAAAAGGAGCCTTCATGAAAAAGAGAAACCTTTTAGTTTCAAATATTGATCTAGGAATTAGAAAAAACTTTTTAAGACTCTTTGTGTGGAGCACAGCACTTTATGGTAGCGAAACATGGACTTTAGGAATACCGGAAAGAAAGAAAATTGAATCATTCTACAGAAGAATGCTGAAAATTAAGTGGACAGTACGAAATGAACGAGTGTTGGAAATGATGGATGAGGAAAGAAGTTTATGGAAGAAGCTTACAGAAAGAAGAGACAGGCTGGTAGGTCATATTTTGAGACATGCTGGATTGGTTAATTTCTGGTGGAGGGAACGGTCGAAGGTAAGAACTGTAGAGGAAGACAGAGATTAGAATATATGAAGCAGATAATTGATGAAGTGGGTTGTAAGGGATATGTAGAGATGAAGAGGTTAGCACAAGATAGGAAGGGATGGAGGATTGCATCAAACCAGTCAAAAGACTGACGACAGCCAAAAAAAAAAGATGAAGAGGAGAAGAAGAAGGGATATATATAGCTCATCACAAAAAACATCTTTTAGTAATGATATATGTGATTGGTTAATGCTGTTTCTCTTCGAACTTGGTGACATTATGTATGTAATGAGCTGTGAGATGTGGCGGAGTGATTGTAGTCCACTACCGCTTCGTGACGTAGTTTCCGTGACTGCACGTAGTGCGCGTTATGCACGCGCTACATACGGAGTTGATGCCACCAGAAAATAGAACCGAGTCAGCACGCCACGACTCAGAACAAGGTCAGCGTATCAGCAGAAACACATCGCGGGATGGTATCCGATACGAGCCAGTAATCAGATGCTGTAAGACGCAAAGGTGAAAAAGAGGATTCTCTAACAAGCTGTGCAGATACGCGCGAAGTATTTTCACGATACCATCAGACTAGGCACGTCAAACATGACGGATGTTACAGAGATAGGGGTATCTGAACGATTGTTGCTTGACAGACATCGATAGTAAAAACATCGTAATTTGCACAAAAATACTGTCCATGGCAAATAGTGCTTTGCACCAAACCTAACCTGTATTCTGTGCGTTCCATTTCCTGATATCGCGACGGAACAAACAATTCGTGTAGATATCAGTACGGCATATTATTTCGACAATGTTATCTTTCCTGTCAAATACGTTGATCGCGGAAGTACTTAACTCCATTCGCAACAAACATAACGAAATAAACACAAATACGTAATATATGAACTTTTTCGAAATCGGTTGCTAACGTTATCATTATATGTAGTGCAGAAGAAATGTGATTTCCGAGGTGTTTATTGTGTTGTTTGCTGTCTAGTTTGAAAAATGTTTGCGAGTTTAATCAGAGATAACAACTTTTATCACTATCAATGCATCAAGCATCGCATTGTAGGCCTTCATTTTTATACTTTCCGCTAAATTCGTATTCGACGCATTAACTTTTTTTTCATCCCTCCTTGATATTATCTGCTACGCCTTCAAGACACTGCTGTTAGACATTTAACTTCATACTTTTACGAAGCCGAGATATAAATGTGTACTAGGAAGAACAGAGGACTGAAAACTAATACCCGGGGAACCCAATGGACGACTACTTTCCGTTAAAACTTCTGTATTCTGTAGAAATCATTTCAATTATATCTGTGACCTATCTTCCACGCTTTCTACGCCATCCAGTAATTCGCACAAAACAATTAACTGTACCTGATATGACTTTTACCAAATGTGTTGAAACTTACGGGTCTATAACATGAAACAGTTTTCGCTATGATTATTACTCTCCAAATATCAGTTGTGACATTTTTGATATTCCAGACGTGTTCGGTAAGTAATTCTTTTAAGAAAAATCGTTTTATAATTTTTATGGACAATTTAAAAAAAAAAACGTCTTAATTACTAATCAGATTACAGAATTTTGGTTAATAATTTGCTCTTTCATATGTTGATCATAATATCTTGCCTATAAAACCGAATATAGAAGTTTTGGACACCTATCCTACATGCCATATGAACTTAACTGATCATGGTGGAAGTTTGTTTACATTTTGTTGTATAATAATTTTGGAAAATTTTTTGAGAATGATAATATTAAATATATATAGTAGCTTTAATAAATTAATAGGTATTGTGGCGGAAAACATTGTATCGGACCTATATCGCGCATCGCTACTTTCGTCATCAAATTTTCCTCTGTTCGATAATACTTAATGATCAGTTACGTAGTACCCAGAGTTGAGCCGTGAGGAAAGCTGTTGGCAGGAAGAAGCGTGGCTGACTGTTAAGGGAAAGTGAAAGGCGGCGACTACTGACCATATCTTGTCCGGGTGGCCGCTTTCTAGGCCTTTCGGGGCTCCAGCGACAGGTGCCCTGGAATTCGAGCGGCAGAACCACAATACCTGGACGTCCCGCAGTGTTGTGATCCAGACCGTAGCGCTAGCCATCCAGGCAGTGGTTAGCAATCACAACAAAATGTCATAAAGAATTATCATTACTACCCTTAAAAGCCCTTTCTTTGACGCATCACTCAGTATTAGCATTATTGTCATTTAACTAACTACATGTTTTTTTTTTTTTTTAAATTTATATATCTATATTTATTTCCCCAATCATTGTTTTAGTCTTTCCATTCTGTACCCTTTCGGGATATTACCACTTCTATCACCGTCTGCGATATACATATTTATATATAACATCTCAGTCCCACCGCCATATTGATAATCCACTCAGTCATGTAGGATACTTCGGCGTGTGCACACCTCCCGAGTCACATGACTCATTCTCTATAACATGAATAAGGTTTAAGACAGAAATATTGCGTATTTTTGTGTTCGTGATATATGTGCTTCTCCCGTCGCTGCCTTCAACTTTGGTGAGTGATGAGTCATTTTCCCTTTCCTTGTAATTTACATTACTACCCTCAACATTTTACAGCTATATCATACACATTATTTCTAAAAGGTATTTCACCTAAACCAAATCGATAAATAAAGTATAATTTTAACGATTAAGGTTTTGCATTTGGAAACATCATATCTTAAGAAAGTAATTTTTAGGAATTCGATCCGTAAAGGACAAAAGTATCAACTATGAAGGTCACGCGTCGATAACGATTGATCGCGTTACCGCTAGATGGAAGCACCATATATCACAGAGCTTTCCTTCTGCCTCTCTACACTGCGTAGTGATTCGGTCAATGACAAAATTTATCGCTGGCGTCGATAACGATTGGTAGCGCTTCCGCTATAGCTGCACAAAATATCACAGAGATTTCCTGCCGCCTGCCTACACTGTGTCTTATGTCTTATGTCAACTAAGCAAAATACTTCTAACGTGAAACCTCCGATACAAAATCATATATATAATTTATAAAAAGTTTTTTTTTTTGTTTTTGTTTTTTTTTTTTTTTTTTTTTTTAATCATGAGTTATTTGCCTTCGTTCAAACCCAACGGAAATCGATAAGCGTGGTATCTTTTTAAAGATTAAGGTCTCCACTTTGGTAAAACCATATTTTAAGAAAGGAGTTCTACCCTTAAAGTATTGACTATCAAGGTCACGCGTATGAGAATCTTCATAGCCATGACGCTAGGCTTCACTGCAGTGGTTAACGATTAGTTTCGTTGCCCCTACACAGCAGCACCGCATATCACAGAGATATCGATGAACTGTGTGCGTTCTGTTCAGCTTCGTTGCATTCCTCTAAGGTCTGTGACATTTCGAAGGGATAGCTTCAGATGTTTACGTCGAAGTAGAGGGCTGCAGGATAGCATACATCAGGTAAACTCAGAAAGGTGTTGCTACAAATTAGCCGCTTCTTCTTTTAACCAATTACATACTTTTAACCCCGTTTCCACCATATTTTATTAGCAAAATTTTCGTACAGGTCATCTAACATATATGTATATATATATATATGTCGGATCGGGAGTATGGGGCTACGCTACTAGATGGCGCCACAGACGCAGGGAGCAGGATGCCAGCACCACAGTGACGGCAGAGTGGCCTACGAGCAGCTACTTAACTGCAGCGACCACCGAGGCAACATCATTCCGCTATCTGTCATTGTGTATTGTGAGACTGAGTCCAATAAACCGGATCCCGGTATCAGCTGTGTTCTGGTAGTTACTCTCCACTGTCCGAGGGATACCCACAACCTACCTTGGCTGATAAGCCATCAACCTTGAGCCGGGAACTTCATTCAACCTGCCCGACTTCTGATTTTTCCCTGATGGATTCGATATATATATATATATATATATATATATATATATATAAGCCTCTCCTAACTGTTCACGAACTGTCTCCATCAATGTTTCCTCTTCTCTCATTATTCCTGGACAATCTTGTTGGCCCTTGTAGCAATCTGTGTCTTGGTCTACTTCTGTACCTCTTTCATTTCAGGACGTTTTCTACCATTTTTCTTACTGTTCTTGCTTCTCCAATTTTTTTAAATGTGCAAACCATTGCAATCTTGAATTCTCTGCGTTCTAGTAATTTCTCTTTTACCATCTACTTTACTCTCTCATTTCTTACTTCGTCTGTTGTTATTGCTACTCTATACCTAAGAAATTCCACTTCCGCTGGTTTTTTCGTCTCTTTCATCAACCGTCTTTATGAACTATCTGTGAAGATGCGCATTAAATAGGTTCTGTAAGTCATTTCACGTCTCAGCTGATCGGACACTCTTGAAAATATCTATCTGCATTTCCTCTGCTTTCCTTTATTTTCGTCTTGTTTCCTATAATTTCTTCAGTCCTCTTTTCTAAGTAGGCTACTTCAAACAATCACCGGTCACTTGCTTACACAGCCTGTACCGTGTGTGTGTTGTTACTATCACTACACTCTTTATTTGCACAGTACTTGGTACCATGTGCTGCCACTAGACTCTCCCCAGGCGAGTGGGTCATCGGCAAACACTGCTTTCATATTCGTTTCTCCAAGGTTCTATACCAGATCCCACATTATTTCGTTCATCACAGAGGTAAATGACTATTTGCTGATTTTCAGTGTCACAGAAATTGCTCTCAAAATATTGAAAAGAAATATTGTAATATCTGTATGAAGATATACCTCATACATTTTCTTAAATAAATTTAAATGTACCATACATTAAAAAATTATTGTACTTCCATCCACTCGCATTCGGTATGACGCGGGTTCGAATCCCCGTCCGAGCATCCGGATTTGGGTTTTTCATGGTTTCCCCAAATCACTCCAGGCGAATGCCGGGATGCATCCTTTAAAAAGGCCATGGCTGAATTCCTTCCCGTTCCTTTTCCCCAGTCCCATCCCACCTCTAATGACCTTAGCCGTCGACACGGCGTAAAGCAATCAATAATAATTAAAAAAAATACTCTTCCATCCGTTCACGTATTAATTTCAACCTTGTACCGAATTTTGTGACTGTATCATCCCTGTTATCTTGTCACCTCTTTACAGTCTATCTTCTCTTTTTGTAGGGTTATTTATATATTATTTGGATAAATGTACGAATGTGAAAACTCTGGTCTTGCGTACTGACCGTCTTCAATATGCTTGGTAGGCTGTTTCCTAGTAGTTTTACGTGGATTTTGGGTGGTTTCGCGTAATCATCTTAGGCGAATGCCGTGAGCGTCTCTGAATCGCTTACATCTACAAGCACACGATTCACAAATACAGCTCACAGACCGAAAAAAACGACAACAACGCGCTGTGGTCTCTTGAAAAGGGCAACAACACGTTGTGGCTTACCAGTATCTCACTCTTTGTGTTCACGAAGAACCTGTTCAGGCTGCATTTAATGTATATGATTCTTCTTACCCGTCGTATTACTAAGCTTTTATTTATTTATTTTTCTAAAGAAAAAAAGTGAGTCCCCATGTGTGCACAATGTTGCCTGGACCAGACGCGAATTTTGCATTGAGGCCTTTTTTGAGTTAGCCACAACGGGTTCTGCCTGTTTTTTTGTAAGTGCCATAACGCGAATAACGTGTTTTGACCCTTTTAAAAAAACCAGAACGCGTTTTCGTCCTTTTTTTTGTTTTTTGTTTTGTTTTTTTGTTTTTTGTTTTTTGTTTTTTTTTTGTGTTTTGTTTTTTTTTTTTGTTTTTTTTTTTCGCTCAATGAGCGTTTTCTGTATATATACAGGGTGTTACAAAAAGGTACGGCCAAACTTTCAGGAAACATTCCTCACACACAAACAAATAAAATATGTTATGTGGACATGTGTCCGGAAACGCTTACTTTCCATGTTAGAGCTCGTATTGTGGACGGCTGTGATACAATACGCCATTCTCCAGGGCTGCATCAGCGCATCAGGGATTCCATGCAACGGAGGGTGGATGCATGTATCCTCGCTAACGGAGGACATTTTGAACATTTCCTGTAACAAAGTGTTTGAAGTCACGCTGGTACGTTCTGTTGCTGTGTGTTTCCATTCCATGTTTAATGTGATTTGAAGAGAAGTAATAAAATGAGCTCTAACATGGAAAGTAAGCGTTTCCGGACACATGTCCACATAACATATTTTCTTTGTTTGTGTGTGAGGAATGTTTCCTGAAAGTTTGGCCGTACCTTTTTGTAACACCCTGTATATATATATATATATATGTTACATAAATCACATTCTCTCGCATCTCCCAAATACGCCAGTGAATGGCAGCAATCATAATGCGTTTATCAATTGTCCAAAATCACCTTGTACACATAGAATCAAACATCGTTACACATGTAGTTAAAGACGTAAATATGTTTGTACACATACCGTACGTGGACTCAACTTCGCTTACAGATGTCATCAGAAATCATTGAAATCAGTGGCAGTTTGTTTTGTTTTGCTGCTTTGAAATAAAGCTGTTTTGATTACGATCGCCAGCGTACGACCACACCGCTTGCTGATAAAATAATTCTAATTTAGTTCTGTCGAGTGAATTTCAGTGCAATTAGTGTTCGCTGAAGTGTTATTTCAAGTTCAAAGTGTGTTGTGAAGTGGCGCTGTACAATAGACTTAACGAAGATTATAGAAAATATTTTTCAACGAGTTTGCGTTATTCAATGAGTTAAAGAAATCTTTTAAACAGATCAAAGAAACGTTCCGAGGTACTATAGAAAGAAAGTTGACATAACTGCAGCAAAAGAAAACAAAAAATGCAGCTCTTTTTAGTTTTTTACGAGGCAGGTATAGTTTGTGATACTTTATCAATTAATGATCAGTGATGAATAAGATGAAGACTATGTTGTTAGTAACAGCTTGAGAAGAAAAGGATCGCTGTCTGAACCCGAGAAAGAGATTTTTGCAAATAATTGATGATTAGCAGGAGTCGCTAGTGTCAACATTTCATTCCGAATATTTACTGTATAGAAAAGTATATAGCGCAAGTATCAGATGTGTTCATTATGTACGCAATAATTCTAACGATAGTCTGTCAATAGAAAACGGTACAAAATCAGGGGCGTAGCTACTATGGGGCTAGGCGGTGCAGTGCACTGGGGCCCCAACGCTCAGGGGGCCCCCAAGCATTCCTCAGGGGACCCCCAAGTGCACCTCTGGGGACCCCCAATCGCAGTTCAGAGGGCCCACGTGCCTTCACAGCAAACTGGCGACCCTTGTTTTTAGCTCTACCGTCGTCTAAGGGGACCCCTTAGTCACAGGGAGCCCCTCAATGCTCACGGGGTACCCAACCACAGCTCAGGGGACCCCTACCTGCAACAAAGAGAAAAAAACAGGTCGTCCCATCTGGCCTGAGGGCCCAAAATAAATTTTTCGCACCGGTGCCCTTGTTAACCACTGTACAAAATGTCTTCTGAAATTAGTGGGGAAGGGGGAGGGGGCGGGAAAAGCCACGTCAGGCTACATGGGAGGGGGAAGGATGAGGGTTCAAGAGAGGACATAATAGATCCACGTACTTTGTGGACGCTCCCTGAGTGAAGACGTAAATATGTTTGTAGACTCAACGCGTGGAAGGACGCCGGGGCCGGGATGTGTAGGAGATGTAAATGTCAGCTGAGCCGCTTAGACCTTTTCCAGCAGTTTCTTTCTCGCTGTTTCGTAACAACTGGCGGCCGAACTCGTTCCCAGTCGGCGCGACCGTCCTTCAGAGTCCTTGGACACTGTGCTGCGCAACCTGCGCACCTGTCTCGTCTCCAACACAACTCCCTCGGGGTCTCGTGGTGGTGACATTCCCATTACTACAGCTCCATACTCCCTTTCCTCGCTTCCTCAATAGACTTGCAGACGACGTGATCAGCTTCACTCTCCTCCGTAGTGACATTTCGAAACAAGTAGATACGAGTAAGTACTCGATACCTTGTTTCGATACCGAGTAGTTTTAGTATTCGAATTACAGTCAAAGCTCTTTATTCGCGATTTCCTTATTCGCAGTTTCAATATTAGCGGGTAAAATAATTGTGTCAACTTTCTGTATTCGCGGTTCAGTATTCGCGGATAAAGTAATTCTGATAACTTCCTTGAAATTTTTATTATTACCGAATCCATTCCGTAAATTCAGTGGATTCGGTATCCTTTACTAACATGTCGGCACGTTTGAGTATTGCTGGCACGTGCCGAGAGTAACTCTACAACTGAAAAAACAAATCTTATTGCCTCTGAACATTAAGTTCATTGTCAAAATCCGTCGCTGCCGCTGTGTTAGATGTTCCGCTATGATCTTTGATAAAAGCCGATCCGCCACGATCGGCTCTGAATCTATGACAACTAGTCAGTCCTTGCAATAATTCTGAGTGAATAAACACGAGTCTCCTCAGCTGTGTTCGCAATTCATAATGTCTAGCAAAAGCAAAGAATAATTAGTTCCTACGCGGAAAAAAGTTGTGTTGCCGCTTAGAGTAAAAAAAGAAATGTTTGACCGTTTACTGTGGCCTGATCTCAATGTCGGAAATGATGGAAAATCCGTGCAAATTCAAACTTTAACTGTAAACATTACTCAACTTGCGAATGGAATAGGACTAGATAGTTCTGAACAGATAGAATTAAGTGACATTCAAGAGTTGCTTGAATCGCAAGATAAAGATTTGACAGAAATCGACTTGGAGGAAATGTTAAATCCTCAACCATTGAAGGAAAGGCTTCAACAAGCACTGAAATGGTGACATTCAATTTTTTTTTTTTTTAAAAATTGAGTGTAGGTCTGCAGTTGGCAAATGAGTTTTGTGATTTCTTCATGAAAAGTGATCCGTCCATGGAAAGAAGTTCTTAAAATACAAATTGTTAATGCCCAGCTGAATATCAATCCGAATTGAAAGACCTATTAAAAATTGTAAAACAAAGGAAAAATTACTAAATTCTTTGAAACATTGCTAAACCCGACAGTATACATTAAAACATATTGCTTAAAATCTCTTAATAATTTGATTTTTTTAAAAAACTTGGAACGTATCTCCCATAATCCCATACAAATTACCATTCCATATTCGCGGTTTCTATATTCGCGGCATATTTAGGAACGTATCCCCCGCGAGTAAGGAGCTTTTATTGTACTTCATTCGATACTTACTCGGTATCGGAAGAAAAGTACTTGTATCGAATCGAAACTATTGAAACGCACCCGGTGTTAAAATTCTAAACGCATCAACCTCGCATCAACCTGCTACGCCACTTAACCGTGCCTGCGAAATTAATTTCCCGCTGACATCGAGTTGGTAGCATTGAAAATCAAACAAAATCAGTCTTAGGACAGGCAACTATCACAGACAATCTAATCTCAAAGAGTTTGTTTTAGGTCCCAATTTCATTGTAATAAAGTCGCGCATTTCGCTGTGCCTTTCCTATGGTCGCTCCCGCGCAGTCCCCACAAAGAGATATGGTTCATAAGCAACTAAGTGAATAGGAAGAACAAGCTGCTTCAGCTTACTTTTCACAGGAATATGACTTCTGGAAACATCACAAAAAGCAAGCCCACGTCCACAAAAAGAAAACGCACCATAGTGACAAAGTCTCTCTCTACTTGTCAACATTGTAACGTCTCTAAAAAGCAATCCATTTACAGAAAGGGAAGAAATGAAACTTATATTCCCTTCTCTGTATAAATACGCACAACAGTATCTTATCGTTGTAGCAACGTCAGTACCGAGTGAATGTGTGTTTTCTAAGGAAGGTGAAACACTGACAAACAAAAGAAAAAGCTGTCCCCAAAATATTTGGAACAGATGCTTTTTTGGGAAACCTTCCAATAGCGGACTTTTCTGTTTAAAAGTGTTAAAATCATAATAAATAAATATCTAAAGATAAGAGAAAACCTTCAAATTTTGCTTACAATATGCTCTTGATTATAAATTTAATAAATAAATAAAAACGTTTACTCAGTGTTATTTTATTTTATTACACTAGGCAAATAAAATAAATAATTTAGCAAAATGTCATGTACATTCTTATTTCGACATTAAAAAAGTATCGATATGAGTAAGTATCGATATTTTTGCAGTACTCATACTAAGTATCCGAAGACAATTTGAGTACTACTAATTTGAGTAGGTATCGATACTTTTCGAGTACTCAATGAGTAACTATCGTAAGAAAATTTGAGTACTGCTAATTTGAGTAGGTATCGATACTTTTCCAGTACTCAGATGAGTAACTATCGTAAGAAAATTTGAGTACTACTAATTTGAGTAGGTATCGATACTTTTGCAGTACTCACATGAGTAACTATCATAAGACAATTTGAGTACTACTAATTTGAGTAGGTATCGATAATTTTACAGTACTCACATGAGTAACTATCGTAAGACAATTTGAGTACTACTCATTCGAGTAGGTATCGATACTTTGATGGTAACGGAACATCACTATTCCTGAGACGTTTTTTTTATGGCTTTATGCTTCGTCGACGTCGAGGTTATTAGAGCCGGGAAGGTATTGGCACAAGGAACGGTAAGGAATTCGGCCATGGCCCTTAAAGGAACCATCCAGGCATTCACCTTGCGAACTGTACCCGCTTAGATGTGGATCCAGGTGGATTGAGCCAATTGCAAGCTGTCCCTGCTCATTTCTTGCAGCAATACGTCCGTCGCAAACTAAATGGCTTTATTAACGTAATTGGACTGCACGTTAAACGTAGGTACAGTATCTTTTGTGTGGTTTCGCCGTATAATCATTTCTAACACTAGAGAGCCGACAGTTCCAGTGGCTTTGCTAGGTCAACAAGGGCCACGGTGCAAAAAATTTATTTCTTTTGCTTTGTGTTGCTGATAGGGGCCCTCTGAGCTGAGGTTGGGGGCCCCTGAGTTGTGCTTGGGGGCCCCCTGAGCAGTGAGGGCATCTTAGTGAGGGGGCTCCCTGTGTCTCAGGGGCCCCCTTAGACGACGGTAGAGCAAAAAAAAATTGGGGTCCCCTGAGGTATGCTTGGAGGCCCCCTGATCGTAGGGGCCCCGGTGCACTGCACCACCTAGCCCCATAGTAGCTACGCCTCTGGACAGTTCATTATGTTTTGTAATTACTACTAGTCTAAAACCATAACCACGAGTTTATCGGAAGGTATTATTATTTATATCAGTAAAGAAAATACACTGTTGTGATCATACACGTTCAATTTAATACTTCTTTCAATCTATCACGACGTTACGCATCTGATTTTTACATTACTTTGATAACGGAGCGTCTATAAACTAAATGGTTCGGTTTACGGGAAGAGGGAGGGGTTGGCTGGTAAGCTACGCAGGGCTACGTGGGGAAAAGGGGGGTGGGGGGGTTCCGAGCCAAGCCACGTAGCTTTTCATTCATATTATTTGTCAGCTTTAAAATAAGGTACAGAACACACAACAGCATGTGGATATTTATTTCCGTCATTTAATTATCCCCGTATATAATTTACGATAGTCTGACAAGTGACTACAGTACAGAATGTATTGCTCTTCTGGAATCAAGAAGGAAAAAAGCTACGTGGCTCGCGGGAAGGGAGGGAGGGTAGAGGCAAAAGCCACGTCGAGCTAGGTGTGGAGGAGAGGGGGATCACAGGAGGCCAAAATGGGGCAACGTAATTTATGGACGCTCCCTATGTTATTATTGCTCGCGCAGTCGAACAATAACATTTTCCTCACTCGATCGGTGAGCGACCTTCAGCGCGCGAACATAACTGGCCGACTGTATATACATCCTTTGTAACGTGACGCGCTGTAGCCACGTTACAAGGTGCATTTTTATTATATATGTCATAATGTTAGAGTAATTTACATAAATCTTGGGCGACCACCTAAATAGATTTTTGTTGTAATTTTATAAAGTACGCAAGATTCCAAGTGAGGACTGTAATGAAATGGTGAACATACAGTGTATCTTGGTAAAGCGAATATTAAAGAGTTATTGAGCTGCGTAGGCTTGAAGCTAATCGTGGTCTTCCCGAACCATGGCGACAGGACGTCGCGGATCTGGGGTTTTGCCGGACCACACATTCTGCTCCCTGGGGATGGGTGGTCAACAGGGTCACTCACCTGGCGGGAAATGCCTGCCACCCGACACCCGAATGTGCTCTCACCCCGGCGAACTTAGCCGAATATGTCCGACCTCTGTGATATGAGCTGGGCAAATCAGATATCGGGGATATCACGTGACATTAGGTGCCGACCTGAAGATCCAATCCAAATGAGCGTATAACTTAAAATCCTGGGAATTTCTGTTATATGTGAGCTTCGAGACTACAAGGGGCGGAGCGAGAAGTTTTCCTCGCGAGGGAGAGAAGAGCGACGAAAGGCAATTCGATCTTCGAGTCCATGCTATGCGAGTCTAGTCTGAGGTGGACTTGGAAAGTTGGCTTCTCTCGCATCTGCCGCTGTACGACTTCTGCGGCCGGCTTGCCGGAGCAGGCTTATCACGGCGACACCGCCAGTAATGCGATGACGCGCATTAACAGACAGGACGTGTCTGTAGCCGCCGTGTGAGATAATCTCACATACCGTGGGTCATCTCCAGTCACCGCAGACATCAGACGCAGAACTACAATGGTAACTTATTACGACCAAGCCATCTGATTGTGCATTCCGTGAAACAGAACCCTTAAACGACTTTGAGAGGATAGATCCATGTTCTCACTTTGTAATTGTAAAAAACCCCTGAGCTAGCGGCATAATTTGCCAGAACTAGTTATTTTCGAATGATATATTGTTCATTCGTGGCGCCCAGATTTTCTTTTTAACTGTAAAGTCACAGTATTATGATACCTTTGTCTGAGTCGTAATAACTTGTATTTTCATTGTTTCCAATTGTCATTATTTCTTGCATTTTGATTCTGAGATATATTTAAAAGTAAATATACAATTGTTTGCTTGCTCATGACGGCTAATTGTACCTCTGAGCGTTGCTTTTATGATTTTGCCAATTTGTGTTAATGTTAACGATAAATTCGCTCAGACTTGTAATCACCAGTGATAAGAAAATAAATTTCATACTGTGACAATTTTTCCTAAATTCCAACTAACGTCGAGATTCTTGCAAAATTAATAAATTTTCCTTCATAAAAATTAAATTTAAAAATCCACAATTATTAATCATAAAGGTATGAAAGATAATTGTAACGTAGTTTGCCCACCAAGGCACCCACTACAACTTACAGACAATACTAATCCTATCCCGATCACTACAACACACTACTATCTGTGGAAACCCGTGATACATGTTATTACAAACATTAAAAAAAAAAGGATTGATTTCGGGAAGTCATGGAAAATTGAAATCTGGATGGCATGAAGGGGATTCGAACCCGCGTCCTCCCGAATGTTCACACTGCGCTAACATAAAGCTCCCAAGACTTGCTAATGGATAACTGATTGAAATGCTCGTCCGACAAACAACAAAATCTGCAAAAAAGACGAATCTGATATTTGTTTCCGCTGCTAAATGGCAAGCATCGAGTCTATTGCTCTGCAACTGATGCAGAATTCTTCTCGTTTGCTGGGCTGGATTGAATCAAGTACTGAATTGATTGTGTTCAACAAATTCTATAAAAACCTTTATGGAACATAATAATTTTATATTTCTTTCTCTGTGTTGCAATAAGAGGGGTGGTTTATATGTATTTAATTCAGGTTTTACGCCCCGTCGACGTCGACGTCATTAGCGGCGGAAAGGGATTTTCTTGAAGGAATCAACCCGGAATTACTCTGCAGTGATTTTCGGAAACCATGGAAGAACAGAAATCTGGAGGCCCAGACGGGGATTCGAACCTTGAGCCTTTTCGATAGCGACGCCAGAGCGTTAGCACGCACCTACCAGGCTCCGTAAAGTTCGATACATCCTGAATTAACTGAAAATATCAGTAATTTCCCCCTAAGTGGATACATAGTGTAGCGGGGACCTTATTGTTCAGAATTCTCTCAGTTTTCTGCACAAGCCAATTTGTTTCTTTATTTCTCTTACTTTCTCATCTCTGGCATTGTGACATTTAAATGTCACTGATCTCTCATTCTACCAGTAATGGCTTTCTCGTTAATTTCCTGTTTCGCTGAGAGAAAGCAGTTGTTCGTTGTACATCTTCTCCGCCTTGTAGTTTCACTTGCAGCGTGGATGCCGCGGAATTAATGAGTCATGGATATCACAAATTTCCGTACAGATTCCACCAACAACCGTACTCATGTTCTCGATACGATGTGATACACAGATGACAGATTTCATGAAAAATTGCTCTTCACATAAGGCGAAGGCAATGCACATAGATTCACTGAAAACATGACATGGTTTTTAGCATAGATGTGATTTCACCTTTTACCTTACAAGATGCCTTGTTTAATAGTTAATTCATTTGTATTTTGAGCTGCTAGGACGGTGTCCAAATTTCCCGCATCCATTGTACAATGTGACAAGGACATGTATCAAGCAAGTGAGCGACCGCCGGCTTCGGTAGCGTGCCGAAGGTCGCCGGTTCGAGTCCGGCCGAGGGCATAGGTGTTTAAGTGTTGTGTGTCTTGTAATGTCGTGTCCGTTCTGTAGTGTTCATGTGTCCGCAATTAGTATCTACATTGTACTGGAGAAATTTAAAACACTAGAATATTCGATAATCACGTTGAAAAAAAAAGTGAGGGAACTGGAGTTAAAAAACTTTATCCAGTCCTTGTTTCATACAGTGCGACAAAACTGCAGCTATATATTTAATGCATCACATAAAGGAGTGATAGACGGTACAACTGACGATAGCTAGATTTAACTACGCACATTGTTGCAGAACAGATTCACTGATTGATATGATACAAGAGCTGGTTTGGAGACATCGAAAGATTGAAGGTGGATAAGAAATTGGTAAGAGAGCTTAAGGCATACAAAAGCAACGAGTCCTGGATGGTTTATAGGGAAAAGAAATAGGAATAGTTTGTGTGGACGGAAAAGAAGATAATGACCATTAAGTAGTTTCTGATTTCAGACACAAGACAGTGGGAAATTTTCGTTTCATGTAAGAGATTAGAGTTTCAGGACAAAATTGCTGAACAATTTAACGCAAACGCAACCGAGTGTGGGGGTGTAACGGATAGCGTTCTGGCGGTCGCATTCGGAGGACGGCGGTTCAAATCCCCGTCCGGGCATCCAGATTTGGGTTTTCCATGGTTTCCCAAATCATCCAGACAAATGCCGGGATGCTTCCTTAAAAAAAGGCCATGGCCGAATTCTTCCCATTCCTTGCACCCATCCTTTCCCGTCTCTAAAGACCTCGCTGTTGAGAGACGTAAAGCAGTTAAAAAAAAATTAACGCAAACTTGTGAAGAATTAAAAAAAAGTTTTCATAATTGATAGGTAGGTGTCTAAGGAAATTATCGTCAGCATACCTCCTCCAGCAAAAATAAAAGTAATAATAAAATATCAATCAAATTTTGTTGCCATAATTTATTAATTTGTTTAATTATTCGTTCTTCTTATGGCTATACGCCTTGCGACATCGAGTTCATTAGATACGGGTTAAGACTGGGGGCAAGGAATACGGACATAGCATTTTGAAAAAAATCATCCCGGTATTGACCATGGAGAACGGAAATCTAATTGCGCGGACGGGGATTCGAACCGGTGACCTCCAGAATGCGGAACCGGAATATTACCGCACACTCAGCACGCTCGATTTATCAGTCTCATTTCAAAATGCTTGACTTCCCGCTCCTCTGGAACGAAGAACAATTCCACAGCGAATGACAAAGAAGAAGAAAATTTCGTGTTGGTATGATGAAAGAAAGCACTGCTATGTTAGGCATTAACTTAACAGTTCATCCCAAAATTCTACTTGTGAGGCAAAACCAGCGTTATAAATAACAATTATGTGTGTATGTTCGTTTGAGCCAACTAGTACCACGTTAAGCCTTTGTTTGGCTTCTATTGGTGGGGATGTGTACACATCAGTGTTACAACTAAGGTTATCAGCCCAACATGGGACGTACAGTTTAACGTGGAATCCGAACCACGAAAGCGTTTCTGGCGCACTTCACATTACACAGCAATCTGTGCCAGGTCGGGTTAAGGGTTTATGAAAATCCCCGTCCAGACAGGGATTCGAACCGGGGACCTTTCGATCTCCAGTCAGACGACGTAACCACTGAGCCACCAGATCGGTGTATACATATTATCTTTATATTTGCTATAGCATTAATTAATATATTAATGGGTGTGCCACAGGGTAGCGTATTGGGACCATTGCTATTCATTATTCTAATGAATAATTGTGTTGATTGTTTAGTATCTGAAATTAGATCGTTTTCAGATGACATAATGCTGTATAAAAGAATCAAAACGATAGAGGATTGTAAACAGTTGCAGGGTGATCTGGACAGGATATCTATTGGGTTGGTAAACATGGAATGAAGATAATTGCAAGAAGAGTCAGCTTATTAGATACACAAATAAAAAACAAAAGGTTAATTATGAATATAAGGTGGGGAAAGAATCGCTTGCTGAAGACTTGAAAATGTAAATATCTTGGAATTACTTTTGATAACAAACTTAACTGGGCAGGACACATTGGACAGGTGGTAGGAAAAGGTTTCAAGGTTCTGCACTTGTTGGAGAGAGTGATGAGGAGATGTACGAGAGAAGTCAAGGAATTGGGTTACAAAACTTGGTCAGACCATTGGTCGAATATGGTAGCGTAGTATGGGCCCCTCATTTTACGTATCAAATACAGGAGTTGGAGAGGGTGCAAAGAAGGGCTGCTAGATTTGTTTCTGGAAATGATCGCAGAATGCAATCAGTGACGGATATGATAAAGGAGCTGGAATGGGATTCATTGCAAGACAGGAGGAGAATGAGGAGGGTCATGGGAGTGTACAGGGCATATACTGGCGATGAGGCGTGGAAAGATATTGTAGTAGGTATGAAAAGTAGTGCATGGAAGGGAAAAGATGACCATGACCACAAGCTGGCACTCGATTTCAGGCACAAGGGTGTGGGAAGATTCTCTTTTTTAGGTAAGGATGTCAGGGATTTGAATGAGTTACCAAGAGAAATGATGAATAATTTACTGAAAACTTTGAAAGAATTTAAAGATAAAATTTGTAGAGGGCAAATGTAGGTAGGTGCAGGATAGGGGGAAGATGGGTGTGTAGGGAAATTGCCACCGGAGCCAGTGCTCCATTGCAATTAAATTAAATTAATATGTCTGATATTAGCGGATTTACGAATCAGCATAATTATTTAGTTTTATGAGATGTATGATGCAAAGGTTGTGAAATTAAGATTGTAATGTTGACGGACCTTAGATTGTTTTGTTTCGGCCAGAAAGAGACGCACAGTAGCAAAGAAGAGAGACGGATTTATGGAGGTAGCCAATTCGCGGTTGTAAAAGTGTAAGCAAATTGCACAGACTATTTGAATGTACTTTTATGATGCCTCAGTATTGTACCAAATGTTTTTAGTGAGTGGCTGCAATTTATGGACGGGTGCTGGAGGGTTTAATTGTGGTTGAATACCAGTAACGTGGGTATATTAATTTTTTCTTGGCCAGCCAAGTTGTTTGGTGAAGTAATAATGCAAGTTTACAGTTGCATAAATTGCTGTAGCGAAGCGGCGTTTAGTTACTTGGTGCAGAATTAAGTGCAACCCACCAAAAAGTATTATTTTGTCTGTGTAGTAAACAATTCATTTTCAAATTTGGATGAAAAAAATATCCATAAGGTTTGTGCTATCTTTCCGCGTTTTCCTTCTACCATAATGAACACACGTGTGCCACTAAGGATACTAGTATATATATTCTTTGTTGTCGTCAGTCTTTCGACTGGTTTGATGGAATCCTCCAACCCTTCCTATTTGGCGCTAACCTTTTCATCTCTACATACCCCTTGCAACCCACGTCCTCAATTACCTGCTTCATATATTCTAATCTCTGTCTTTCTCTACAGTTCTTTCTTTTCACTGTTCCCTACACTAACAAATTATCCAATCCAGCATGTCCCAAAATATGACTACCAGCCTGTCTCTTCTTTCTGTAAGACTCTTCCACAAACTTCTTTCCTCACCTATGATTTCCAATATTCGTTCGATTTGTACTTTATCTGTCCCAGTTAATTTTTAGCATCCTTCTGTAGCACCACATTTCAAATGCTTCAGTTTTCCTTCTTTCTGGAATTCCTAAAGTCCTTACTTCGGTACCATAGTGTGCTATTCTCCACACATAGAGTTTTAAGAAGTTTTTTCTGAGTATTAAATTAATATTTGAAACAAAAGATTCTTCTTTTTCATGGAAGCTCTTTTCGCTAGTGCTATTCTGCTTTTAATATCATTCCTGCTTTGGTTATCGGTTGTAATTTTACTTTTCAAGAAGCAAAATTTACTAATTTCTCCTATCACAACCGACCCTATTATTATAGTTAATCTACTATTATTGGTATAATTTCTCTACATTTCATCACTTTTGCCTTGCTTTGGATTATTTTTAGTCCAAAATCTTCATTCAGTATTTTGTTAATGATATTCAGCAACTTCTCAACATGCTCAGGGCCAGCGTTAGAGGGGAGGGGGAAGATTAAGGGGGGGGGGGAAATGTACCCCGGGATCCGCCGGCCGAGGTGGGCAATGACCGACCGTAAGCCCCCCCCCCCCCCGCCCCAAGAATCAGCCCACTGTCGCCTAGACAATTGTAGAGCCTTCAGTTTTTTTTTTTTTTTTTTTTTTTTTTTTTTTTAAGTTTCCCATCTGGCCAGAGGGAGGACCCCCTCTTCCCATGAATTTGCCACGGGTCCCAACCATTTATGTCACTGCTAAGAAACGCTTACTCAGGCCGCGAGAATCCTCAGCCTGTTCTGGTAACAAGGCAATGTCATCACCAAATCGTAGCATACTGATTTCTTCTCCCTGAACACTTATGCCACATTCAAATCTTTCTTTCACTTCTTTTATTGTTTCCTCTACATAGAATTTGAATATTAACAGGGATAGACTACAATCTTGTCTCACACCATTTTTAACTGATACGTGCCTCTCAAATACTCTTATATACCGAAAGGAAATAAGTGTCAAAGCTAAAAACCAACACAAGTATAAATATTGGGAGACTGTTGTGGCGACTGATTTGCACAGTGGACGCATGCACAGTGTTTTTGTGAGCCGTGGAGCGCTCAAGGCTGCGTCTGGGTCCGTTTTTACGGCTCTCGAAAGTGGAGCGCGTGAGCTCAAAGGCACTGAGCTTAGAGGCGGCCGACTCTATGTCGCTAAACAACGACAGAGCAGAACAGTTGTTAAGAGCAGGACAGGCAGAAGTTTGCCGCACTCGCTCTATTAATGGTACCAACTATCTCAGTAACCACTTGTAAGTACAGTCCCTCTAGAGCAGTGTTTCCCAACGTGGGGCCCACGCCCCACAGGGGGGCAATTTGGTTTTTTTAGGGGGGCAATTTAGAAATTGACTTGATACGACTTTATCGCTTTCTCTTCGGGTTATTTAAATGCAGTGCTAGATATAGGTACAAAATATAGCAAAAAAGCAAATTCTTAAAAGGATCGCACTAAATTTCCATAATAAATCTTTATTAAAAATCTTTTGAATTTTTGAATTTCATTATGTTTTTTTTTAATTTTACTTAGGCCCTACTGTGTTTTATGACAATAGATATTAAAGTGTTTTCTTTCAAAAACCATCCTATATGAATTTCTTTAATAACAAATAATTTTTTTGCTAAAAATTATGTATGGGGGGGGGGGGGGAGGAATGTTAAAAGTGGGACATGACCCAAAAAAGGTTGGGAAACACTGCTCTAGAGTATGGGTGGCCACTTTGGAAATGCATTATAACTCCGCGGGCCGCATATAAAATTATTTATCCCCATATTAGTTTTAGTCCCACTATAGACGTTTTTAAAGTGAAAAATTGAAACATAATGAGTTATTATTATTGTGTTTACTATTATTCTTACATGTAAACATAGATAATATAATAATAATGATACTAAACTCAAATTGTAAAGAAATATATAATACTAAAAATGAAAAATAAAAAAATATTTTGTAAAATTGTGATGAATCTCGCGTGCCGGAAAAACCTCTGCAAAGGTCTGATTGGTGTTTTTTACTTTTTGATTGTAATTAAACTGAGTTACTTATATCTTTGTTATATTTAAATACCTGTTGTAACTATAGGCAAGTATTATGTGGCCCTTCTCCAAAATCGGTTGGGCAGCCTTGGCTTAGTGGTGATTTCTTTTTTTTTTTTAACTGCTTTACGTCTCTCAACAGCGAGGTCTTTAGAGACGGGAAAGGATGGGGGGGGGCAGGGAATGGGAAGGAATTCGGCCATGGCCTTTTGAAGGAAGCATCCCGGCATTTGCCTGGAGTGATTTGGGAAACCATGGAAAACCCAAATCTGGAGATTCGAAGCGGTGTCCTCCCGAATGCGAGGCCAGAACACTAACCGTTACACCACCACGCTCGGTGAAGGCGTCTAACTGGAGATCGAAAACTTCCCGATTTGAATCCATGTCTCGGTGGGATTTTCAAATTCCCTTAACATCACCTTCACCTCTAGCACAGCTTGCTGTGTGCCGCGTAATGTGAAGTTCGCTAGATAGGTTCCGTGGTTCGGATTCAACGTTAAAATGCAGGTCCCATTTATCCGGTAGCATTACCGGGTTAAGTTAGGAGGAAGGGAGCGTTCATAAACTACGTGGCTGCGTCTAGGTGGGGGAGGGGTTAGCTCGAAGGCTACGCTGGGTTACGTGCTACGTGTGGGAGGGTGGGGGGTTCCGAGCCAGTTAAAATGAGGCACTAAACACACAACAGCATGTGAATATTTATTTCCTTCATTTAATTATCTGCGTATGTAATTCACAATAGTCTGACAAGAGAAAACAGTACAAAATGTCTTCCGGAATCAAAAGGGAAAAAACTATGTGCTAGATGGGGGGGGGGGGGCGGAGGGGAAGAGGAAAAACCCACATGGGCTACGTGGGGGGAGGGGGTTCATAAAGTGGAGCTACGTGGTTTATGGACGCTCCCAAACGAACTGGTCGTTCTACCTCTGATACCAGACTTAGCACAGTATGCGTTATTCGGGAGAGTCCAACCAACCTACGTGTTGAGGACCAAGCTTACCTTTTTCGATAATTGTTAACGCTATCTCCGATATCGTTTATTAAATTTACGAAAAAAATGTGCGAGTTAGTCTTGGCATTCAGAAAGACGCTGGTTGGCTCCCGCG
Organism: Vandiemenella viatica; assembly: GCA_031002005.1. NCBI lineage: Eukaryota > Metazoa > Arthropoda > Insecta > Orthoptera > Morabidae > Vandiemenella > Vandiemenella viatica. The sequence goes on from CM061918.1 coordinate 117,356,181, forward strand.
GTACATACATCCTAATTTCACTTATGCACGGTTTCCTGAAATTACGCCAGGCGTACGCCTGAATTGTTCCTTCATTAAATCTTTGACCAACTTCCTTCTCGTTTCTTATGCATAATACCCACCAGTATACAATGAGTCCATGCAGAACTTAATTAAAAAAAAAAAGAAATATTTCCATGGATCCACTTCGGTTCGACGTAATCAGTACATTTAAATTCCTAGACACTGCATTCGTGCAACAGTTATCAACAATTTATCTCTCGAGACAAAACGTACAATGGGATAGCAAGATCATGTTTCGATTCACTCTGACCAGTTATGGATAACTACTTAGCTTACTACGTACTCCTTTTGACCATCGTGAACAAAGATAATTTTCTACTTCTAAAAATCATTCTCCCCATTTTTTTCCCCCCAAATGTGAGACGGTCACTAATTCTTACTTTGTTCAGTTCCCTACGGACTGTTAAGTCTGGGTACCACCTGCTGCTGCGTAGAGCGTGAATTCGTCCTTGGAAAACAGACGACGCTTTGTTTCTCAACGAACTTCGCTAGCGAGAGTTCCCACAACACTTCCCACGTTACTACACAGTCGACGAAAAAATTACTGTTCGATCGAGTCAAACAGTTTGAAAGTCGTTGCTCAAGCCGTCTTATCGACTTGCGTATCGATAGATTGATTTGTCAGAAATTATCGATATATTGATCGGTACAGCTATCGATCTAAGACTAACACAGAAAAATTTAATTATATCGACGAATAAATTGATCGATACCCTTATCGTTCCACGCGTGCGATTAATGATTAATATATCTATCGTTATAATTATCGACTGTACGATACACGCAACCTTCACTGAAAAGGGAGTTAATATTTCGATAAATTACGGAGAACAATATAGGTAAATCTATCGACATGCGTATCGATAGACCGATGTATCAAGGGTAATCGATATATTGCTCGGTACAGCTATCGACCCAAGACAAACAGAGAAAAATTTGTTTATATTGACGAACAAATTGATCGATTCCCTTATCGTTCCACGCGTGCCATTAATGATTAATATATCGATAGTTATAATAATAGACTATATAATACACACAACCTTCACTCAAACTTGAGTTGAATAATATTTCGATAAAAAACGAGAAAAAATATAGGGTAATCTATCGACATGCGTTTTGATAGACTGAGGTGTCATGGATAATCGATATATTTATCGGTACAGCAATCGATCTACAAGATACTTCGACAAATGTAATTATATACTAACAAACTGATCGACACGTTTAACCGATACACAAGTGTCGTTAATGATTAACAAATCGATCGATATAATAATCGACAATTGATTGATTGATAATCGATGTATGACACGATGGTCTGAGGAGTACTCGACCACTGTTTAACGTATCCCTAAATCCTAAACAAACACAGAAATGCAGTAAGGAGCTTATCGATTGTATCACGTACTTTCAAAAGAGCCATAGACGATAATACAGTTGGTACAATAGAGTGAGAACATTACATCACCCATAGACAATATAACCACTGATGTGAAGATAATCCATCATCAAAGATGTTCGGATCATTATTATTGGATGCTTAGACAGTAACTCAAATTATTTTGTATACTTATAGTCAGAAGTAAGGAAATTCTACAGATCAAGACTTTACAAATGTTTGCTTTCAATATTAACAGGATTTTAAGCGAAATATACATTTATTCCAAAGATTTCAGTCATTATTCCTCTTTTTTTTTTTTTTTTTTTTTTTTTTTTTTTTTTTTTTTTTTTTTTTTTTTTTAACTGGCCGTCCTACCTCTGATACAATGTTCAGTATGGCTCCTTTGGGAGGACCCACTCAACCTTCGGCTTGAGTAATAAACTTAGCTTCTTTTATGGTTATAATCGATAAAAGTTCTTATTCGGCTTGGTTGACATAGTACACCTTATAAGTACGCTCCTTATATAAAAGAAAATTCAGTAGCAATAGAAAAGTTTTTACTTACAGCCTGCCTCCAGCGTGTAATAATTCAATTTAATTAATTACCGCTTCACGGCTCATTGCCTTCGAGGTCACTGGATATGACTACAGACAAGACCAGGATGGCAATCAACCACGGCCTTCTCAAGGAACGGGGCTTGCATCCGCATAGAGTGATTTCGGGAATCCCTGCAAAATCTAAACCCGGAAATTCATCCCGCGTCCTGTCGAATACAAACGCAGGTCACAGCTGTCAAATACTCCTCAAATGTTTACTCCTAGTTTCCTTCTCGACTGAAGGATATTTCTTCGCATATCTGGTGAGTATGAGTGAAATGGTGACAGAAAAAGTTGAGAAGAGCAGAATATATTCTGGCATAACATTAAGTGGGAAGCAGCTGGAGTGGAAAACTTCAATTACCTGTACAGCGTCATCAAAGAAGATGGGGTAAGTAAGTAAAGGAGAAAAATGTGAAAATTGACTCTGATATGGAATAGGAGTGTGCCTGAGAATGGTAAAGGAATTATACACAAGAGGTATTCTGTACGAATTCTGACACAGGGATCAAAAACGTGGATGATTGGGGGGGGGGGACAGTGGGCGGAGGGGGAGAGATAAAATCAGCAGTGGAAATAAAGTTCCAGAGAGAATAAGAATGGACGTAGTGAGAAACGATAGAATTAGAGAAATACTAAGTGAGAAACCTCTGCAGAGAAGGATAGAATAGTCAGGACTATAACGGTATAAACAAGTAAAAAGAATGATAGAAGAAAGGATACCCACGAAAAGGTTGGGGATGGAATTGAAAAGACCTACAGCAAGACCGACGGACAAGTAGATTAAAATGGTCGAGAGAATTGGACGACAGGGACAGAAGAGAGGTGATGGATGGACAGAAACGATGGACAGGATTATGTTCCAAGCAGTCGCAACCCACGGCTGGAAACTGCTCTCCAAGATGATGATGGGCAACATAAAATCAAACGAGTGTGAATCGTAAACCACAGCTTCCATTCACACGCTCAATGAGTAATTACGAAATCAGGAACCAGTACATGAACAGCACAGCCTTCTTACCGCCTCTATATACTGCATATACTCCAACTATATTTTCGCGTAGGTCACTGTCTGAGAAGAAAAACGTTATTGCCGAGCGTGGTTAACGCTCTGGCATCGCATTCGGGAGGACGCGGGTTCGAATCCACGTCCGGGCATCCAGATTTGGGTTTTCCATGGATTTCCCAAACCACTCCAGGCGAATGCCGGGATGCTTCCTACAAAAATGCCATGGCCGAATTCCTTCTCGTTCCTTGTCCCCAACCTTTCCCACCTACAATGACCTTGACTTCGACGAAGAGTAAAGCCATAATAAACAAAAAGAAAAACGTTAACTTAGAGATAATTGTGATTAGACTGAGTTTAAGGTGGAAGTACGTATTAGGGAGCGTGCATAAACCACGTAGCTCGATTTTGGGCCTCCTGTGAACCCCCCCCCCCCCCCTCACATAGCCCTACGTGGCATTTGCATCTACCCCCCCCCCCCCCGCACATAGCATGTAGCTTTTTTCCCTTTTGATTCCAGAAGACATTTTGTCCTGTTTTCTCTTGTCAGAGATTGTAAATTACATACGGACATAATTAACTGAGGGAAATAAATATTCACTTGCTGTTGTGAGTTCTGTTCCCCATTTTAACTGTGAAAAATGTTATGAAAGGAAAGCTACGTTGCATGGCTCGGAACACCCCCACCCCCTCCCTCCCCACGTAGCCCAGCGTAGCCTTCCAGCCAACCCCTCCCTCCCCCCCGGACCGAGCCACGTAGTTTGTGCACGCTCCCTTACCTCTAATACTAATTATCCTCTACATATGCGATGCCAGAGGTAAAATAAGAAACGTTCAATTGCCCCATATCATTGGTCATTAAGACACAAGATTCTTTTGGTACTTTTTAAATTCACTTATCTTAACACCATAAAATAATAGTTAGACCAAACTTTGCAGACCACAATCGTAAGCGAAAACGAGATTTATGACCGTACTTCCTGTACGTATCATTTTCATAACTAACGTGTACCCAGTATAGTTTCTGGTATTGAGACTTTTTTGTTGCGACTGCGGCTCGTCTCGCTTCGATAGGTCGAAGTGCGAGTGTCGAGAAAGCAATTAGGGTCGACTAATTGGCGCTAGCAGAGGCGAGCCAGTTTGCCCAGGAATCCACTTTCAACGGGGGCCACCACTGGGTAGGAACGGCTCCACACACATCTAGCGGTTACGACAGATCTTCCCGAAAAATCTTCTACTGGAGCCTACAAGCCAACCGATCAAACGAATTGAATGTAACAAAAAACTAAATCGAGACTTTTAGTAACATACGAGCTTATTTATATTTCTCCACACTATTCGTGCACCTCGTTAAATATCATACGATAAATAAATTAACAACCATCTGCTTTAACATTTTCGCTTTCAAACTATCACAGTTTTTACAAATTTACTCCTATCGTTGTTGTAATGGTCTTAAATCGTCCACCGTGTTACATACGAAATAATAATATTTTGCCTCACGTGACGCGGAAAAAGAGCAGCGCTTGGGGAGCGTGCATAAACCACGTAGCTCCATTTTGGCCTCCTGTGGACCCCCCTCCCCCTCACGTAGCCCTACGTGGCTTTTGCCTCTACACCCCCCCCCCCCCCACGTAGCACGTAGCTGTTGTCCCTTTTGATTCCAGAAGACATTTTGTACTGTTTTCTGTTGTCAGACTATTGTAAATTACATACGGAGATAATTAACTGAGGGAAATAAATATTCACATTGTAACGTTCCCTTTTTTTTTTTTTTTTTTTGTAACAGTTTAACGTCCCTTTATAACAACGTGGTCTTTAGAGACGGAAAGGATGGGGGCAAGGAATGGGAAGGAATTCGGCCATGGCCTTTTGAAGGAAGCATCCCGGCATTCACCTGGAGTGATTTGGGGAAACCATGGAAAACCCAAATCTGGATGCCCGGACGGGGATTCGAACCGCCGTCCTCCCGAATGCGAGGCCAGAATGCTATCCGTTACACCACCACGCTCGGTGTAACGTTCCACCCCGCCTGCTAATTAATTTCCGGCTAATTTATTAATGTTTTAAGTATCGGACCTCTTAGCCGAAGATTGACTGCATTCACTCCAACATTTAATCCAGGTAAAATGAGGTGGAACAATTACAAAGAAACAAATAAAAATTTAGTTAGTTAGATGCACCACACTGATTTGAGTTATATTCTGATAAATTGTACACACTTTAGGTTTCTGTTCAAACACAAATATTGAATCCACTGATCAACGTCTTGATAACATAATTACAACTTCATATACTTAATTTACTTTATAAAACTGTGAGCGAGAGTGATGTATGGCAGAAACACAGAGAGAGAGAGAAACAGAACATAATATGGGCTTACATCATGAACCCTCGTGGAGCGACATTACGAGCTACCACCGCGTAGCACTGGAAAAAACTGGTCAAGACTGAGGGAGTATGGTCCCATTGTGAGGGCTTATATAACACCCACCTAACGGGATTCCGGTGCTGATCCTCTATGGGAGGGGAGTACTACCAACATTGGATTCTTACTTTCCCATTTGGCGGGAGGACCATCTCTGCCAAATGGGAGGGAACACAGAGTTCCACCGATACTACCCCACCCGAGAGGTAGCTTTTGTGTTTGTAGGGTGGCTACAATAGTATCCTATCCCCGCCAAACTCTGGGCGGAAGCAGGGTGTCCGAAGTTCTCCCACATGGCTTAGCCGCCATGACAGTATCTATAGCCACTTGAAAATCTTAGAATTATAAAAAAAATCTTTCCGCTTCACTCTCGCTACCTAATTGAAATTACTTAATCCTAAACTTATTCTAATTAAATACTACTTCTTAAAGTTCCTAATTATGGATCAAATGTGTTGTGACATCACAACATGCTGTTATGAGTTCAGTTCCTCATTTTAACTGTGAAAAATGTTATGAAAGGAAAGCTACGTGGTCTGGATCGGAACCCCACCCTCCCCCCACGTAGCCCAGCGTAGCCTTCCAGCTAACCCCCCCCCCCTAGACCAAGCCACGTAGTTTGTGCACGGTCCCTTGTTCTATAAGACCATTGAAGGTGCACATATTCACTGTTTCGGTAGCCAACCAATCGCGTCCGTTTCCCGCGTAGTGCGGGGGGGGGGGGTGAGAGAAATGTTGGATAATACACTTGATCCTTTCGAGCTTTCTCTGTTGAATTCCGTTCACCCCGATGTCCTTCGTTGCCTACGTTTTGGGTACAACTCATAAAACGGGACAGTTTTCATGTCGTTCGTAATTCTAGAATGTTTCCCAGTATGGGCCAGGGAAGACGTATTCAACATCTACATATATACTCTCCAATTCACAGAATCGTGGATGGCAGAGAATGTTTTGCAATAAACTAATCTTTACTCTTTGCATTCCGATCCCGAATGGGGAACGAGGGAAAAAAGAACCCATATAAGCTTCAGTGAGGCATCTTATTTCTCTAAATTTATCTCTCGTATCATTGCGTCACAAACACATTGGTGGATACATTAATTTTGATAACATTTATAATATCGTACCACTCAACTAATGAGCGTTCACAAAAAAGAACTGGAAACGTACAGACAGTGACTAGGAGCGTCCATAAACTACGTAGCTCCATTTTGGCCTCCTGTGAATCCCCCCAACCGCCTCCCCCTCATCACCGTAACCCGACATGGCTTTTTCCTCTACCACCCGTCCCCCATCTCCGCGTGGCACGTAAATTTTTTCCCTATTGATTCCGGAAGACATTTTGTACTGTTTTCACTTGTCACACAGTGGTAAATATCGTATGGATATAATTAAATGAACAGAATATAAATCAGATCAACACAAAAGTGTTTAAATATAGCAGAAATGATACCAATCGCAGTAGATTAAATATAAAAAATGGGATCAGATGCAATAGGAGAAGTAAGTGAATTCTGTTACTTGGGAAGCAAAATTACAACCGATGGCCCAATCAGGAAGATGTTAAAAGCAGAAAAGTACTAGCAAGAAGTGCCTTAATGAAAAAAAGAAATATTTTAGTTTCAAATATTGATCTAGGGCTTAGCTAGAACTTTAAAACTCTGTGTATGGAGCACAGCACTTATGGTAGCGAAGCATCGACTTAAAGAATACCAGACAGAAGGAAAATCGAAGCATTTGAATCGTGGTGCTATAGATTAATGCTGAAAATTAATTGGAAATACAGACAAAGTACGAAATGAACGAATTTTGGAAATGATGGGTGAGGAAAGTGTGGAAGAAGCTTACAGAAGACAGGTAGGTCATATTTTGGTTAATTTGTTAGTGGAGGGAACAGTCGAAGGTAAGAACTGCAGAGGAATATTAGAATGTTATATATGTGGGTGTGTGAAGCAGATAATTGAGGATGAGGGTTGTAAGAGGTATGTAGAGATGAAGAGGTTGGCGCAAGATAGGAAGGGATGGAGGATTTCATCAAACCAGTCGAAAGACTGATGGCAGCAAAAAAATAAAAATAATAATTAAATGACGGAAATAAATATTCACATGCTATTGTGTGTTCTGTTCTGCACCTTATTTTAACTCTGACAAATAATATGAATGAAATACTGTGTGGCTTGTCTCGGAACCCCCCCCCCCCCTCACACACACACACACACACACACGTAGCCCAGAGTAGGTTCCTAGCCAATTGACCCCTCCCCAGGCCAAGCCACGTAGTTTATGGACGTTCCGCTATGTAGAAAAAACCGCTCGCTTCTGGTAGTACACGAAAGTTGCCGGCAGAGCGCTCTGCAGTCTGCAGATTACAAGCGACGAGACTTGCGCATAGCTCTCGAGAATGTGATTGCGTGTGAAGTGAGTGTCCGGTTTCTCCCGGGTGTGACCTTCAGTCGTGTGAACTTTCTCCGGCTGAGCATTTTGTGTTCCCACATTAGCCGCACAAAGGCTGCAACTCGATACGAACGCGTGCCGACTGCTGAGTTATGAAACTTTCGCTGCAGCCTAAGGTCTGCCGCGGCAACACGTTCGCGGTTCATTGACCAACACAGCTCTGTCGAGCCTTGGAGGAGCTGGGTTCATATCCCAACACGCACCCATATTCACTCGAAGTAACGAACAATAACTCTTAACGCCCTCCGGATACAATCCTATCCCGAATTTTAGTCTGTTTCTATGAACGCCTTGCCCAAGTCCGAGCGTAGGGCTTTAACATCAGGGATGTTTACCACTCGACTGCAATGTCAGGGACGATGAAATGGGGCAGTATGACAGTGCTCGAAAGTGTGTATGACTGTGATAGTGTTCTGTGTTGTTTGTGTTGTGGATGAGATATGAAAGAAGGGAGAGAGTGAAAGCCAGTGTCGGCCCATTCAGGCCGAAAAAACATCAACAAGGATGAGAATAATGAACAACAATGGTTATTATTATTATTATTATTAACTAGCTGATACCCGCGACTGTGTACGCGTGAATGAAGAATTTTTTGCTAGAGTTGAAAATAGAAAGTTGTTGGTAGCGAAGGATTGGCCCCAAACAACACCGAGTCGGCATAATATGACAGGAAAGCCATCACTATATCATTCTACCATCGAACCTGTCACTTTAGATGCTCGTGCTCTGCTAGAGCTACAACTTAGACCACTTTACGACCGGAAGGCATGTCAAAAAAGAAGGCAAAATAAACTGGTGCCAGAAACATTTAAGCAGACACAAAGTAATAGGACGGAGAAAATCGACATCTATAATAAATAATACTTTTTTTTCTCTAAACGAAATTTACTAACAAATTATACACTAACATAATGCGCGAGAAGCAGAGCTTGAGCAAGCGACGTAACATTACAGACTAACAAACACATCCGTCTCTCCGTCACCATTCGATAAGTTCTCAAAATTTCGTGACTTTTAATCATACCGGAAAAAATGTCCTGTGCCCTTCCTACATATTTTCTTGTCAAATTCCATCAATATCGATATAGCCATTTAGTCGTCAAAACGTAAAAAAAGACAAAGCGTTACTTCCGCATTTATAGTATTCTTACTGCAGATCACACACACACACACACACTGACTGCCAACAATCCCTGAGGGATCAATATAACGTAAGAAATTGTACACCTACAGCATTGCAAGACTACCTACTATTTACCTTGCATTGCACCCGTAACTTTATGATATCTACAGTTTAACATTCAATCCGAATAATCGACGGTCCCAGCGTGACTCTTACGATCAAAAACAATTTTTTTAAATCTTAGCCTTCGCGGAGATTTGAACCGGAGACCACGACCCAAACATTAGTAAGCAAGCGCTTTAACCACTGAGCTGCCTGACCGCTACACGGAAAAACAGTACAGAGACCTCCATATCCAACGCGTCTGTCTATCGCCGTTCAGTAATTTTTTTAAAAATTATACAACAACATGTATTATTTATTTAGATAATTTTTCAACCAAATGTAGACAGTATTTTTCTCCTTGTTTCAGAGGATTAGTGTGCGAAGTTTCATCGAGAGTGGATGAAAACTGTGGATTTGTATGAAGAACAAACAAACAAACATACATACATTCATCTTTGTATATATAGATTGAAATGCGATGGAGCACACGCTCCGGTGGCAATTCCCTAAGTCATCCAGTTACCCCTTTTTAATTTTATTTTTTAATTATCTTATATAATTTGAGTGTTAAATTCCCTCCCCATCGGAGCGTAGTGGATTAGCTCTGGCATCGGTTTGAATCCCATGCCGGGCATGCAGATATGGGTTTTCCATGGTTTCCCCAAATCACTCCAGGTGAATGCCGGGGTGCTTACTTCAAAAGGCCATAGCCGAATTCCTTCCCGTTCCTTGTCTCCAGTCCTTTCTCGCCTCTAATGACCTCGACGTCAACGAGAAAAAAAAAAATTTCTCACTCCCTTATGCATGAAATCGAGTGTCAGCTTGTGGTAATGGTCATCTTTTCCCTTCACTGCACTATTCCTAATTCTTCCACTAATATCCTTCCCAGCCCCATTACCAACACATGTCCTGTATATTCCCAGCACTCTCTTTGCCCTCATGCTGTCTTCCAAGGGCTCCCAATTCAGCTCCTTTATCATATCAGTTATCGACTGGTTCCTGCGATAATTTCCATATTATAATCTACTTGCTCTTCTTTGCTCGCCCTGCAACTCAATACACTATCCTGTTTCGAAAACTTAACATCTCTGCCGGTAGTTTTTTTTTATTTTTTAAATCTTCCTGTTTATAGCCCAATACCCAAATACAACACTTTACTTTCTACGTAACTTTTGTAACATAGGTTAATAGCACGCCAATGCAATTGAATAAAATAAAATTCAATTGCATTGGCTTGTTATTAACCTTTATAAAAACAAAAATTGATTAACTCGCAATTGAACAAATGGCCCACAACATCCAGTTGTTAGCTTTATTATGGTTTCACTAGAAACACAGCCAATCTCATAACTTAGGGTGCATCCATAAACCACGTAGCTGTTGTCAATTTCGACATTGACATAACAGTTCGGAACGCAGCAAGGCAATGGCGCGTTCAGATACACGCCCATCGCATCACTCAAATGATAAATCACTTATTTTATAAAGTGAGGGATTAGTTTGTTATTAGTTTCAATTTTGTAAAAAAGAAAAGGGTTCCACCCACCTGAAATACAGTATTTTCGTGTACTTTTTATATTTTTTTTTTCAAAACGCGAAATATAGTACAATACTATACATTACAGTACGGTTGGCAACCCTACCGCTGGCAGAGTTAACATGGCTATACCGTGACAGGACATTACTAATTAAATCAGTAGTAAAACGTGGCAAAACCCTCAGTCTATGTTACATTCTCCCATACACATCTGGTTGGCGTTTAATTTCACCGAAGCGAAAAATGCTTGAAATGTGCTACACGACCAGACTAGTTTCCACTACTCCACGTGTGGAGGATATTGCGTGGCTGGCAGATACGCTTTCGCTGCGGCAGCCAATTAAAGACAACGGAAAACAAGGCAGAGAGAAAACGGAAAATGTCGGGGTATATATAGCAGAGCGGAGGTATACACCCACAACTAACCAGTTCACTCGCAGGCAAAACAAACTATAGAGTCCATACATAGGTCAAAGTTCAAACAAACGTAATTAATATACAAAGGATTCAAAAAGAAATTTCTAGACCCGTATGTATGGAGCGCAGCACTTTATTGAAGTAGAGCTTTGATATAAGCAGTACGGGAAACCAGTAAAATTATGTATTCGAACTGTGATGTTATAGAAACATGCCGAGTAAGGATGGGTAAATAAAAAAATATATCGATAAATACAGTATCGATATGTATCGAAAAAAGTATCGATATGTATCGAAAAAATATCGATATGTATCGAAAAAAATATCGATATGTATCGAAAAAAGTATCGATACTTTTTTCTAAACATATTTCCAAAATACATAAAAATATTTTTTTTAAATAATTCGGCAAATTAAAGACATGTGGAAATTATTGAAACTTTTTTTTATGTGTTTTTACAATCGATCATACAAGTATTCATCTGGTGTAGGACTCTATGTTTTATATGTTCTCCCATCAATCTTCTCCTGTTGTCTGGTGCCGCCAATTTACAGAAAAGGCTTGTCGTTCAGGTACTTTATCAACGCACTAACTTCTTATTCATAAATGATAAAACCAATTGAAAACAGAAGCTGTTAATTTCAGTCAACCCTAACTTCGCAACGCAGATGATTATTCAATATCCTCCAACTTGATGAAAAATAATCTAACCGTTAACATTCAAATATGTTGACGAAAAGTGACGTTGACGCTAACGAAAACCTGTTAAAATTTAACATCAGTTTTAACCTGTTTATGAAAATCTGTTAAATTACGATGAAATCACTTTTTAAGACGCGTTCAGATCAAATATGTACGTATATTTATCCAATATCTATGTGACACACGAAATCGTATACTAATTGGCGTTCGTATAAAAATATCCAATTAAGTGCTTAAAATCGGTACTCCAAATAAATATCGATTTTTGATGAATTTAGAATAAAAATATCGACGAAAAGTATCTACTATTTTATTAAAAATATCGATATTTGGTTTCATCGATATATTTTGCCCAAGCCTAACAAGAGTATCAAAGATTAATAAAATTATGTATCTGAGTTGTGGTGTGATAGAGGGATGCTGAGAATTGAGTGGACAGATAAAAGTACGAAATGAAAACAGTTTTGGAAGTGACGGTCGAGGAAATGCCTTTCTGGAAGAATTTCACAGAAAGAAGAGACAGGATGGTGGATGACATTTTAAGACTCACTGCAATGGTGGATTAGTGGGGGAAGCGAAAAAAAAAGAAAATAACTGTAGAGGAAGACAAAGTTTACCAGACAATCGGGGACGTATGTTGTGTTATGCTGAGATGAGGCAATGAGTTCAAGAAAGGAAGAGATGGAGGATTGGATCAAACTAGTCGAAAAACTGATGACGAGGAAAAAATCATCTTGCTTAATGTTGTGCATCGCAATAGGTTGATTACTAGTATGGGAGCGTCCACAAACCACGTTGCCCCTATTTTGGCCTCCTCTGAACCTCTCCCCCCTCCCCCCTAGTAGCCTGACGTGGCTTTTGGATCTACACACCCCCTCCATCCCCCGCGTGGCACTAAGATTTATTCCCTATTGATCCCAGAAGACATTTTGTACTGATTTCTCTTGTGAGACGCGTAAATTACACACGGAGATAAATAATCAAATGTCGGAAATAAATATTCACCTACTGTTAGATGTTCTGTACCTCATTTTAACTGTGACAAATATTATGGTTGAAAACTTATGTGGCTTGGCTCCGAAAATCCCCTCCCGAGCACGTAGTTTATGGACGCCCCTAACGAGAGAAGGAAAAAAAACAGTGAAGAGCGACTCGCTATTCTACCGATACCAGTGGCCCTTACGAGACGAATAAGTTTGTGGAAGAAGCTTACAGAAAGAAGAGACAGGCTGGCAGGTCATATTTTGAGACATGCAGGATTGGTTAATTTGTTAGTGGAGGGAACAGTCGAAGGTAAGAACTGTAGAGGAAGACAGAGATTAGAATTTATGAAGCAGATAATTGAGGACGTGGGTTGTAAGGGGTATGTAGAGATGAAGAGGTTAGCACAAGATAGGAAGAGATGGAGGATTGCATCAAACCAGTCGAAAGACTGACGACAGCAAAAAAAATAAATTTTTTGACGTTGAGATTATTTCGTTTTGTTGATATAGTGTGAGCCAGAAACAGTTTCTGCTTGACACTGTGTTGTTATCTCGTCTGAGGTAGGTAATGTTTCACCTTGTTATCTCGCACTAATCCCTGTGTCCACACGCCCATTACAAGGTACCTGGCTTGAATGAACGCTCCATTAACAAATTAACCAACTCCCTTCGTCTTAAAATATGGCTCAACACTCAGCTTATCACTTTTCTTTCTTCAAACTCTTCTCTTTCTCCGTAAATTCCGCAGGGTTCTCCTTTCCTCTATTGCGGATACACATATTTCTAGAGATCCTTAGCACAATCTTACAAGTAGTTCACTTTTTCTTTCGCACTTTCCTCCGTCTAAGCTATTGTCAACATCTAGCTGTCCAAGTCGTTCATGGCCGGCCTCGGTAGCGTAGGGGCTAGAATGTTAGCTCCGCGTGCCGAAGGTCGCCGGTTCGATTCCGTCCGCGGGCATGGGTGTTTCACTGTTGTGTCTGTGAATGTCATGTCCGTCCTGTGGTGTGTCTAATTATCTGGAAAAATTCAATTCATCAGGCTGGCTGTGTGGCCTAAGATGCCGAAAGCCATTAGAAAAAAAAAAAAAAAAAAAAGTCGTTCCTGATGATTGATTGATACTATTACTTTTCATCCTATCTAATGGGGAAAGATCAATCTGACCCTTCTAAGTTCTACTCTGGATTATTCTTTACCGTATTATAAAAATTTGCTTACCAAATATCAGTCTCACCTTAGGTCTTTGACAACATGCCGTCCTATTTTGTTTTACCGAGAGTGGTGGGTGCGCATTTGGGAGGACGCGGGTTCGAATCCCCGTCCGGGCATCTAGATTTGGGTTTTTCATGGTTTCCCCAAATAGCTCCAGGCAAATGCCGGGATGCTTACTTCAAAGACCATGGCCGAATTCTTTCCAGTTCCTAGCCGCCAGTCCGTACCCGCCTCTAATGACTTCGACGTCGACGAGGCACAAAAGCCATAAACAAAAAAGCAAAAAAATAATAATAATGGAGTATTGTTATTGTTACCATCTTTTCTGCAGTTTATGACATTCTTTAGGATTTTATTTACGTTTTATACAATTTGTTTTCTAGTAATTTTCTTCTCGCTGTTCAATTCTTTTTGTAATGATGGTTTATTTCATAAATACGGCGCTTGATAGAGGGCTTGTTTGGCAGGGGTGCTTTTTACTCAGATAATATATACCATGATGATGTAATATCACTGCTCACCCTGAAACTGAATGCCGTCTATGAAGTTGCAGGTACGTCATGCTGTAAGTAAAGTATTTAATTGGAACATAGACGCGTGAGGAGTCATTCTAGCGACGTTACGCGTGACAAATGTGGAAATATAATGACATAAATAACTTTGACAGAGGACAGATTGTTATGGCGCGGCGGCTGGGAACGAGCATCTCGGAAACGGCGAGGCTTGTCGGCTGCTCGCGTGCTACTGTACTGAGCACCTATATAGGGTGGTTGAAGGAAGGTGAAACCACGACTGGGCGACAAGGTGGTGGACGTCCACGCCTCATATCACAGAACGTGGAGGTCGGACGCTTGTCCGCTCTGTAAAGCAGGATACGGGAAGATCTATGTCAGATCTGATGGCAGAGTACAATGCTGGTGCAGGTACAAGTGTTTCGGAGCACATCGTTCACCGCACATTGTTGAACACTGGGCTCTGAAGCAGACGGTCCCTACGTGTTCCCATGTTGAACCAACGACATCGTCAATTACGATTGTAGTAAGCAAGAGATTATCGAAATTGGACTGCGGATCAGTGGGAATGTGTCGTCTGGTCGGATGAATCACGTTTCTTGTTACACCAGGTCGTCTTTAGGCGAACTACTCCTCGAGACATGCACTTCGGCACGGACGCAGCCTGATTTTTTTTTTTTTTTATCTGCTTAACGTCTTTCTAACAGCGAGGTCTTTAGAGACGGGAAAGGATGGGGGGCAAGGAATGGGAAGGAATTCGGCCATGGTCTTTTGAAGGAAGCATCCCGGCATTTGCCTGGAGTGATTTGGGAAACAATGGAAAACCCAAATCTGTCTGCCCGGACGGGGATTCGTACCGCCGTCCTCCCGAATGCGAGGCCAGAACGCTAACCGTTACACCACCACGCTCGGTCGCAGCCTGATGGAGGCAGTACTATGCTCTGGGGGACATTCACTTGTGCTTTCAGTAGTAGTGATTCAAGGCACCGTGACAGCTGTGGCTAGTGTTGACATATCCCGTTTGTTAAAAATCGGTAACGAATAAAAAAAAATCGGGATTCAGGATTACAAAGAGGGACAATTAAAAAACTGTTTTTTTTATTTCTTATTGCTACACCCACCACGCTTGGTGACAGCTCTTTCACAAAATATATATTTACACGCGTCCGTAAACATTAGTTTATTATGTGGTAAAAACTGATGACATGCTTAACTCTTATAGATATCTGACTAATACTCATTTATCAACGTAAATAATCAATCGACTTTTCAACAAACTGTGATTAATTTATCAGCATGAATTTATGCTTACATCATTTATGAATTCCAATTAATGTTTTTCAAACCAATTTTTATTGTTGTATAAATGTAATATGTTGAAAATATGGGTGCGAGAGAGGAAACAATAAAGGAATTAAAAAAAAAAGTGTTCAAGGAGAAAAAATCAGTATGCTACGATTTATTTGATGACATTGTCTTATTGACAGAACAGGTTGAGGATATTGAGAAGTTACTGAATGGCATGAACAAAATACTGAAGGAAGATTTTAGACTAAATAGAAATCAAAGCAAGACAAAAGTGATGAAATGTAGCAGAAATAATAGCAACAAGAGTAGATAAAATATCGAAATAGGATCGGATGCGATGGAAGAATTAAGTTAATTCTGCCACTTGGGATGTAAAGTTACAACTGACGGCCAAAGAAGGAATGGTGTTAAAAGAAGAACAGCACTAGCAAAAAGAAATTTCATGAAAAAGAGGAATCTTTTAGTTTCAAATACTGATCCAGCACTCAGAAAGAACTTTTTAAAACTCTGTGTGTGGAGCACAGCACTTTATGGCAGCGAAGCATGGACTTTAGGAATACCGGAAAAAAAAAAAATTGAAGTATTTGAAATGTGGTGCTATAGAAAGATTCTGAAAATTAAGTGGACAAAGTACAAAACGAAGGAATTTTGTAAATAAAACGTGAGGAAAGAAGTTTGTGAAGATTCTTACGGAAAGCAGAAACAGGATGATAAATCATATTTTGAGACATTCAGGACTAGTTAACTTATTAGTGGAGGGAACAGTCGAAGGTTAGAACTGCAGAGGAAGACAGTGATTAGGGTATATCAAGCAGATAATAATTGATGACGTAAGGAGGTATGTTGAGATGAAGAGGTTGGTGCAAGATAGGAAGGGTCGGAGGATTGAATCAAACCAGTCGAGAGACGGATGACAGCAAAGATATATATATACAAGTGTTGAGCTATGGTGTCACAGAATATAATAATCTTCGAGAACCGTACTTACTGGATCGAATCTATACACCAGAAAGTCGATGCACGAACAGCATTAAACTAGAGCAGTGCTGTCTACAGTAATAAATCCATTTTTGGAGTAAGAACGTTTTCCCGTTTTCAGGCTGAAAGGTTTTCACCTTGCGCCTATAAATATGAGCTCATTGTATATTTGAGAGCCCGCCTCCTTAGCGCAGAAATAACGCAATAGAATTTTTTTAAAAAAATGGTCTCAAGACATCTGAAAGGAGACAAAAAAAAATAGTAGTAGGAACATCATTTGGCTAGGGGGATACAGGAAAATGGACTAAAGTAGTTACTGTTTGTCAGCGATGTTCGGTGGGTTGGTGGTGCGATACTATGTGTGGGAACTGGGGCAAACAAAGAGGATTGAAGGGGCTGAGAAAGGTAAGAACTTCACATATTATCTGTGCAGATTATGTTGTTACAAAAGCAATTACGCGACAAGATCAGTAAAAATCTTGCTTGTTCATGTTCAAAGGAGATGTGCCAAGGCATTTTTTCCGATTAGCCACATCTGTGCAGTGGTATATACAACCGCTGACCCATCGCGTAGAATGCCGGGCCAGCACCTCTTGACCTACAAAACCGGATCACGGCCTTCCGATACAGGTGCACGCGCACACACACACAAACACAAACACAAACACAAACACACACACACACACACACAAACACACAAACACACAAACACACAAACACACAAACACATATATATATTACCTGGGTCATCGATCTTGGTTTGGTATCTTTCAATTTCTGTTCAGTATACAAGATTTCATCAATATCCTTAGAGAAGTTTGTGAGAAATTAATTTTGCATATATACAAGAGTTGCTCATATAATAGTATTAGATTGGATATGTTAGATATTATTATAAAATCCTAACTTAGTCCACAACCCGAAGGTTGGTTGGATCCTCCAGTAGGAAGCATACAAAGCCATTGTTTCAGAGGTAGGACGGCCAGTTCCTTTCCTCTGGGACCTACAGTTTAACGTGGAATCCGAACCACGGAACTTCCCGGCGTAGCTCATGTGATCAAATACAACTCTTAAAAATTCTTGCCCCCACCGGGATTTGAACCAAGGATCGGATCAAAGTTTTTTGAGGGCAAGCGCCTTAAACACTTTTTTCCCCTTACCAATCACATTTGAGCTGCCAAACAGCTCCATATTTATTTTACATTCAATATATTGCATACCTAACTACATAACAACTGCAGTCAGTTAAATAAAATTCATGGATGCACATAGTTCAGCATTTTATTTTAAATATTCAGCTATATTATGCTTTTTGTTAATTTTAACTTTACAGTTATCACCCAAATATATAAACCCCACTTGAAGGTTACTGGTTTCTCAAACGTCTACGACATGACGCTGTAAAACAACATTAAAATATTTTTTTGAAAAATTCACGTTTTTTTCAGGTTTTTGATTACTGGTGCCTCAGATTTCTAAGAGATGGCGTTAGAACCGTTTCCGAGATACCGAACACAAGGCTTGCTCGTTTTTTTTTATAAAATCTCGTTTTTTCAGGCAAGACACTTATTTGTATAAACTTGAAAAACAAAATGTTATCTAAATATGAAATGATAGCTCATCTGGCTCAAAGAGGCTACTTCCTGAAACAAGGATTGATAAAACTGTATATATATATTGCTTCAAGCTCGCGAACGTCGATGTCACTGGAAACGAGAGAGAATTATAGGGATGGGAGAGATAGGAACGGGAACGATTACAATCATGTCATTTTGTAGGAACTATTCCTACATTCACATGGGGTGATTTCGGGAAACCAATGAAAGCCGAAATGTGGATGGCCGAACGGAAATTCGAACCCGTGTCCTCCCGAATGATGGGTCAGAGCGTTAACCCGCCACCCTGTAAATACCAGCCCATACGCATCAGCCAAATAGTAGTTATAAAACGACTTTTTTCAGTAAGAATTTCTTGTGCTTCCAGCGGCGCCGGTAGTGAAACGCACATCACTTTTCAGTTGCAGTATGTTGGCAGCTGAAACTTTATATGTTCCAGTAATGACACAGGTAAGATCTGAGGAACACCTTATCGAAATAGTAACTAGTCTGCAATCAATGATTACAGACTTACTGATCCAGAAGTGGCAGGTATAATCACACACACCACTCCACTAAACGACAGTGGGAAAACAGTCGCAGAAGCTGGTACCGCCACTGCATGTCCCAGAAGAATTACCAATATAGATTTAAATATATGTAAATGTGTATATATACTAGGTATAAATACGTTACCGTGTTTTTTGTATAAACAGGCATCTACAATGGTTTTCAGTTGGTATTCAAGTTCAGGAAGCTAAGGGTCTACTTTGTCCAGGATTCACAACACGCCACAAACAAACACAAAGCACAAGAACACACACAAAACATCCATACACAGCACACAAATACACAGAAAAAACACGAAAACACACACACAAAACACAAATACACAATACAGAAACACATGCAACAAAAATAAACGCACATATGACAAAAACACGAACAAAAATACATAAAACACAACGGAAAACATACGCACACAGCACAAAAGCACAAACCCACACAACACTAACACATACACACAAAACAGGAAATCATACAACACGAAAACATTCACACAAAACTAAAACACACACACAAAACAAAACCACACACACAACGCAAATAAACGCAAGACAAAAACAGACACACAAAATACAAAACCACACAACATAAAAACACCCCTATCGTTCAAAAACATACAACAAAAAAAACGCATATTACAAAATAACAATAAAACACAAACATCACCACAAATCTTAAATCTAGGCAAAAGCTACGTAAGGGTACGTGAAGTGGAGAGGGGGGGGGGAGAGTTGAAGGGAGGCCAAAATGGAGCTACGTAATTTATGGTCGCTTCCTTAGCTGATGGTAAGAAATCGGGAACCGTTAGAAACATTCCGTGGGTTTGAAGATCACAGATGGAGGACCTGTTGCAAAAGACACAAAGGCATATAGGATGACTAGAAGCTTGTTAAATTTTCAGTCTGTAGACGTGAGAGAAAACAGCGTTAGCATAGAGTATTTGAGCGTCAAGGGTCGTCAGTTGAGCGAGCGTTGACAAAAAAGCAAGTTTCACTTCGAAATTGTGGCTACGACATAATTCCACGACTTGATTTTGGTTGCGCATTGTGTAAGTTATCGGAAAGATAGTTCTAGTGCACTGAGATTCGGAGAAACAGCTTTTAAATAAATAACAAAATTCTAATTCTAATTTGAAGACCATCCTGTGATTGGAATTTCACACCAACCTGCAGGTACCGGAGGAATTACTTGCCCCATGTCTTACATACCAGTATAATACAGTAGCTTTCTACCAAGTCTCAGTTAGATTTATTCAATGTTCAGACGGAGAATGCGGCACGTTTTAGGATTGTTTACTACACTGAGAGAAGTTAATCCGAGTGTTTACTCAGGCGCAGAGTGGAGGCTGGATGCGACCTCAGTCCCGTTATCATCTCAACAGACGCGCAGGCAGCATTCCGCAGAGCCTAGAGGTCACATCCAACCACACACATGCCACACTACGTTCATCTCTGACATACAAACAACGGAATATCAGTGGAAAGCGTCGGTCCCCATATATACATGAGATACTAAACCGTCTAGGTACTATCGGGTTTGTACAACCATACGTAATCCACCATCGTCCACAGCACTTTAGTGAAGTGACTTGATTGGGGTCGGTCAGATATAACCATTCATTGAAAATAAGATAGGATAGGGAAAATAAACAGTTACCCGTCACTTACCACAGATGAAGGCAGGAGGGCGAGACACGTAAAAACACAGAAACACACGAATTGCACAATATTTCGACCTTAGTATTACTCATGTGGGAGGCGAGACATATGGCAGGGGGAAAGATGTGGTCACATCCCAACCCGCCACATGAATGAAGCACAGGCGGAAAACGCGTAGTAGTGGTAGAATTGCCGGGAAAGGGGGGAGGGGGGAAATAGACTTGACCAGCGATAAAGTGAAACAAAACAATATAATCTTTGTGTAGCTTAATTCAAAAAGTTGAAAATAAATAATAAAGTTGTAAATAAATAATAAAAAAATAGTAAAAAATAATATAATAATATATATAACAATAAAAAATAAATAACCGACTGTAAAAAGAAATGAGAGATGGCAAGTGACAGGTTTAACGTAGGTTTAGGCCAGGGGTGTGTCTGGTGTCAAGGATATGTTGGTAGGCTAGTTCCCATCTGCGGAGTTCTGAAGGGGTGGTGGTATTCGGAAAATCTCTAATTGCTCTGACTGTGAGTTTTTCCGAATACCACCACCCCTTCAGAACTCCGCAGATGGGAACTAGCCTATCAACATATCCTTGACACCAGACACACACCTGGCCTAAACCTACGTTAAACCTGTCACTTGCCATCTCTCATTTCTTTTTACAGTCGGTTATTTATTTTTTATTTTTATATATATTACTATATTATTTTTTACTATTTTTTTTATTATTTATTTACAACTTTATTATTTATTTTCAACTTTTTGAATTAAGCTACACAAAGATTATATTGTTTTGTTTCACTTTTATCGCTGGTCAAGCCTATTTCCCCCCCCCCCCTTCCCGGCAATTCTACCACTACTACGCGTTTTCCGCCTGTGCTTCATTCATGTGGCGGGTTGGGATGTGACCACATCTTTCCCCCTGCCATATGTCTCGCCTCCCACATGAGTAAGACTAAGGTCGAAATATTGTGCAATTCGTGTGTTTCTGTGTTTTTACGTGTCTCGCCCTCCTGCCTTCATCTGTGGTAAGTGACGGGTAACTGTTTATTTTCCCTATCCTATCTTATTTTCAGTGCCTCGCGGCAGTTTCTTTGTTTCCTTTATCCAAAGATATAACCATTCGAAATAATTGTTAACACTAGTGGAAGACATGGAAGAACTACAAACAAACACACACACACGCACACATCATCACTGTATTTTTAACTTCTAAAAGGTGTTTTTTTTTGTGACGGGGAATTTTTCTCACTTCATACTTAACCAAAATCGATAAACGAGATATCATCTTGAAGATTAAGTCCTCCTCTTTGGTAACGTCGTTAATTAGGAACGGAATTTTTCGAAATTCAACCAGTAAATGGCAAATTTATGAACACTCAAGGTCACGGGTTCAGAGTCAAGCTACTAGGCTTCGCTAGTTGTGAACTCATTACCGCTAGATAGAAGCATCACATATCGAAATTTTCTTGCTGGCCATGATCGCGTTACCGGTAAATATTTCAGCTATCAAATAAACAATTGTTGCTACAAAGTGAGATAGTGGCGCTGACGCCGTCTCATCCCTTCTACTGCCGAAAAGGTTGTAATGGGGATGCGTAGCTCTAAATACCTCTTGAGGATATATAAGTAAAGAAACGACGAAGATGAAATAAATAACATGAAAGTAACTATTTCAACTGAAAACGCATCGAAACAACTTATTAACAAAAAGTGAAAAAAATAATGTAAGAATGGAGAGTTTCCAGACGAATGATTGCTATTAAGTTTTCAAGGATGATTTGTTTTAAATATTATTTCATTCAATAATAGCGTGTAAATGAAGTTTTAACAAAATAAAACGTTCAAGCTTGACAATTTCTGAAGATAAAAATAAATAAAAATGTTTGATTTTGCGGGGATTTGAACTCGGGTCAGAAAACTATAAAGCTAACACGCTACCGCATAAACCACGCTATCATTCGTTAAACTGGCGCAATAATTTACTACATACACGACATTTCAAATTCTTTTTTTCTATGCATGCGAATAACTCAAAATCTAGGGCGCATTTTGAGAAACGACTATACCACACACATATATGCTGTGTACCCTTCAACATACATTAAGGAGATCGAAATCCGTTCTTAACAAGTCTGATGGTTTCCTAGTCAGTGATGTTTTAGACTCGAAGCCTGTCCGCTGATTGGTGGATCAGACTAAGTTGAATTGCGGAATCTCACGTGAGGTTTTGAAATTCTTGAAGGACAGTAGATCAAAAAAAAAAATGTCTATAAACGGTGCAGATGTCGACTTCAGAGGGGGTATATAAAAAAAAATAGGTCTCAAAAAGCTGCGAGGTCCATTATCAGGAGGGGGACGGTGTCATCAAAATCTCACGTCATTTTAGGGGGGAGGGGATTCCGACCAGGTCTCACCAGAGAGGGGAGGGGGGGGGGGTCGAAATTCCGGAAAAACACCTCACGTCATTTTCCTTCGCCGCGGTAATGTTTCTCGTGGCGCGTGTTTGATGTTTCTCGTGGCGCGTGTTAGGCGGGAGCTTCAATTTGTCTGGTTGGCGGTGACCTGGGATTCATAGCGGTTCAGCCAGCTGCTACACGGACCCGTTACGCTCACAATCGCCAGGTATTTGGCTCTGCCGAGGACTCCAGACAAGTGGGACAGGTGGATTCGCGCGGTCACAATCTCACATACGACCTCACGAAAGTATATCATCATATACATTATTTCTAGAAGCTGTTTTTTGTCACAAGCCATATCTCCCCTTATACCTAACCGAAATCGACAAATGAGATATCATTTTAAAGCTTAAGATCTCCGATGTGGTCACATCATATTTAAAGACAGGATTTTTTTCAGAATTCGACCCTTAAAGGGCAACAATACCATTATTTCCATAACGTATTTATTTTTAAAAAAACGAGCCATTAATCTCCCTTGATATCTAACCGAAATAGGTAAATGAGGTGTTATTTAAAACGTTAAGATCTCTCCTTTGGTCACATCATATCTTAAAGGTCAAAAGTAATATTTCTATAAAGTGTTTTTTCTTACGAGCCATTTATGTCCCTTGATACCTAATCAAATGAGGTATCATTTAAAAGATTAAGGTCTCCATTCAAGCAACATTGTAAATTAAGAACGAAATTTTTCTGAATTTGACCCTTGAAGGACAAAAGTAATAACTGTGAAAGTCGCGCGTCCGAGACAGTTCAGAGCCAAGTCGCTAGGTTGCAGCAGCACATATCACAGAGATATTAATAAACTGACTCACTGGCATCGACTTTCGTTACGTACTTATAAACAATTGATACAAATAAGTCGGTTCTTCTTTCATTCTATTCCAAACCAACAACCTTACTATCCATCGTATTCGCGATATTTTGGCACGGGTCCTCTAGTATGTATTAGTTCTAAAAGGTCATTTATAGTGACGCGCCATCTTTGTCCCTTCACAATTATCCTAAATTGATAAATGAGATATAATTTTAAAGATTAGGGTGCGTCCATTAATTACGTAAGGTGTTTTTTTCCGGAATTCAGGACCTCCCCCCTCTCGTGACACTTCGGATTCCTCCCCCCTCTGGTGAGATATTCGGACCCCCCTGTAAAATGACGCGAGCTTTTGACGGAGACACCCCCCCCCCTACGAATGGACCTTGCAACTTTTTTTTTTTAGGTCTCATGCTCCCAAGGGTGGTTATACCCCCCTAAAGACGGTTGTAACCCCCCTAAAATCGACTTTCGCGTCATTTGTAGACCTTGTTTTAGCTCTACCATTCTACAAGAATTTCAAAACCTCACGAGGGATTTCCGTTAACCGCCCCCATCCCCCTTGGTGAGGTTTCGTGATATTTCGCCGGACCCCCCTCCCCCCTATTTCACCTCACGTAATTAATGGATGCCCCCTTAAGCTCTCTGCTTTGGTAACATCATAAAATTAAGAAATGAAGTTTTCGAATACAACCTGAAAATGGCAAATTTATGAAAATAAAAATGGCGGGTATGTGATAGTTCAGAGTCAAGCTACTAGGCATCGCTGGCGTCGGTAAGCAGTGATAATCTTTACCACTAGATAGCAGCATCTCATATAGGAACTTTCGTAGCAGCTATTATAGTATTACCGCTAGATATTTCAGTTGACAAATAAACAATTGTTGCTACGAAATAAGGTAGTTCAGAAGTAAGTTGCTAGGGTCAGCTGGAGTCGACTAGGACAGATTCTATTAGCGCTAGATAGCAATACTACATACCTCAGAAATACTGATAAACTATGAGTGTTTTCTAGATTAAGCAGCTTTTAGTGTATTTTTTGTTTCTGCTAGGGAAACATTTCTCATCGTTTTGTAAGATGTAAGTGTCTTACTATGTACCTGTTTCAGTTGATAAATGAACAACTGCGCGGGCCACCTAGTTATTATTTAATCACTGTTACACTAAAAAGCTACGACTCTTACCACCTGCGGAGGCACAGATGAAGGATGTTCATAGATAAACGTTGATTTAACCATCGCTTTCCGATGATGATTATAAACGACGCTAGACGTAGATCAGGTGCACACGCTATCCGTCTGTTTGTCAGCGTTCGGTTAGTTTTCTAAATTTCATGACATGATATGTTTAATTACTAGTTGAAAGAACACGCCAATGCAACTGTTTAATTTATTTATTGCTGCGTCGTACGCGTTTCACCTCTCATCGAGGCATCATCAGCGACGAATCTGTGTTACAGTTTTTATATACAGTTTTAAATACATTTTTATCCTATTATTACAAATTATGAGCATATTTTTATAAGATATTTTTATAGCTAATGGTTACTTACTATTTACATTTATTAATATGGTATGCAGCTGCGCATCTCCGTTCCTTTATACAAAGCTTGGTTTGCCTGTATCGTATTTACACTATTGTGCGTTTTCATCATTCTGGGGCCAGCTGGTTTGTTTATGTCGTGTCTGGTGCGCTTTCGCATCCTTCGGTTGTCTGTTGTGGCCATTTTGTTTGTATATGTCATGTCTCGTGTCAATAGCGCGAGTTTTGAAGCGTGCGTGTATGTGTGATGGTCTTGTTAGAATGTTTTATATGTATGTGTGATGTATATATGTGTGGGGTTTTATTATACAGTTTGTGTTTATTTTGTTTTGTCTGTCGAGTTTGTGTATATTAAATTGAGTAATCTTTTATTTGTGAGGTTTACTTGGTCGTTTAGTACCTGTTTGTCTTCATTTTTTGCTTTTTGAATATATAAGTTTTCCTGTATAGTGAGTGTGTTGTGTCTGTGGTTGTTGATAGTGAGAATTTGCATATCTGTGTTTATGTTTGTTGGTGAATGGTCATTTTCTATGAGGTGTTCGGCAAATGTGGAATGGTTACTATATTTTAATGCTCTCATGTGTTCTTTGTATCTGTAATAATAGGATAAAAATGTATTTAAAACTGTATATAAAAACTGTAACACAGATTCGTCGCTGATGATGCCTCGATGAGAAGTGAAACGCGTACGACGCAGCAATAAATAAATTAAACAGTTGCATTGGCGTGTTCTTTCAACTAGTAATTAATTAAGCAACTGTGGAAACATGGCCTGCAACAACATCGCACATGATATGTTATTTGTCGCGGAGAAAGGTTCCTGTGTTCTGCCTAATGATACATGGTATTTCCTAGTCAAATTTCATCAAGACCGGTTCAGCCGTATAGTCGTGAAAAGGTAACAAACAGAGTAACTTTGATATTTACAATATTAGTGTTGATCACTGATTCCCAATTATTTTTCCCGAGTACCACTTCAAGGTAGAGCTTGACCTCACGCACCCCCTGAGCTGTAACGATAAATAAAAAATTAAACTAATTTTTCGATATTTATTCCAGTAATATAATTCACACACACATAGTTTGACTGTCTTAAAATATATTTTGGTGGTAGTAATACCTCCGTAATTGGTTATTTTTTAACTATCTTAGCGATTAGCGTAGCAAAGAGATTACCGCGTGTACCCAAAGAAATAATCTCGCTTACCACTAACTGGGAACCACTGGTGTAGGTTTACATACGTAAGACTTCCTCGTTTACTAGAATAGAATAGGACAACAATGCTATAAATAGCGCGCTGGCGTCTTGCAAACCATCTTTACCTGTTGTGTTGGTAGTACTGCAGTGCCTCGTCACTTTCTATCCGTCACCTGAAACAGCAAATAAGCATCACATTAGATTGAGTAAAATACTAACTGTATTAATGTGGTGGTAGGCCATATTTCCGCAGTTGTTCAATAATAATTTTAAGAATAATTCCGTCGAAAACAACTGTTTTGGTGAATTTTGTTTTTATTTGATTCCCCAGACGCGTTTCGTCCTTCTGGTGTAGGGCATCTTCAGTGACTGTAAAGTGTTTTTACATGTGTTCTTACAATAATTATCTTCAGTACAATTCTTTATATATATATATATATATGTGCACACTGTACTCACAACTATATTGGTAATCCTCACATGCCGATCTGGAAAAGCGCTTCACACACTTTCACATCACTATTCATTACAGTTTCATTTGAGCATTATATCACTAGTTCAAGACTAAAGTGATGAAATGTAGCAGAAATGATATCAATACTAGTAGATTAAATATAAAAATAGGATCGAATGCAATTCGAGAAGTAAGTGAATTCTGTTACTTAGGAAGCAAAATTACAACTGGTAAGTGAATTCTGTTACTTAGGAAGCAAAATTACAACTGATGGCCGAAGCAGGAATGATGTTAAAAGCAGAATAGCACTAACAAAAAGGGCCTTCATAAAAAAATCTTTTAGTTTCACATATTGATCTAGGAATCAGAAAAAACTTTTTAAAACTCTATGTGTGGAGCACAGCACTTTATAGTACCGCAATATGGACTTTAGTAATACCGGAAAGAAGGAAAATGGAAGTATTTGAAATGCGGTGCTACAGAAGAATGCTGAAAATTAAGTGGACAGACAAAGTACAAAATGAACGAGTTTTGGAAATGATGGGTGAGAAAAGAAGATTGTGGAAGAAGCTTATCAAAAAGAAGAGACAGGCTGGTAAGTCATATTTTGAGACATGCTGGATTAGTTAATTTGTTAGTGGAGGGAACAGTCGAAGGTAAGAACTGTAGAGGAAGAGATTAGAATATATGAAGCAGATAATTGAGGACGTGGGTTGTAGGGGATATGTAGAAATGAAGAGGTTAGTACTAGATAGGAAGGGATGGAGGATTGCATCAAACCCCTCGAAAGACTGATGAAAGCCAAAAAAATAATAATAAATATAAATCACTAGTTGCTTTTAGGCTGCACTTGTTGTTGTAGTTAATATTTGCTGTTGATTTGGACATGTATGTTACACACGGTTTTTTTGTTTTACCATATCTTTGTAGTAGTGCCAACTTAGTTTCTGTTGTTATTGTATCTGTGTTGTACATTCTATTAAATTATATCTCTGTTTATGTGTTTGAGTTATTGTTTGTAATTATTGTGTGAGTGACTGTTTTCATTTTCATGTTTTGAAATTGTTTTTAGTTTGTTGTACAGTGTTTTATTGGTTAAATTCGTGAATTCATGTATGATTGTTTTTCCCACTGCAATAATTACAAGGTTACAGAAATTAAGTTGGCACTACTGTAAGGATCTGGTAAAAACAAAACAAACCGTGTGTAACACACATGTGCAAATCAACATCAAATATTAACTACAACAACAAGTGCAGCCTAAAAGCAACTAGTGATTTTATTTTGTTATTTATTGTTTTTGGCTTTCATCAGTCTTTCGAGGGGTTTGATGCAATCCTCCATCCCTTCCTATCTAGTACTAACCTCTTCATTTCTACATATCCCCTACAACCCACGTCCTCAATTATCTGCTTCATATATTCTAATCTCTTCCTCTACAGTTCTTACCTCCACTAACAAATTAACTAATCCAGCATGTCTCAAAATATGACTTACCAGCCTGTCTCTTCTTTTTGTAAGCTTCTTCCACAATCTTCTTTTCTCACCCATCATTTCCAAAACTCGTTCATTTTGTACTTTGTCAGTCCACTTAATTTTCAGCATTCTTCTGTAGCACCGCATTTCAAATGCTTCAATTTTCCTTCTTTCCGGTATTCCTAAAGTCTATGTTTCGCTATTGTAAAATGCTGTGCTCCACACATAGAGTTTTACAAAGTTTTTTTTTTCTAATTCATAGATCAATATTTGAAACAAAAGATTTCTCTTTTTCATGAAGGCCCTTTTTGCTAGTGCAATTCTGCTTTTAACATCATTCCTGCTTCGGCCATCGGTTGTAATTTTGCTTCCTAAGTAACAGAATTCACTTACTTCTCCAATTGCATTCGATCCTATTTTTATATTTAATCTACTAGTATTGGTATCATTTCTGCTACATTTCATCACTTTAGTCTTGAACTAGTGATATAATGCTCAAATGAAACTGCAATGAATAGTGATGTGAAAGTGTGTGAAGTGTTATTCCAGACCGGCATGTGAGGAATACCACTATAGCTGTGAATACAGTGTGTACATATATATATATATATATATATATATATATATATATATATATATATATACACACATAAAGAGTTGTACTGAAGATAATTATTGTAACAACACATGTAAAATCACTTTACAGCCACTGAAGATGCCCTACACCACAAGGGCGAAACGTCCCTGAAGATAATTATTGTAACAACACATGTAAAATCACTTTACAGCTACTGAAGATGCCATACACCATAAAGGCGAAACGTCCCTGGGGAATCGAATAAAAACAAAATTCACCGAAATAGTTGTTTTCGACGGAATTATTCATTAAATAATGCTAACTGAGCTGTTATTGCCCCCTGCACTCCTTGAGGTGTTGACTCGGTGATAAGCTAACTGCCTGTAAGCCCGCGCTGCTCTGCGCGAGTCGGCGCGATATTTCATCGTTTTTCTGTTTCCACTTAGCAGCCGAGAGGCTATGCGTAAATCATAAACCACGAGCTCACACCTGTTGCCCGCCTGGCGAGCCAAACCTGGGGGAATCCGAGAAGAATCCCTCATCCTCCCGTCTGGGGGTTTCAAGGGTACAGTGCTCTTTGATGCGGTACTGTGCGAGAGATTTACGACTACTTAAGTCTAACGTAACTATCAACTACGTCCTGCGCGTTATAGCAGACCCATACTTGGACTTGAGTGCCATTCTTGCGCATGACTTATTACCGTTTATAGGTAGTTTGGCGGAATCATCAAGAGTATTACTTTTACGGTCCTTCTGTCTTCGTCTCAACATGCCCTTTACAGCTTACGTAGTCAGTTACATGCTTCGTCTGTACTGTTTATAAATCTCTAAGTAAGCCGCCTTTGTCTGTTCCTTTGTCGAAATTTGGATGCGTTTTTCGGAGATTGAATGCTTACGGTCAAACTTAAAATTTGCGCCATACTGGTTGATTCAGGAGAAAATTGTAGACACTGAAGGAGGTGATAGTATGAAAAATATAAAGTTAAAAGTTCATGTAAACATGTGTCGGGTTTCCATCCGTATTGGAGATACAGGTGCTCAAATGTTGTGCATAAAATAAACCTCAGAAAATGGTCAAGAACACACAAATAACCTATTCAAGTATACTTTATTCACGCAAAAACACAGGCATATTTTACAAAAGTTTAAATTTAATATTCGCAAATCCCACTATCGACTTCAATACACTTCGCAGATCTCTTCGCAACAGTACGTGTGTCTCTCCTGAGTACGTCTTGGTGTACTTTTATGAGGGTAGCAGTGTTTACAATGCCAGCGAGTAATTCGTCTCTCGTGTTTTACATGAATACTTTAATTATCTACTTGTGTGTTCTTGATCATTTTCTGAGGATAATACATAACATTCCCGCACTGGTATCTCCAAAACTAATGAAAATCGGACACATGTTATGAATTTTTTTGTACTCAGTATTGTTCATGCTGCCACCTCCTTCAATAGTTACCATTCCTCATGAATCACCCTCTACATATAACTACTAGCTGTTACCCTCGACTTCGTACGCGTGGATTTAGAATTTGATTGCTAGAATTGGATACACAAAGCTGAAAGTTACCTAAGATATGTCGGCATAATATGACGGGAATGCTATCGATATACCATTCTACCGTCGAACCTGTCTCATTTATTCAAATCGGAAAAAAGTATCCTATTTCGTTCCTAATGAAAATGATACAAAGTATTGAGGTATATCGGTATACACATATAGTCATCAAAACGTAATAAAAAAGACGGAGACTTACTTTCGCATATATAACATTATTAGTTTAGGTCACACAAAACTGCCTGTGGATCTAGTATACCCTGAATAAAGTAAACGCTAAGGGCACTATTCTATCGCCAAAGATTTGCCAGAACATGGTATCCTTACTACAAAATCCTAGGCTTGGCTCAAACTATGAAAAACAATTCATAAAAATGTTTTGCTCCCAGTGGGGTTTGAACACGAAGCCAGACCGGAGTTTTCTTAGGAAACAAGCACGTTACCACTGCGCTACGCTTCCATTGCTCTTCCATGTTACGCATTACAAAGATATAGATTTTATGCGTTTATCTTTCACAGTTCAGATAGTTTTCATAATTTAATGACAATATGTTCTTGTCTATACAGAATATGTTATTCCATGTCCATCCTAATGTCAAATAGCATGTCCTTGTCAAATTTCATCACGATTGGAGTAGCCATTTAGCCCAAGAAACGTAACAAACAGACAGACAGAGTTACTTTCGCATTTATAATATTAGTATAGATTTGTTACCCGCGATTTCGTACAAGTGGTCGTAGAATTTTATTGCTAGAATTGGATATCGAAAGCTATAAGTTGCATAGAAGGTGTCCCAAAAAAACACGGAGTTGGGATAATGTGACAGGGAAACCATCACTATACCATTCTACCACTGAACCCGTCTCGTGAATAGAACCAATTTGCAACAGATTTCCCGAGCGTGGTGGGTGAACGGTTAACGTTCTGGCCTCACATTCGGGAGGACGCGGGTTCGAATCCCAGTCCGGGCATCCAGTCTCCATGGTTTCTCCAAACCACTCCAGGCGAATGCCGGGATGCTTCTTTCAAAAAGTCCATAGTCGAATTCCTTCCATTCTTTGTCCCCAGTCCCATTCCGCCTCTAATGACCTTAGCCGTCGACGAGGCGTAAAGCCATAAGTTAAAAATAGCATCAAACTAGGGGAAGGGGGGGGGGGAATGGTAGTGCGTTAAATGTGGGAGACTACTTCGCCCAGTTTCTAAGGGAGAATTTTGTTTGTGATTTAAAATTAAGTCCGTTTCTGGGAATATGTTAAGTCAATACCGTTTTATACATAACTTTTTTTGAGTTCGCTACCATTTGTTAAGATATATAGGCCTTGAGGATTGGAAACCGGTTAGCTAGCTACATATAAACACAAAACAAACGCCTGGTGGAGAAAAATCCAGATCCATACTATATGACAAGTCGTTTCTGTACATAAAATTTGTGAAAAGATCATACTGCGAGAAAAACGAAGCCTTAGCGATCTATATACTGTTACATAGATTCACATACTGTCCATCTGCCTGTCATCGTTCGGGGTTAGTTTTCAAAATTTCAAACAAAATATGTTATTTACCCAGAAAAAAAGTACCCCATGTGCTTCCTATTGATACGTAGTATTTCCTTGCAAGATTTCGTCAAGATCGCTTTGGCCGTTTAGTCTTAGAAACGTGACGAATAGTCAGGGAGACAGAGTTACTTATAATAATAGTGTAGACAAGCGAAATGAGGGGGTCGTTCGGCCAGTTTACAACTTCCTTTAATATGATGTTGGGAGTTGTGTCAATGGAACTGCCTCCGATTCACATTAACAGCCCAGAGAAACAACCTTTGCCAAAACATACGGCCCTTGGGTGTTGGAAACTCGTGAGATAGTTATAAAGGGGGTGACAATGACGTCTTCCATTACCTTGACTGTTGCTTTGTTTCTGGGTCGTAACCATAGCACCATGAGTCATTACCAGTAATGACCTTTTCAAGCTGTTGTTTCGAAGCACATGTTTCAACTCGACGTTCTTTTTGATTGTCAGTCAGAGCCCGAGGAACAAACTTGGCAGAAACCCTTTTATTCCCAAATCTTCGGTTAAAATTCGCTGAACCGAGCACCAAGATAACCCACTAATCCATGACAGTTGATCAATTGTCTGTCGACGGTCTGAGAGCACAAGCTCTCAAATTTTTTTAATATTTTGGTCGATTCGGGCAGTTGATGAATGTCCAGAACGCGGTTTGTTATCAGTCGACATGTCGCCATTTTTAAACCGAGCGAACCACTCGTACACTTGAGTTTTTCCACCGCGTCATCTTTGTAAGCTGTTTTCAACATTAAAACAGTTTCATCAGAATTTTTACTGAGCATAAAACAAAATTTCACAGCTGCACGTTGTTCTCTTAAACTTGACGTCATCAAAAACGAAACAATAACAAAACAGCGCTAGCAAAAACAGTCACTGCAGATTAACAGAACAAGCCAGGACAACAACGCAGGTGGCACTGAAGTGGCAATGAGTTGCGCTATAAACGCCTAGCGGCAGAAACGTGTACTACACAAGCTCAGCCCACAGCAATGTTATTTCGGTTTTTTGGGGTACCCCCTCATACATATAACTGCCCATGTGAAAAACGCTTCGTCTTTAACTGTACCCCTTCTACATTCAGTGCTTGTCCCGTGGCTCTGTTGATAGTCAACGCAAAGGCTAATTTTAGTATGAACTGTAGGCTTCTGAACTGGAATGGTAGTATACCGTGCTAATATATCCTCGCTCACCCCAATATTGTGGTGGGTTCAAGGCACTGATCGAGAATGCTGGATACGCAGGTTTAACGCTCTGTCTAGCGAGACGAGGATTTTGCTTTGGCCAGTCTGTATGTGTTGTACGCGTGGGTAGACGTCTCCCAGTGACCCAGAAGCGGCTAACAGGACATCGGAAACCGGACGATCTCCGAAGCTCATCGACGGTACGGAACAGAAACACGCTGCTCGTTGCTCAACATCACTACCCACCTAACTCAGATACCAAACTGAAGTTTTCTCTGAGTATTCCCCGTATACAGTTCCGTGAGAAAACGTAACTTTCCGAAACGAACGGTGCCCCAGTGTTTCCATTCATGTAGGGAAAGGCCACGCTAAGGTTTGACGATGTTTTAAGGTAACTTAAAATATACCTAAAGGCATCAAAATCAGGGGTTACAAAGTTCAACTGTCCTAGTACGTATCAGAATTTTTTAGTTAACTTTGCATTAAGTTTAGTACCAAATATAAGCAATTTTTCAAAAAGTACCCAAATGGTCACTTTGCTTGACATTGTGAGTCAAAGTGACCACTTACTTCAAAATCAGAAATGAGTGATTAAAAGCGCTAAAAATTTGCAAAACAGTATACTTTATTTTAAAAAGATCAAATAGCTTGTAAATAATGGAAATTATAACGGGCGAAAGGCACTTTAATTGCGAACTTTCGCAAACGAAGAATAACTGTTTCGTTCAACTTCATCACAAACTTCGTGAACCCAAAAGTAACACATTTGGCACTCGATTCATCGCTCTTGTGATCTTAAGTTGAAAAACTCTCGTTGTATTAGAGGCACTGTGTGTATTTTTGATCATCGTCATCATTAAATAACACTCTTTCTGGGTTAGATTTCCTGAAGTTGGTGGTTTTCGATCTAGCATCGAATTACTTCATTTTTTGTCTACTTTTTATTTGGATGAGCGGTTAACACTTTGGCCTCGCTTTCTGGAGGACGCTGGTTCGAATCCCCGTCCGGGCAGTCAAGATTTGGGTTTTCCATGGTTTCCCCAAATCACTCCAGGCGAATGCCGGGATGCTTCCTTAAAAATGCGCTGGCTGAATTCCTTCCCGTTCCTTGTTCCTGTCTTTTTCCGCCTTTAATTTCCTCGAATTCGACGAGGAGTAAATCCCTTAAAAAGTTATATGGAATGGCATTTTTGAGATAATTTCAATAAAAAAAAGGCCTGAGGTATATTTTCCAGTGGAAAAAGACCTTGGTCCTTTAAGGGGACACAGTCGCGAACAAGTTCAAAAAAAAAAATCGAATTTTTCTTTTTAGACTTGTTAAATGCTTCAATTATTTAGCTGCAAAATGCCGTTTTTTTCATGTAAATTTGACGATTAGATTCGGAGTTATTAATTTTTTCGTGATGCGTGGTAATAGTGTGTCTGTATTGTAATGTACATTAGTTTCTTTTATGTAAAATTTTTAATACAGTTTTTCTTAAAACTACATATTTTGATCTTCTGATACACTTTCCTCAAAAACTAAGACTGATAAAGACATCAGACTTTCAGCATCTCTTCTTAATAATACAATGATTAATCAAATAAAAAATAGGACCTATCGTAACAACAAGAACCAACTTACAAGCTCCAAGATATTTATAAAAGTTATAATTTTTTGTTTTTTAGAACAAAAAAAAACAATAATCATAAACTATATAAAATTTAGTAACAAATCTTTATGTGATTTGCAGATGATGTTTTATCTGTATACTGCGAAAGTTTCAGGTCTGTATCTCCATTAGTTTCTTCAGGAAGTGTACCTGAGTTTGCTTGTTTTAACATTGATTTCTTATGGGAGGTCCTTCGAGACTGTGTTCCCTTAATAGTACTACATACGCGTAACATCTGTAAACCCGAATGCAATAGTAGAAAGTTATTTTTTTCTTTTTAAGTATTTGTGCCATGACATAATTGAATTTGTATATAAATTTTATTTTTTGCAATAACATTTATTTGCTGTGTATTTAACGTAAGGTGTATTAATGGGTATAAAAGGTTATGGGGTTCCTATGGCTCCTGCCGCACTCCCTGTACAACCTTCTCCACTAGAACGGATGTGCCGTGGTCAGCGCCACTATCCGGCCGTTCTTTACTTTCTCGCGGAGTTCACGGTAGTCATTGGACATCAGGTTTCTGGTATCCCGTCCTGACATTGCGGCATGCCCGGCAGGTGACATGGAAATCGACATAGTATAGACGGCGCTGGCATCAGGACAACCAGCGCCACCGCAGCACAGTTTCCGCCACGGCCAATCAGAGCCGACCCGGCACGGATATAAATAAGCCAGCGCAGCTCCATTCAGCCAGTTCGGCGTTCGCTGCGCTTCCGGTCGCGTCTCCGTTAACTGTGCTTCGTCTCTTGGACTCTCTACAGTGTTTCGTCTCGGCTACGTCTACGGTACTCTCTCTTGGACTCAGTGAATCGCTTTCGGACTCGTGACTGTGCTTATCCTCGGTGACGTTCGGTACGCTCTCTTCGGACTCTGTAAACCTCACGTCGGATACAATCAGTGCGCGTCTTTGGTTCCGTTCGGCCTGCTCTTTGGACTTGTTCGGGTTCTTCGTGACCATCTCCTGCGGACCGCCCCATCGCCGTTCAACAACGGCCGCAGTACGGATATAGCAATTGGCGACGAGGAAAAAGGTTATCAGCTGGCATCATGGACACCGTGACTCGTATTCTGGAGCAACAACAACAGCAGACAGCGCTGCTACAGCAAACGCTCCAAGTAATACTGGAGAAACTGTTAGCACAGGAGGCCAAGTCAGTCCAGGCCTCGGAAAATTCACACTTCCGACCGCCAGCGTTTCCACCATTTAATGACGCTAAGGAAGACTGGGACACATATTTGCATCGGCTCAAACAGCATTTCTCGGCATTCCAGGTGACGGACGATGCCTTACAGCGCTCGCTGTTTCTGTCGTGGGCATCACCCGACACGTTCTTCCTCCTGCGGAAGCTGGCCCCATTATCAGATCCGGTCGCCCTCACATTCAACGAAATGTGCACTCTGCTAACAAGCTACTACTCTCAAAGATACCACGTGGTGGCCTCCCGCCTTGAGTTCCATCAGTATCACAAACAACCGGGACAATCATACCGGTCATGGGTGACTGATCTCCAAGGTCTTAGCCGCAAATGCGACTTCACTTGCTCAAACGCAAAGTGCAGGGCTTCATATGCAGACTCCCTGATCCGCGACGTCATAGTGCAGCTAGCTCCAGACCCAGAGGTGCGCACAGCGGCACTGAAGCTTGACAACCCATCACTTGAGGACATTCTACGCATCGCGCACTTCGCATGAAATTGCGCAAGCAGCGAACGAGCGCCTCATGGCTCGCCCACAAGTTGCGATGGTCAAAACATCACAACACAACTCCCGCGCAAAAGGCAAACCCATGGCGCGCTCCAGACACCAACAAAGCAGGACGCCATCGCTGTCCGACGTATCTATGACGTCCGAACCCCGACCCCACCCCGCCGACGATTCCAGAGGCCCCTGCCGTCTTGCCCACAGTGCTTCACTTCGCACTCACGGGCAGATTGCCCCGACCATTGGGCACATTGCACACGCTGCGGTAAAGAGGGACACTTGCGGTCAGTCTGCCGAAACCGGGCACCTCGCCCCAGCCCGACAGCCCGCATGCAGCAAGAAACGGTCAACACACTGCAGACCGCAGCTCATACTGGCGACCCACTCTCACAGAAGCTATTCTTAACTCTGAGAGTCGCCAACCAGGACATTCGTTTTCAAGTGGACACGGGGGCAACCGTCTCGCTGATAAATCAAGCCACCTACGCTCAACTAGGCTCACCACCGTTGTCTCCACCTTCACGGCGTTTGGTATCGTACGGGAATAGAGACATTCCCCTGCGGGGTCAGGTCTGCATCACGGCTGCCTACAAACAAGTCACCAGACCAATCACCTTTTTTGTGGTGGATCAGCCCTCGGCTACTAATATTTTTTGGGTTAGACGCATTCAACAGATTCGGATTCTCAATCGTGGACGAAGTCCAGGTCATATCGGACTCGGTCCCATTCCAGGACCTGGATGACCTCTGTACTCAGTTCGCACCCATCTTTACGCCAGACTTAGGGTGCGCCTCAGATTTCGAGGCTCACATCACCCTCCGGCCCGGTGCAGTACCTCGCTTTTGTCGTGCCAGACCTATTCCGGTCACCTTACGTGCAGCAGTAAAACAGGAACTTGACCGACTTCAGAAGATTGGAGTAATCGAACCTGTCAAATCCAGCGCGTGGGCTACACCACTGGTCATCATCCGGAAACCCAATGGCACCCTCCGGTTATGTGGAGATTTTAAGGCTACGATCAACGCCCAGTCTCAAGTCGAGACATATCCAATCCCACGACAAGAAGATCTTCTCACTAAACTTGCGGGCGGCGAATATTTCTCGAAGATTGACCTCGCAGATGCATACTTGCAGCTTCCACTAGATGAAGGAATCGCAAAACATCGTCGTCATCAACACACCGTTTGGACTCTACAAGTACAAGCGCCTCCCGTTTGGCATCGCTTCTGCACCGGCAATATTCCAAAGATACTTGGAGCAGCTGTTGCGACACATACCGGCATGCGCAAACTACCTGGACGATATCATTGTCACAGGAACCACTCGCCAGGAGCACCTACAAAACCTGCGCACGCTATTTGCAGCATTACAAGAGGCAGGGCTGAGGTGTCGCCTCGAGAAGTGTCGGTTTTTTCAAGAGGAAGTAGAATATCTCGGCCATTGGCTCAACAAAGAGGGAATTAGGCCATCGGACCGCAACGTGGCCGCCATAGATTCCCTACCCCGCCCAAAGAATCTGCCAGAACTACAAGCTTTTCTCGGGAAAATAAATTACTACTCAAAGTTTCTGCCACAAGCGGCACATATCTCACAACCCCTCAACCAGCTCCGGAAAAAGGGCGTTGCCTACAACTGGACGCCGTCTTGTCAACGGGCCTTCGACCGGCTAAAGCGCATGCTAAGGTCTGCTCCTTGTCTGACGCCGTTTTCTCCTACACGGCCCCTAGTCGTGGCAGCTGACGCCTCAGCATATGGAATCGGGGCGGTACTCGCACATAGGAATGAAGACGGCTCTGAACAACCGATAGCGTTTGCTTC
Source organism: Vandiemenella viatica (assembly GCA_031002005.1). Classification (NCBI taxonomy): domain Eukaryota; kingdom Metazoa; phylum Arthropoda; class Insecta; order Orthoptera; family Morabidae; genus Vandiemenella; species Vandiemenella viatica. The sequence goes on from CM061918.1 coordinate 117,394,814, forward strand.
TAAGACATTGACGCCAGCACAACGCAACTACTCGCAGATCGAGAAAGAGGCATTGGCAATAGTCTTCGCTATCAAGAAATTCCATGTATATCTATTTGGAACCAAGTTCTCCCTCATCACGGATCACAAACCGTTGGTGGCAATATTTGGACCCCGCTCCAGCCTCCCAGAGCGAACGGCCCAACGCCTCCAACGATGGGCGATGTTTCTGAGCGCTTACAATTATACAATCCAATATAAGCCAACAGCACAACACTCCAATGCCGACGCCCTATCACGCCTGCCTGCCGGCCCCGATCCGGAATTCGACCAACAAGAAGTACTGTGTTTCCATATCGACACAGAGAGGAAGCAGACAGTGGACGGGTTCCCCATAACAGCAGCCCGAATCGCCTCCGCCACCCAGCGGGATCCAATCTTGCGCCAGGTCCTGCGCTATATCATTCACGGGTGGCCAACATACCTCACACGCAGAATGGACAACGAATTGAAGACATGGCGCCACATATCTGACAGACTCTCGGTCACAGACAACGTTATCCTTTTGGACGCAGAAAACGACACACATCGTGTGGTCATCCCAGCGGAATTGCGCTCGCAAATTCTAAAGCTCCTGCATCGAGGACATTGGGGCATGTCCCGTATGAAAATCTCGCAAGAAGACATGCTTATTGGCCAGGAATCAATCGAGACATTGAGAAGATGGTACGCAGCTGCACAGCCTGCGCCCAACATCAGGCAGCGCCACCGCAAGCTTTCGCCCCCCTGGCCCACACCCCGCCAACCATGGGACCGCATTCATCTGGATTTTGCAGGCCCATTTTTGGGAACTATGTGGCTACTTATAATTGATGCCTATTCAAAATACCCGTACGTGGTTCGCATGGCATCCACAACGACGGAAGCTACACTTAATGCATTAAGCCAGGTTTTGGCCATCGAGGGGTTACCACGCACCCTCGTCTCAGACAATGGGCCCCAATTCACAGCATCCACATTCGAAGAATTCTGCGCGGCTAACGGCATCAAACATATCTTCAGTCCTCCATTCCATCCCGCCTCAAATGGCGAAGCAGAACGGCTCGTAAGGACGTTCAAGCAACAAATGCTGAAAGAGGTACAGTCAGCTACGACGTCTTCCGCCCTCACCCTCTTTCTCAGCACATACCGGACAACACCAATTAATGGTCGCAGCCCAGCAGAACTGCTCCATGGGCGACAACCACGAACGATGCTGCACCTCCTGGCACCATCACCGGCAGAGCCCCGATCCAGACCATCCCATCGGTACACGCCAGGCAGCGCGGTCTGGGCACGCGCCTACGGAGGGAACGCCACTTGGGTGCCAGCAACAGTAGTGGGGACACACGGACGCCGTGTCATCTCAATACAAACGCCACACAGAATAGAACGCCGTCATCAAAACCAGCTGCGTCCTCACATCACAACAGGCCCATCACCATCACAACAATATCAGGAAGAATACAGTATACCACCATCAGCGCCATTAGCAGAGGTCCCACAACCACCCTCCCTACAACGACGATACAACTTGCGCCCAAGAAAGCCAGCAGTGCCGGACGAGAGTGACGTCGAAATGGACACATCCATTAACCATCCACCAACCACATCGGCACCCACGTCACCACGTCCTCAACCATGGAGTACGTCGGCGCATGATGCGGCCGGGATACCACAATCATTCCAGCCTCATCACCCCAAGCATCGTCCAGGGCGCTTCCGTCCGTACGCGCCAACTTCAGGGGGGAGGGATCTGGTATCCCGTCCTGACATTGCGGCATGCCCGGCAGGTGACATGGAAATCGACATAGTATAGACGGCGCTGGCATCAGGACAACCAGCGCCACCGCAGCACAGTTTCCGCCACGGCCAATCAGAGCCGACCCGGCACGGATATAAATAAGCCAGCGCAGCTCCATTCAGCCAGTTCGGCGTTCGCTGCGCTTCCGGTCGCGTCTCCGTTAACTGTGCTTCGTCTCTTGGACTCTCTACAGTGTTTCGTCTCGGCTACGTCTACGGTACTCTCTCTTGGACTCAGTGAATCGCTTTCGGACTCGTGACTGTGCTTATCCTCGGTGACGTTCGGTACGCTCTCTTCGGACTCTGTAAACCTCACGTCGGATACAATCAGTGCGCGTCTTTGGTTTCCGTTCGGCCTGCTCTTTGGACTTGTTCGGGTTCTTCGTGACCATCTCCTGCGGACCGCCCCATCGCCGTTCAACAACGGCCGCAGTACGGATATAGCAAGGTTGAGTGGACCTGGAGAGTCGTTTTGGACGTTCAGCTTGGAATAAAAACATTTTGAAGAACTTTATTTTCCATTAGACAAAAATTTTTAAAAAAACCTTGGCCCTCTACTTGAATCATAAAACATCGATAACCTCGAACGCAACGGTATAATTTTGAGATAGATATATATATATTATTTCTATAAGGTATTTTTTTGTCACAAACCTGTATCTTCCTTCATACTTAACCGAAATCAATGAATGAGGTGTCATTTTAAAGCTAATGGTCTTCACTTTGGTCACATCATATTTTAAGAACTGAAGTTTTCGGAATTCGACCCTTAAAGGGTGAAAATGTTGATATTTGTAAAATGCTGTTTTCTGTGTTACGAGTCATTTATCTCCCTGGATACCTATCTGAAATCGTTTAATGAAGTATCATTTTAAAGATTAAGATCTCCGCTTTAGTGATGTCATATATTAAGACAGAAATTTTTCGGAATTCGACCCTGAAAGGGCAAAAGTATCAATATTTTTGCCATTCGTTTTTGTGTCACGAGCGATTTATCTGCCTTAATATATAACCAATATAGATAAATGAGGTATAATAGTAAAGAATAAGGTCTCCGCCGTGGTAACATTATATCTTAAGAAAGGAATTTTTCGTAATTCGACCATTAAAGGGCAAAAATGTCAATATTCCTAAAATACGTTTTTTGTGTTTCGGGCCATTTATCTCACTGGATTTCTAACCAAAATCGATAAATGAAGTAGGAGTATGAAGAGTAATGACTAAGATTTGGTGACATCATATTGAACCTCACTATTCATCACATTTTATTCGCGAAATTTTCGCACGGGTCGTCTAGTATATATATATATATATATAATTATTTGTACCATGAGTCTAGCGAAATTTATATGCAAATTTTATTTGTATGTACCATGCTTTATAGTATTTAGCATAATGGATATGTTTGTGAAATGTATTGTTTTATATCTGAAATCCAATAAAAAATAATAAAAAGCTAATAAAAATGCAGATGCTATTTGTTTCGTTGACTCTAACCAGACCATCATACTTAAAATGTACCAAAATTGTAATTTTAGTGGAATTTAAGTAAGATTTTCGGGTTTGAATCGACGAAATAAATAACTTGTGCGAATTTGAATACCGAAGCTTATTCCGTTTACGAGCTAGAGGTCTGTAGCAGACAGTAGGACTACTTTGCGTTTCCGTTGCTGTTACAGCCACGGAATGTTATCTGTGTCTGCTGGTTTCTGCACGAACAGACACACGTTACGCCAGGTCCACATACGTGACTCCCGGACACTTCACGCAACTTTCCCCGCACACTTTCTAGAGGCTCCACTCGATTCCGATACATACCGCTACTTCACGCAGGCTGCGTCTGAAAAGTTTTCGGCCACACAAAAGACGGGGTTGGTAGAAGACTGTCTTATTACGTTGTAACGCTCTGCGGAAGTGTTTAGTGGGTGAGCGGTAACACTCTGGCTTCGCATTCGGAAGGACACGGTTTCGAATCCCCATCCGGCCATTCAGATCAGGGGTTTCCATGAGTTTCCTAAACTACTCCTGCCGAATGCCTGGATGCTTCCTTCAAAATGCTATGTCAAGTTCATTTTCCACCCTTGCCGTCAATTCTTTACCGCCTATAAGTACCTCGGCACCGATAGCCTTATGATCTGCATACAGTCATATGTCGAAATATAAACTATAGTTCACTTTTGAATATGAGCTAGTGTCTTCAGTAATAATGGTCACAATTTAGCAACAGTATATAAATATTTGAGGCTCGAGTTCATAACATCATTTCAGTTACATGAATTACGGTTAAATTCTCTTCCCAAGTTATTATTTCAAACGATAATTTCACTATAACTAAGCTATCGTAATTTATAACAAAGTATTGAATCTAATAGACCACTTATTGCGATTTTACCTAAGAATTTGCCATGCGGAAACAGAATTCATTTGTGCGTATTTATAATAGCATAGGACCTTGAACCGATCCTTGAGGTACTCTAGCTTTGCAGTTCCCGTTTCTGAATTCGTAGCCTAACTTTTATTATATGTTTTCGACTAAGAATCTCTGTTTATTAAGTGCAAAATGAATCGCAGCGTTGCTATGCCCGAGACTCCATTGTGTTATAATTTATCGATGGAACTTTATAGGCAATAGAAAGATAGCCTATATTACAGGAGGTTTATAACGAATTTATCTATTTATAATGTATTAGTTTCATCATTGATAAGCACCATGATTAACTATGATCTCAAAAGAATCAGAAATAAAACCTGTGTGTTAATAACATCAGAGGACCAAGCATTGATCCCTGTGGTTCAACGTATTTACTTGTCCCCCATTCTGATTCCATATCCTATCCTGTAATATACGCTACTGGTTTTTTTCCCTAGCTATTATTTCAAACGACAGTCCTGCCGGATACTTGTACAATTGTGTTCTAATTTATCTGGAAATATTTCGTCCCCCACTCAAACATATAACATAGAACATTTTCGCGGAATTTAACTTAGAGAAAGGTTTTGTGTCATCACTGATGAGCATCATATGTCACCAGCATCCGTAAAAGTTCGGACATTTTTTTTATGTATTAATTGCAGCAGTGGAACCAGAATTGATCCCTGAGACTTGCCATGGTTACATGTCAATCATAAGAGTTTATAATCGTAAACGTGTTAGATACATTCCACTTACATTCTTTTTCTCTAACTTCGATTTTAACCTTAAGTTGTTGTTTATCACTAAGCTACTGTCTTTTAATTTATCTAGAGAATTCTATGAACGAGCGCAAAGGCGTATCACAGATGACTTAGAGGTAATTTACCTTGGATGCTTCCACTTCTGTCAAATCTTTTACATCTACCAACAGTATGAAAGGACTGATAATTGATCCTTGTGGTTGTTCCCCATCTTAACTTCGCTGGTATCACATCCTTTATAATTCTCTTTTATTTTCTAGCTATAACTTGCTATGCTTATCTTACGCTGTGCATAGAACACACCGTGTATGTTTACTGTATGTCCCGCGAGAGGCTCCGTTAAGTACCTTGTTCGCCTCCTCTAATGACACGCTCGCATGGTTGCGTGGGGAGCCATTGTTCTGACAGGCCAAGGACACGCCCAAGAGGCGGCTTACGAGCATCGTCCGAAAACTTCTCGGCCTGCATCCTAGCGTCTGCCACACAGTAGTCTACATAGCTAACTCATTACACAACACAAGGAATGGGTTTATACCACCTCAATAAGAAGTACTAAGCAAGTGTTTGTCACTATATCAATACGAGATGGTATGGAAACCTCGGAGCGATGTACCCTTGTTGATATACGTAAAGCTAGCTTTTTTTGAAACCTGAAGAAACATTTTGTCACCACCAGCTTCGAAGGTTCGTCTTCGTAAGACTGTTCCGTCTTGTAGGTTTAAGAAAAATGGCTGTCTCATATTTTCTGAGGACGTCCCTTTTCCCGTCTTGCAATGCCTTTATATTGGTGAAATATTTGGTACTATGCTATCATGCTTTCTGGTGGCTAGGCGGTAACGCAGTCAGGTGGACGTATGTTCGAACCCCGTCTAGCCATCCAGATTTCGGATTTTCATGGTTTACCGAAACCACTCCCAGGTGAATACCAGGGTGGTTCCTTCAAAAGGCAATAGACGAATTCCTTCCCGTTCCTTGAGCTCACTCCTCTGTCGCCTCTAATGTCCTAGACGTCGGAAACGCGTAAAGCATATTTTCACTTTTATTTATTTATTACTGTTATTCCATATATCTCTGGTAAGGAAGGACCTCTGGGATGTGGATCATGTCATGGTTAACATATAAAACTTAACTTAGTCCACAACCCGAAGGTTGGTTGGATCCTCCCGAAGGGGGCATACTAAGCCATTGTGTCAGAGGTAGGACGGCCAGTTCCTTTCCTCTGGGACCTACAGTTTAACGTGGAATCCGAACCACGGAACGTCCTGGCATAGCTCATATGATTAAACCCAACTCTCAAAATTCCTGCGCCTGCCGGGATTCGTGCCCGGGGCGCCTTAGCCACTGAGCTACCAGAACGCTCTGGTTAACATATATACATACGATATTGGTAATAGTCATAGTGAAAAAGTATTATAAATTACAAACAAACAAAATAAACATCAAATTCTTCAACTAAATTATGCAAAAGGCAATTAAGTTTTTTCTACAAATTCTTGGATGAAGTAGGACTAGTTTCCAATAATATAATCCCTCAGTTTTTGTTTAAATACTTCTTTATTATCTACAAACTGTTTTACATTTTTAGGAAGTATATTCAACTTACCTGTCCCACAATAATTAACTCCCATTTGTATTGATGACAATACTGAATATGCTTAACCAATACAGCTTCATGGTCATATACGCGTAATTCGTCCAATAGTATCGTTACGCCTGCTAATCTTTATCCGATGTCGTTATTGCACAGTCGGTCTGTTCTTTTGAATTCTGAAATTAAACTCAGGAATTTTATTTCCGCCGCCCGAGTTAATGTTCCTACTACGTTGTCCGGCCGGTCTGGTAGATCGGTAGTTCAGGCGCTTGCCTTCGAAAGTTTCTGCTTCGGTCCCGGGTTCAAATCGCAGTGTGTGCAGGAATTTTTAAGAGTTATGTTTTGTCGTATGACTCACGCCAGGTCGTTCTGTGGTTCGGATTCCACGTTAAACTGTAGGTCCCAGAGGAAAGGAACTGGCCGTCGTACCTCTGAAACAATGGCTTAGTATGCCTCCTTCGGGAGGATCCAACCAACCCTTCGCGTTGTGGACTATGTTAGTTTACTTCTTTATCAGGATCGAGAACTCTGCTCTGTAAAGTAGTATGCAGATCACCGTAGCTTTCTAAAACTTTACAGCAGAGTTTCTTTGTAAACACCTTTTAATTGTACCTCAACAGTCGTCAGGCACTGCTTCATAATAATTTCAATCCTTTAGATTGATCTACTGGTGTCGGAGAGAGATAAACATTGATTAAATGTGAAATTAACGTTTATTGTTTTGATGGATGAAAGTGGTTTAAATGAAGTATAATTTGATTAAAAGCAGTAAAGTATGTGAAATTTTCATTAAAAGACTGTAATCAAGAATGTCGTTCTTGGTGTCTGGCGTGTATTCTACAGAGAGTTTAAGTGGGGTGCTTTCTCACTGCCTTACCCTGTGATGTATGTATGGATGCGTTACTGTATTGTTTGAATGGGGCAGCCATTAATTACGTGAGGTGTTTTTCTTAAATTTGGATCCCCCTCCCCCTTAGTGAGATTTGGTGATATCTAGTCAGACTCATCCCCCCCCAACCCCTAAGGTGACATTGACGTCGTAATTTTGGAGACCTTTTTAAGCTCTACTCTTCTTGGAACGGCGGCAATCTGAAATTAAAAAAAAACATGAGATTTTTATCGACTCTCCCTTCTCCCTTGTTGAGATTTTTCCAGAACCCCCCCCCCTTTTTCTGACCATACGTTTTCAATGGACGCGCCCTATGACGGTGACATGTGTATGTACAGTTTAGTGTGTTAACAGTGTCGTGAGTGATTGGAAAATGAAAGAAGTGAGATTGAAATCCGGCGGCTAACCATTCAGGCCTACTCTTCCGAAAGACACGAAGTGTGGTATGCCCGTCAACAGTGTGGTATGCCGTCACTCCATACGCACTGCGGAGAGGTTTAACCCAGGACTCTGGAGCACAATCTGATGGTCAGGAATTGTGAATCACCACCTTTGCTACCGTACTACCCAAGTAGCAGGTGGTAATCGACTCGTTCTAGCATGTCTTCAGCCACCTTTACGCGATTGGGTTTTTGAAGAAAATTCAGATCCTTAGGAATTAGTTGAGCCGCAACGCGTTTCATGTCGCAAAAAATCGTTTAAAATGGTACGAATTGATTCGTGAGAGAGAGGAAGTTCAGCGGCTATCACTCTCAAACATTTTCAGTCACCATTTCCCTCACTTTAGCGATGTTGACTTCAGTTGAAGACGTTGATGGCCGAACAAAGTGAGGTAAAACTTCCATCACATTTCGACCGCTTTTGAATTCACTGTACAACCTATATGCACTTGTTTTTGATAAAGTCGATTCACCGTAGCCCTTCCGTACCATTTTCAGCGATTTGGCACATGAAATTCCATTTGGAGTGCAAAATTTGAGACAAATTCTTCGTCCGATATTTTTATCCACTGTAAGAACACTTGAGTTACCGAGCGTGGTGGGTGAGCGGTTAACGCTCTGGCCTCGCATTCGGGAGGACGCTGGTTCGAATTCCCGTCCGGGCATCCAGATTTGGGTTTTCCGTGGTTTCCCCAAATCACTCCATGCGAAAGCCGGGATGCTACCTTCAAAAGGGCCATGGACGAATTCCTTCCTGTTCCTTGTCCCCAGTCCCATCCCGCCACTAATGACCTCGACGTCGACGAGGCGTAAAGCAATAGGTAAAAAAAATACACTTGAGTTGAACTGACGACAATTAGCACTGTAAACAAACTAAACTACAGAAAACGCTTAAACTAAGCGTCAGTATAGAGGACAGTAGTGGTAACGTCACGATAGAGAGAATTTTGGCAGTGCCTTTAAGGAGGCTTTTGACATGATGGATCCCCTGTACTGTCCTGACTATCGGGACTAGAAGCAGATGACTTTGGAGCGAGTGCCAGACGTATTCCTGTCTGTGCGAGCAGTTCGAAGTGTTGGTAGCGTCGGGAGGTTTACGGTCGTCTGGACGCCTCGCGACGCCCACGCGTCGCTTGGCAACGCAGCTCTCACCGGCAGAGGTCAAGGGGTCAACAATACGCGGCAGCGACTGTACGCACACTGACTACTGTCTCACTGAGCTAATTGTGAACACTAGAAAAATACCATCGCTGGAACACTGCGGTGTCCATCCTAGGGTGATCTTGACCTATTTAAACTTTTTTTTCGGTAGAGATTTCCAGCTCATCAACAGCATGGTGTTTACGGCCGGGAAATGAATGATTCGAGGAAATTGTGAAATGATTTCTCGGATTTGGCAGTCGGGGGGAGGGGGGGGGGGGTTCAAATCCCCGTCCGGCCATCGAGATGTTGGTTTTTCAAGCTTTCTCGACTTCACTTCAAGCGAATGCTGGGATGGTTCCTCCAAAATACCATGTCCATACTCCTTACCTGTACCGTCCTTTGTTTCTCCCATTCTCTACCATCCCTAATGATCTGGACCTTAAGGGGGCATTACGTGAGGTGAAAAAGGGGGGGGTCAGGCGAAATCTCATTAAGGGGGGGCTCAGGCGAAATCTCATTAAGGGGGGGGGGTCTACGGAAATCTCACGTGAGGTTTTGCGAAAAATTGTTTGTACTGTAGAGCTAAAAAAAGGTCTACAAATTGCGCGATAGTCGAGTTTAGGGGATATTTCGTATGAAAGTTGGGTTGTGACCTAAAAAAGAAACAGGTCTCCAAAAGTCTCGAGGGCGATTACTAGGGGGGGGGGGGTTCTCACGGACCAAATCTCACTACGTAGAAAGGGGGGGGGGGGCGGCCAGATCTCACGAAATCACACCAGAGGGGGGGGGGGGCGGAAATTCGGAAAAACACCTCACGTAATTTATGAATGTCCCCTAACGAGGCGTAAACCCCTACGGATGAAAAGATATGATTTCACTGTAGTATCAATATCAGTAGGGGGGAGGGGGTAAATATATGGCGGGTCTTGCAATTATTTCAATTTTTAGGAAGTTAATTTCAATGTTAAGCAATGACTTGGGTCAATATGTACTTTTTTTTTACCTATTTCTTTACGCGCGTCGACGTCGAGGTCATTAGAGGCGGGATGGGATTGGGGAAAAGGAACGGGGAAGGAATTCGGCCATGGCCTTTTGAAGGAAGCAACCCGCCGTTCGCTTGACCAATGTGTATTATGTGAGAATTCAGTTTTACCCGACGTATAAATGAAACGAAATCTTCGCGGGATTCCTGCCGGATGATATCTTTATTAAACATAATTTCTTTAATATACAACGTTTCGGCAGTAACCTCCACTACCTTCGTCAGGTAAGTTGTCATAACGAAGCTAAGATGATTAATAAAGATATCATGCGGCAGAAAACCCGCGAAGATTTCGTTTCAATGTGTATTATGTGTCGTTGGTTTTTTTTGCTATATTTTCCAGCGAAAACAATTTTTTTTTTTTTATCCTGCACAAGGAGAACATTTAAGGACACTTTTACCTCCTTCCTCACCTAATGCAGAAAAAAATCTGTTCATTGGTATTGGATCCTCATGAATATAATTTATGTTAACCAAGCACTTCCTATGAACCAAGTCTCACGTATACTGTCGCAACCTGGGCAGTAACGGGTAACATACAAGCGACTGAAATCAAGTTCCTAAGAGGCGGAATGGGATTACAAGAATGGGCAGAATAAAGAACGAAACGATTAGGGGGACAGTGAAAGAGAGAACCCTACAGAAAAGGATAGAGAAAGCAGGACTGACATAGTATGGGCATGTTATGAGAACCGAGGAGCAGATAATGCCGAAGAAAATACATGAAATGAAGAGAGAATGTAGGAAATAGCCCACAGGTACACCCTTTGACAGTAAATTTGGCCACCGCTGAAAAATTCCATCACTCTTATTTTGCACAATCTGACATCAATGTCATCCTAAGAAACAGTAACGCAATACTGGCTTGCCAGTATTCCGTTACTGTTTCCTGGGATGACTTTGATGTCAGATTTTGCAAAATAAGAGTGATGGAATTTTTCAGCGGTGGCCAAATTTATTGTCAAAGTGTGGACGTCTAAGGTAGTTGGCTTAGAGGTGTGAAGATAGCTGGCGACTATAAGTTGGTGGCAAGAGGGAAAGACTGTGTAGTGGTGATAACAACTGAGGAAATTCGTAAAAATTCATTTAGTAACATTGTCACAATAATCTCCAGCACAATTCAATTTAACGATGAGTGTAAAAAGAGGACACAGCAATGAATGGTTAATAGACCAACGGTGTATTTGAGGTTCAGAAACCGACAACTGACCAACTTGAGAAAATTATCTTCTGCTGCTTGGAATAACTTATTGAACTAATCGGGATGCGAGGGAAATGGTATTGAAAACATTGGTCTAACACTGGTATGCCGGGATGCTTCCTTCAAAAGGCCATGGCCGAATTCCTTCCCATTCCTTGCCCCCCATCCTTTCCCGTCTCTAAAGACCTCGCTGTTAGAGAGACGTTAAGCAGATTATAAAATAATAAAAAAAACACTGGTATGAGTGGCACATAATGCTTATGAAATACAGGCGTTGGAACTACTTGCTGCTCCTGTACACAGAGATATCTACCGGTACGAAACAGGCGGGCGACTTTCTAGCCTGGCTGGTCGGCCTCTCCGACGATAGAAAGCACGCGCAAAACAGAATCACTTCCGCAACTGACCACCGCGCCATTAAAAGCTGGTTCTAGTGGCAAGAAACGATGCTAAAATCAGAATAATAAGGGATCATAACTACTTCATATAAAAATGTGTAAACGGTCGCTTACGCGGGATTTTTTGTCCACGCAGCATGCAAAAAATACCCAATCTGTCTCGTTGGAATTTTCACAGTTAAACACTTAGTGCCTATTGATTCTTGGCTGTCCGGGTGGCGCCGCGTCATGTTCATCGTAGCCGACGTTTCGACCCTCATTCTGGGGTCTTCTTCCAGACAGTTCTGCCCTGGAAGAAGACCCCAGAATGAGGGTCGAAACGTCGGCTACGATGAACATGACGCGGCGCCACCCGGACAGCCAAGAATCAACTGACTCTGGCCGCGGAAGCCTACGATTACACTTAGTGCCTACTTAAAAACTGTGGTATATCTTATCACTAGGATTTGGATATTTATGGCAAGTCATATTTTTTTCTTTCGCTTTTTTGAGCTGTAATGCTGAATTATATAAACACTGATTAAACGTTTCTAACTGTATTTTATATAGCATATAAATGCATATACAGGTCAAAATGTCTTCTGGAATTAATAAGGAAAAAAGCAACGTGGCACTCGCGGAAAAGGGGGGGGGGTATCCGAGCAAAAACCACGTTAGACTATTTATTATTATCATTACTCCACGATGCACTAAAAGAGGGTGGCTGAGGGTGCATTACACCAGTCCTAATGGGTAACCATTTGTTCATAGGAAGGGATATATACCGAGCGTGGTGGGTGACCGGTTAACGCTCTGGCCTCGCATTCGGGAGGACGGCGGTTCGAATCCCCGTCCGGGCATCCAGATTTGGGTTTTCCAAGGTTTCCCCAAATTACTCCAGGCGAATGCCGTGATGCTTCCTTCAAAAGTTCATGTCCGAATTCCTTTCCGTTCCTTTTCTCCAGTCCCATCCCGCCTCTAATGAACTTGACGAGGTATAAAGCCATAAGTAAAAAAAAGGGATATATGAGATATGGCAGCAGCCGCCCATGGGGTATTTTTAGAACCATCCCGGCATTCGCCTGGAGCGATCTGGGAAACGCTTATCAGAATCTAAGTTCCCTCGCTCGATAACCCCTTCCTGTTCCACTCCCTAATCGCTCGTGGAAAAAAAAGTATAGAAATGAATCGGTTCTGGCCCTGATTTCTCTTATCTTATTTTCACGGTAATTCCTAGATATGACTGTTGCTGGTGGTAATATGTGTTTGCTGTCATCCTGAAATAGGTCAGTCGTGAATTTTTCAATCAGCCTCTTCCGAAAGCAACGCCTTCGGTGTTTCAGGTCTTCCCCATTTTAACTCCTTCAATATCGCGCTTACGCTTTCCCTCCAACTATATATACCTGTCACGAATCGGGTGGCTCTTCTTTGGACCTTCTCCAGTGCCTCCTTTAACCCCTTTTGATAGGGACCCCATACAGAACAACAGTATTCTAAGTGAGAAAGAAAGGTGACAAAAATATAAACAAACAGTGGAGTATGGGGTGGGAAAGCGGCGAGGAGTGACATATGTAAAAAGTGGATAATTAATGCTATGAAATGTAAGGGATAAGAGGGGAACAAAATAAAATAAAAGAAGTACCAAAGTAGCACTGTAAAAAGGCGCAGAAAAATGTAACACAGTTTGGCTGAATAATGGTCACAGGCAGATGAAAAAATTAAATACATCAATATATATATATATATATATATATATATATATATATATGTATATATAATAAAAAAAAAGGAGGAAAAAAAGGAAGAGGCAAAGAAATGAATATGGTAAAAACGGAAAATAGTTTTGGTTCTCACCGTAAGCCGAATAGTAAAAACGGCCGAAAGGGTAAGGTTATGTTAGGGCAGCTGTGGCTATGGACAACTAGTCAGTTGAAATATAAAGGATAATAAGAGGTGAACAACCACATATATCGTAATCTTTCGGTCAGACGCGGGTAGTGATTGTGAGGGATATACACTGGGTACTCCTGAACGAGCAGTGTTGGTTGGTACAGTAATTAGTCAAGCTCAGCCTAATCAGTATGATATTAGAACCTTTCTTAATGCCCTCAGGAATCAAATGAAATAAGATAAGACCTAAGAGTGACTTGGGGGAGTGAGGTTCAAAAGTGGCTGAATTGGAGCCACGTAGTTTATGGACGCTCCCTAATATGAGTGATGACGTTCATCGTACTTTTGCCAAAAATATATTGAGCACCACTGGAATAGAAGCAGGTTGTGCGGGTACGACGTATTACTACATGTTGTCGTATGTGTGCGACCGTGGATTCCAGCGCGCCTGTCTGTGGAAGACATTCCGGTCGCATGTCGCCTATCAGCAGCAGTCGCACGTGCAAGGACACGCGTGCCGTGTCACGACACGTGGTGACGCCGAGAGCTCCTCTTAATGAGCACTCTGCTCGGAATGCAGCATTAGTTCAGGACTCACTTAGGCTCTGCTATTCCTGTCATTAGACATCACTATAGTGCGCGTCACGAACGAAGGCGGGTCGCGCAGAGAGGGAAATAGGGTTGACATAGAATATCCGACGTTGCCACGTTTAACTATTCGCAGTACAGTTCTAAGGCTTTAGCAGTTCTCTCTTGAGCTTTGGCAACGTCGCAGATCGGCCCTCTCGCGTCTGCTTCGCTCTTAAAATGCTTATATGCTTTAAAAACTTGCTTTCTGCTTTGACTATGCAGAACGTTACACTTATGTTGTTCTCTCTTCCATTATTTAGAATAGGAATTATTGCAATCCTCACTGATTTACAACTGTAAATTTCACAAACACACCGCATTCAACACTGGTGTTAACGCGACAGGCTGTGCATTGTTACTGAATGTGATTGGCTACTGGCAGAATGATGACGTACATGCGCATAACCTCGCTAAACTGGGCCGCCATCGTTCGTGACGCGCACTATAGTGTGTAAGGGGCCATCCACAAATTACGCCTTACGAATTTCATGATTTTTGGACCCCTCCCTCCCTCCCCTCCCCTGGTGTGACGTCACATATATTGCAATTTTTTTTAAATTTATAAATTAATACAACACTTCCTAAATGACTTATGTATTTCTAGTTAAAAAATCATTATCAACAATAAATCAAACATTTAAGAAAATATAAAGAAAACCATAAAAAATCGAATTAATGATACAAAATTGAGTCATTATGTGTCCATGGATTTTCAACCCATTCCTTGATACTGTTTATTATTGGCATAATAGTCACTTCATTCTTGATTTCGATAGTGTTGGGAACATTCGATGTGTCAACATCATCTTCATCTTCCGCCACGAGCCAAAAAGTGATACAAATTATGCATGTGATGTCACAAAGTTTATGACACGTCCCTCCCCCCCTTGTCACACTATGTAACACTGTGTTGTCCTCCCCCCCCCCCCCCAAGGTGTGATGTAATTTAAGGATGGCCTTTATTGGGTGGTTCAGGGATTTTAAGAAATATCAAAAAATATAAGTACTACTTATTGTGTTGTGTTATTCAAAGGGAGCGTCCATAAACTAAGTAGATCAATTATCGGCTCCTGTGGAAACCCCCTCCCCCCACGTAGCACGACATGGCTTTTAACTCTACCCCCCCCCCCCCCGGTAGCTATCTTCTTTCCCTATTGATTCCTGAAGACATTTTGTGCTGTTTTCTCTTGGGGCGTCCATAAATTACGTGAGGTGAAAATAGGGGGGGTCCGGCGAAATCTCACCAAGGGGGAGGGGGGGTCAACGGAAATCTCTGAGATTTTCGAAATTTTTTTGGACTGTAGAGCTAAAACACAAAAGGTCTACAAATGACACGAAAGTTCGTTTTAGGGGGGTATTTCATCGAAAAGTGGGGGTGTAACAGCTTTTGGAAGGGTAAGACCTAAAAAAAAAGGTCTCAAAAAGTTGCGAGAGTGATCACTAGGGGAGGCGGTCTCGGAGGGGGGGGGGGGGGGTTGGAACAGATCTCACGAAGTCTCACCAGAAAAGGAGGGGGTCCGGAAATCCGGAAAAACACCTCACGTAATTTATGGATGCCCCCTTGTCAGACTATCGTAAATTACATACGGAGGTAATTAAATGACGGAAATAATTTATCCCCATGCTGTTGTGTATTCTGTACCTTATTTTAACTGTGGCAAATAATAAGAATGTAAAGCTACGTAGTTTCGCTCGCTAATCCCCCACGTAGCCCAGAGTAGCTTTCTAGGCAACCCCCCCCCCCCCCACCCCTAGAACGAACCACGCAGTTTATGGATGCTCCCAAATAAATAGCCATGGAGCTATCCTCTGGTAATTAGTAAAATCGAAAATAAGTCCATGTAAACGTGAATTGGTACAGAAACAACTTATGAGATCCTAAAAAAAAACTGTTTAGTCCACAACAAGAAGGTTGATTGAATCCTCTACCAACAGCTATACTAAGCCATTATGTTAGAGGTAGGACGGCGAGTTCCTTTCCTCTGGGACCTACAGTTTAACGTGGAATCAGAACCACGGACCGGCCTGGAGTAGCTCATAAGAACAAAATCAACTGTCAGAAATTCCTGGTCCATCCGAGATTTGAACCCAGTACCAAACCCCGAACGTTTGAAAGTAAGCGCCTTATTCACTGAGTTACCAGATTACTCCATGGCAGCGGTTCCCAACCTATGGGTCGCGACCCACTGGTGGGTCGCGGCGTGTGTTTTGGTGGGTCGCGGAAAAATCGAGGTTTACGCCACCAAAATATATCTTAATGTTTTTGAAAAACAAAATACAGAAATAAACTTTGTGTAGAAAGTGACAGTGTTATCACTGATATCGAAGTCATATATTGGTGGGAAACACCTACAAAACCCATTTTAGTGGTTGACTGGTAAGTTTACCATTGTGTTTTCCTACTCCCAGTCTCCCATATTTTCATACATTTGGTTGCAGTAAAACACAATTATAAAGTTCCCAATCAACCACGAAAATCAGGTCTGCAGGTGGCTTCCACCAAAAAGCGACTTGGCAGACCAGTTGCATTTTAATATGCTGATCGAGTTACTTCTAATCGTGGAATTTCAGCAGTCAACTTGAAGAAGTGATGGTCTGTGCAGCCGCCTCCCGTTCTGTAATATGTTTGTTATTTTATGTATTATCAATCCTTGTTTTTGTTGATAGTACATCCTTTGTTCGAAAATTTGCCTTTTCGTAGGATAGGATAGTTGATAGCGTATCGAGGTCATGAAACACTTCCCATTCTGATATTAGATAGACTCTCATATTAGGTCGGTAGAGAATATTTTTTTTTTACTTAAAAGTGGGTCGTGTACCAGTAAAGGTTGGGAACCGCTGCTCTATGGGATCCCATGTCTCGAGTAAAATAGAACTGAGGTATTTACCTTTAAATGTAGCTATTCCTTACTATCATAGTCACATCCATACTTATTTCAGTTGATTGATAAACAATTGCTGCTAATGATTCGGTTCTTCTTTCATTCTATTATAAACCACGAACCTCGCTATTCTTTGTATATCATTCGCGAAATTTGCGTTGGTGCCACCTAGTCTTCTATAAAGACGTCATCGTGGTAGAGCAATAAAGCACTAACATATAAGAAACCAGAGACGTGTGGTGTTCTCTTTAACAGGGCGTACAGCTACAGTGTTTGAGAGCTGTAGTCAATGCTCAGCGCTCACAACTATTTGTCTTGAAGCACGCAAACAGAGCCGACTTTCTCTCCGGAATGTTTACCGTCCTGCAGCAAGTGCATGGAGACGTACAGCGCCGATACTCACACACTACAACCGAACAACCAGAGAAAATATTGCTGAAGATATTTCACCTAGTTTACAACCCACAAGTGTGGACACAGTAGTGCCGAATCTAAGGGGGTCAAACCGGGGTGGTTGCTCCGGGCGGCAACTTCAGGGGGGCGGCAAAATCATGTTTGAAGGAGCAGTAAGTGGCAAATTCGTGTGGCGGCAACCTTTTTTTAGCTCTACTGTCTCGAGCAGCAACCGTCAGGGGGGGGGGGGGCTGAGAAATGGAAAAACAGCTCCATACTGCCCCAGGCGGCAAAATCATGTTGAAGGGACGGCAGTGTCAAGTTTTTTCACCGGTTCGGAAAATTCGTAGTTCCGCTGCAGGGACACACGCATTGAAGCACCGCCACCGTGGACTGGGGGGATACACCAGGCCCGGGTTCAAATCCCGCGCACGACCTCATCACGGCTTTAAGGCGATTTCCCGCAATTACGTACATAAATGCTGGTAAGGTTCGTTTTTTCTCTTTTGGGCTTTACATCAACGTCGAGGTCATTAAAGGAGAAGAAGATGGTAGGGAAGAGGTCCAGCAACGGGAAATGGGAAGCAATTCAGCTATCGTCTCAATTTAAAGAAACCACCCCGTATTTGCATGGATACATTTTACGAAACCATGGAAAACCGAAATCTGGATACTGGTACGGGGATTTGAACACATGTCCTCACGAATGCAATGCCAAAGCTCTGTGGTCGGGTCCCAGTCTCTTCTTCATAGATTACACATTTTACGAACAAGCAATACACCAACCACACATAACACAAATTATACAACAGACAGATGGCGACACTTAAGCTCGCCTAAGACAGGAGTCAAAAGACACGGGGATAGAAACTCATTCATCAAAGCATATAAAGGTTTTACCCTCTCTTAAGGTAATTTATTTATCGTATGATTATTTAACAAGTTACACAATAGGAAATGTACATATCATAAGCTTGTACAATTTCATATCTCGAGATCTAATGTTTTAATCCAGTCAACTGCACTGATCGACGCATCATGTATTTCCGCCATTGTTACCTTGTAGGCCCTAAGAGGACAGTCAGAAACGATGTGATTGATTGTCTGTAAGGTGGCTCCACAGTCACAATTTGCAGAATCTACCCAGCCCCATTTGTGTAATAAGTAGCCGCATCTGCCTTGTCCTGTTCGAATCCGGTTGATGATTCTCCACTGCCGCCTGGGGAGATCGAAACCTTGTAACCTTACTGAGGGGACCTCTACTAGATTTTTATTGGCTACTGATGACTGCTCCCATTGAGTTGTCCACAGCTTGTTGATGTTGAAAGAGGACTCTGTAAGGTTGATTGCTGTGCGCCATGGTGGTTTTCTTGGTTGGTGTTTTGCTTGAATCATGTCTTGATGTATAGGCAGCTGAGGGTTCTTCAGGATATTTTTCCAGATTTTTAAGAGAGCTTCGGATCTTCTTAGTGCTGGGGGTGAGATGTTACGTAGCACTAGAAGCCATATGATGTACGTACTCTGAATGTATCCCGTAATTATCCTGATTGCCTGATGGAGTTGCACATCTATCTTCTTTGTATGGGCAGTATTGATCCAGGATGGGTAGCAATATTCGGCAACAGGGTATGACAGAGCTAAGGCTGTGGATCTAAGAACGTAAGCACTGGCTCCCCATGAAGTACCTGCAAGCTTTTGGAGAATATTATTTCTCGTTTTGACTTTGGCAGCCGCGTTTGAGAGATGCTATTTTAAAGTTAGAGTTCTGTCCAGTGTTATACCCAGATATTTGGTGTGCCGCAAAAGGCAAGAGTGGACCTCTGAATTTAACTTCTGGTTTATAGAGCGATTGTCTGTTGCTTAAATGAAATGTTGAAATAACTGTTTTCTGAGGATTTAGATGGAGGTACCTTTTCTTGAAGTAGTCATCTAACTTTTCCAGATCAGCTGATAAAGTTGTTTTCTGCATCAGAAAAGTTGGGGTTCTGGTTCACCAAACAAATGTCATCAGCGTAAGTAAATTTTCTTGAAGATATTTCCGGTAAATCGTGAGTATACAAATTGTATAGAATGGTCTCGTTCCATATTCGTGGCTAGGGCATTTTTCGCATTTCAACGCCATTCATTCTTCGTCGCATCGATTTTGCCTGTTTTCTATCATCGCTTTACGCTTCATTGACGTTTTTTTCTTATGACTTTACGCCTCGTCGACGTCAAGGTCATTAAAGACGGGAAAGGACTGGGGTCAAGGAACGGGAAGGAATTCGTCCATGGCCTTTTGAAGGAACCATCCCGACATTCACCTGGAGTGATTTGCGAAAACCATGGAAAACTCAAATCTGGATGCCCTGACGGGGATTCGAACTGACGTCCTCCCGAATGCGAGGCCAGAACGCTCAACGTTCACCCATTACGATCGCTGACATCGCTGTCATTAGAGCCGGCAGGAATTTGGGACAATGTACGGGAAGGAATTAGGGCATGACCTTTTGAAGGGACCATCTCGATACTCACCCGGAACGATTTCGGGTAGCACGGAAAATTGAAATCCGTATGGTGGGACGCGGATTTGAACCCGTGTCCTCCGGAATAACAGGTGCGAGAGACAGTTTCTGAGAGATCTCACTGAGCGGCTCATTCCTTCGAGAGGTTTATGTAACTTCAAGACTACTTGTGGAGTGAGCAGTGAGCCTCTGTTGGCTATTGTGCTGGGGTTTCGTTGTGTGGGTCAGCGTTACGTTGTCACTTTACACCCTCGACTACAGACATAGTCCTTGTTCGACAATCTGCATACTCACCTCACGCAGTTCAGTCAGAGGTTTTATTGTTCCGTCGACCATAACTCGTCGCTCTAACATAGTGTTACGTATTACGCTTTACCTATAGCAGTCGGGTGTCTCTACATAATATCTATGACTGTGTTTTTACCTTGGACGCACATCGCGCTAAATCTACCGAATCGATTTGGATGGATTATTTTTCACAGTTTGAACACTTATAGAAAAGAAAAAATCAGGGTGTTGGCTGCTTACCGCAGTGGAAGAATGACAGATGAAGATGAGGCTCTTGGGGTGAAATTAAATTCTTACTCAGATTTCAGAGGTGGGAATAGAATGGTCATTATTGGTGGGGATTTAAATTTACCAGGTGTAAACTGGGAAGGAAATAAGATTAATAACACACGGGAACAAAGATTTGCAAATACCTTAATAAGGGAAGGAGGATTTACACAGGTGGTAGAGCAAAACACTAGGGGACAAAATATTTTGGATATATTCCTAATAAAGCCAGATGATAACCTCGTGGGGTGTCAAGTAACGGAAGGAATAAGTGATCATGACGCAGTTCTGATGGATATTAGAGGATTCAGTGAACCAGCAGCCAAAACTGAAGGGGGAAATAGATACAATTATAAAAAGGCACAGATTTCAAATTTGAAGAGATATTTCAGAGAACAATTCAGCAAATGGAAGGAAGGCACAAGTACAGTAGAGTCAAGGTGGGAAGAGTTCAAGGAGATAATAAGAAAGGGGGAAGAAAAATTCATTCCAAAGCAGAATATAAAGAGAAGTAGAGAACCTGTGTACTATAACAGGGAAGTGAGAAGGTTAAAGAGGTTGGTACGAAGAGAACATAACAGAGTTAAGAGACAGCAGGGTAGCAGGGAATATTTGAAACAACTAAACAAGGACTTAATAACAACAAAGAAAGTGGCTAAAGATGGGTTTATTAAGAGTATTGTCAGTGCAGGAAGACCACTGACTGATGCATCTAGAAATTTCTATGGCTATATCAGGAAACTGAGGGGAAGGGAGGGTGTAGAGATGCTCATAGATTAGGACGGAGAAGTAGTTACTGAGGATTTGAAAAAGGCAGAGATTTTAAGTAACTGGTTCAGTGAAAGCATTAGGGACAATGAATCAGAAACGGGAAGGTATAATTCGGAGAACGAGCTTAACAACACAATTAGAAATGACGATAGTAAAAAATTTGAAATTCATCCTGAAGAAATCATGAAGAAAATAAGGAAGCTGAAAACACATAAGGGGGCTGGTGCAGATAATATTACTACAGATATCTTAAAGATAGCCGGGTGTGACATTGTACCTTATCTTGAAATATTATTTAAATTGAGTCTGGATACTTGCTGCTTACCACAAGACTGGAAATGTGCGATAGTAGTACCGGTACATAAAGGAGGGGTGAGAAATAGAGTCGAAAATTACAGGCCAATCAGTTTGACTTCAGTGGTAGGTAAATTAATGGAAAGATTGATATGCAGCCACATCAGAGAAATATGTGAGGAATGTAAGTGGTTTTCAAGTAGGCAACATGGGTTCAGGCAAGGATATTCATGTGAATCTCAGTTGGTGGGATATATGCAAGATATTTCAGATGAAATGGACAAGGGAGGCCAAATTGATAGTGTAGCACTGGATCTGTCTAAGGCGTTTGACAGAGTAAGCCACAAAATGGTAGTAAATAAGGTAAAAAACTATTGGAGTGGATGAGAAAGTGATTTCCTGGGTAGAAGAATTTTTAAAAGGTAGAAAACAGAAAGTTAGGGTAGGAAATACGGTATCAAAGGAAGTAGAAGTAAAAATGGGAGTGCCGCAGGGTAGCGTATTGGGACCATTGCTATTCATTATTCTAATGAATAATTGTGTTGATTGTTTACTATCTGAAATTAGATTGTTTGCAGATGACATAATGCTGTATAAAGGATCAAAAAGATAGAGGACTG
This sequence comes from Vandiemenella viatica, assembly GCA_031002005.1. Classification (NCBI taxonomy): domain Eukaryota; kingdom Metazoa; phylum Arthropoda; class Insecta; order Orthoptera; family Morabidae; genus Vandiemenella; species Vandiemenella viatica. Next base: position 117,417,031 of record CM061918.1, read on the forward strand.
TAAACAGTTGCAGGGTGATCTGGACAGGATATCTAGTTGGGTTGGTAAATATGGGATGAAGATAAATGCAAAGAAGAGTCAGCTAATTAGATACACAAATAAAAAACAAAAGGTTATTATGAATATAAGGTGGGGAAAGAATTGCTTGCTGAAGATTTGAAATGTAAATATCTTGGCATTACATTTGATAACAAGCTTAACTGGGCAGGACACATTGGACAGGTGGTAGGAAAAGGTTTCAAAGTTCTGCACTTGTTGGAGAGAGTGATGAGGGGATGTACGAGAGAAGTAAAGGAATTGGGTTAAAAAAATTTTGTCAGACCATTGCTCGAATATGGTAGTGTAGTATGGGACCCACATTTTGAGTATCAAATACAGGAGTTGGGAGAAGGGCTGCTAGATTTTTTTCTGGAAATTATCGTAGAATGCAATCAGTGACAGATATGATAAAAGTAGTGTCAATACCTGCGAGTGAGCCAGAACCCCGGACCAAAACACCCCATGTATTCCTTATGGGCATATGTGTGAGCTCAGGACCCCCCCCCCCCGCCCGCGCACGTGCCGCCAGACCCCCCACGTCGCGCAGGTGTTCGCCAGGCCTCGCAGGCGGAAGCCATTAGTCATGTCAACACCTGTCAACAAGGCCATTAATTATCGCTCCCCTTGCAGCCGGCCGCCGCGCCGCCGCGCGCAGCTGGAAGCCATTAATTATCGGGGACGCAAAGCGCTTCCCACGCTATCAAAGGCTCCCACGCCGCCGCGCACAGCTGCGTCACATTTATCATCGGGGGACGCACTGCGTTATCACGCAAAGCGCTTCCCACGCTATCAAAGGCTCCCACGCCGCCGCGTACAGCTTGCGCCACACCCGGAAGCCATTAATTATCGGAGGGCGCCGTTTTCCCACGCCAAGCGCCGCCGCGTACATCCGGCACAGCTGCGCCACATTTATCATCGGGGACGCAATCTTCCCACGCCAAGCGTTCCCCTCGCGGCGCGCAGCCGGAAGCCATTACTCAGTCGCGACCCCTCCCAGCTGCGCCACATTTATCATCGGGACGCAGTCCTTTTCCCAGCAATCGCCGCACGTACATCTGGCGCGCAGGTGTGCGCTCAAGTCGCCGTGCACGTGTGCTGCAACTCCACCCGCGTCAGTTTGCAGCCATGTCTCGTCTTGTGATGTTGTTCTCCTCTGTCTACCAACTCACGCTGGTGATACGAACGTTTGACGATAGGGTTATCGTCCAAACACGAGTTTGAACCTGTTGTTGTTCTGGAAAAAGTGGGACAAATAAAATTGTTTAACATACTACGATGGAACGTCCTGATCCAGGAATTGATTAGCATTACAGGATGCTTCAGTAAAGACGAACTCAAGCACTACGTGGTGTTTAGTTTGCAAAAAAAATAACCGCACGATTCCTAACCAGCAGATCGTGAAGCAAAGTCCTAGGTTAAATCGCGAACCTATTCGTAGTTCGAATGGATCGCATGCGACATGTTGATGGTGTCTTTCGGAAGAGTATGCCTAAACGGGTTTCACCCTCACCATCACGGTGAAGGCGATTCTCGGGTATGGCACGCACTCTGTCGCTGCAGATGTTATGACAACCAACTAGCACACGATTCGCTTGAAATATAATAATACTCACTAAGACGCGACCCTGCTGACTGCAGGGAATACTTCTTACATATTTGGGCCGTAATGACCGCATGAAGGAAACAAGGTTTTGTATTCTTTCTTCTATCTTCGGAATGCTCATATGGCCCCTTAGGCGGCTCCAAGGGAAGA